>JAHLSL010000022.1:27830220-27843103 GCA_025920805.1 Petroica traversi
CTATCTATCTATCTATCTATCTATCTATCTATCTATCTATCTATCTATCTATCTATCTATTATAGATCTGTATGTCTGTCTGTGTTTCCTATTTCTATCCCAGAAATACCTTCCTGAAATGTGGGGTGTGGCTGTTAAGTTCTCAGCACTAACTCATGCCAGAAATGCTTTCCTATCAGCCTGCACTGCTCACTACAGCAGACATCATTCATGGGGCTCACCTCAGCCTACCTGCAAAGCAGAAATTCCATAGGTGGGCTTTGTGAATCTGACTGGGAATTTCAGCCCATCCAGCAAAGTGAAGTACAAAATGGAACCAAAATGGGGTAGCTCTTCTATGCTCGAGGATTCATTGCATGCACTTAAGGTATGTAATGTAGTAGCCAGGTACAAAGCCCTGGAGCAAAACTTTTCTCTTTGGTCAGAGTCCAGAACAATTGATTTCTAGAATATGTTTTTTGCCTCTTGGTGTAATAGAATGAATGTGTTGAGAGATTTCCCTATAAGCAGGGGATTCTACTGAATTTCCTAGCGGCAAAAAAAGAATTTTGAGGAATTTTGAAGACAGCATTGATGACAATGTATGTTATACATTTGCATGAAAAATGCATTTCGTCTGCTATGTTTATATTTCTCATGAAGCATGCAAAGAGACAGATAGGGTGTCTTTTTTAATACTTTAAAATAAAATGGAGACAGAATTGCATCTGTGTATAATTATAGCTGATGTGCTGAAAATTTGCAGATCTATTGTGAGTTCATCCTCAGCAAAACCTCACACAATCACCCCTTTTTGTGCCAACAAATGAGTTAAATAGCCTGGACTTTTCCACATTGCAGCAGTGTTGGGAAATATTATCAACATCACTAAGGTATAATACATTTCTATATAATGGTTTCTAGGTTAAATTTGGCTGTAAAATTGTAAGCACATGCAACCATGTAGTATTTTCCTATTATATGATACAATAAAGAATCTCAAAATACACAAACTGTATATTTAAAACAAAGTAACCACAAATTCTTGCCATTCAGAAAGCAGCAGTATTCCTGTAAAGGGAGGACATCATTTACTGAAATTTTTTTTATTAGGCAAGCCAAATTTTTGCTTTATGAGGCCAAAGTAAGTAACATGGATTTGTTAAGTTATTTTAACAACAAACAGAACTATTCAAGCTTTACATTAACTTTAAGGATTAATAATGTTTATCAGATTGATCCTTGCATTTACCTAAATCTCTTAATTTAATTTTAAGAAGGTAAGAAAGGTTTTACTGGATTAGAATAATAGTCTATCCATCTTCAGCAGTGGAAATAGGAAAAGCTATTCAGAGAGTAACAAACCCAGCTTCTCGGAGGTTCATTTCTCTTTCCATGATACACCATTGCTGTGTCAGGGTTGCCAGAGGTACATCCTCACCCTATTGTGACCCTATTGCGACCCTATTGTCCATCCATTTGTCGAATTCCTTTTGGAACCTCTTGATGCTCTGAAATCCCATGTGATAGCAAGTGCCAGAAGTCCACTACATCGTTTAAATAAATGTTTTTAAAAAATCTTTAATGTTTTTTAAAATTTGTTTTAGGCTGATATTCTGTTATTTTCAAGTTATCATATTGTAGTGTAGAATGAACAGAAATTTTGCTTCTACCTTATTCATAATTTTCATGACATTGTCACTTCTCTTCCCCACCTTTTCCTTTCACTGCTGAAGACTCCCAATCTTTTCAGTCTCTCCACATAAGGTAGCTGCTGAATTCCATATTCATTTAAGTTCCCCTTAAAGCTACATGTTTTACACAAAATGCCAAGACATTTTTTAAGTTTTTGGGAGCTTCTCATCACTGTGAGATATAACTTCTATACTGGCAAAAAGAAAACCGAAGCTTTTCGTATTATCAATCTGATAGTTGCTTTTCTAGTAAGACAGGTAACTTTTCCCTATTGGTTATAAATAGAGGTCCACAAATTACTTCTGGAAAATACAGTTTGACTTTCCTCTTTACTAATTTTCAACAACTATTTTAACATAAAATTTAGTATTCAAAAAGTACCTCATTTTTGCTATAGCAGGCTAATATATTTAGTTCTGCATCAGTAATTCTACACTTTCCTCCAGTGTGCTATTTTCTTATTCCTTTAGTGCATTTATCTATATCTACAGCTCTTTTAATTATGTCAGGCTCTCCTGGAATGTCTTTAAAATGTTGCTCAAAGTACACGGAATCATGTATATTTGCTGCCTTCTCTGACACTCAGTACTTCTTCTGCTCTAGCAACTTCTATTGAATACTTTTCACTTTCATTTGAGGGGTGTTTTTTCCACCTCATCGGCTAGAGATTTAATTTTGCATTGTAACAGGTATTATGTATATTCACAGAAGTTTATGGCCACAGGTAGCTATCACTCTTTCTCCGTCCAGGAGAAAAATACAAGCATTGTGCTGACTGTAGTGATTTATAGAACACAAAGGCCTCATTCATTCTCATTTCAGGGTCATCCTGTGTGATCTTCTTTGAACAACTTGCAGATAAGCATCAAGAAGTCCTCATGAATAACAATGACTAAACTGTCAAGGCAGTAATAGTATGATTGAAGAGAGCATCCTCTAAATGCAATACATAGTAAGGAATGTGGAGAAAACTTCCATGTCTTACAGTTGTGATAAAATGGCAAGTGCCATTTTTAATATAACGGTGAACTGGAATAGTGATTAGATTAAAATCCTAAACAAATGGCTTATTTAGCCAAGAAGAGAGGGGGGTTGCATTTTGGATAAAGCAGAGAGATGTGCAGGAAGCTCAGAGAATACAGTATCTTTCTCTGGCTCCTTTGTTCCTCTGGGGGGGGGGCACTTCATAGCATTCAAGGAAATGCCCTGATGGTGCTGCTGAGTCTCATATGAGCACATTGACAGGATGCACAGTTTGGCACAATTGCCTATTTCTGATCTGAATTACAAATAGCAGTGGTGGCAAAGATCCAAACTGACCTATACTGGTGGAATAATTCAAGTAATTATTCAGGAAACAGTAGTGCAAACACATTTAGTTCTTTATTTTCCTGTGGGGTTCAAAATGCTGCAAAAATCTCATGGTATGCTACACAATCAGGAATTCCAAGCTGCACACATAGATTAATAATGTGGTGAGGTATCTCATGAGACTGAGACAAGAAGATACATACAACAAGGTTCTAAGGAGTGATAAACTGGTTTATTTAATTCCTGGATAAGTTTCATAGAAGTAGGACACATGTGAAAATTGGATGGTAAAGATTCCCATGCCCAGATCAACTAGGAATGTCATGTATACTAATTAAGCAAACAGAAACAAGAAAATAGTTTCTATGTGTTTTTGAGGTGCATACAATTCACAATAAGACAGGTTTCCAGTCTCAGTGCCAGATAAGCCTAGTCAAAAAAGATAATTGATTGGTTTTATGCACCATTGCACAGTGTCTAAAGGCATTCATAATCTATGGTTGATTGCATTTTGAATATTGCCAAAATGAATACAATCCCCTCACTGTTGGACAAGATCACAATATTTATATTGACAACTGAGAACTTTGAATAATACATGGTCCCATCATGTCTCTTCTATAAAATTAAGACTCTTTTATGTCTGTAATCAAAACCAGTCTAAATAGTTAGAATTTTGACAGCATTTTTTAATTAAATTTGCTTATTTGTATAAGTTGTGCCTTTGTCATATAAATATGAAAATACATTCTCACAGTATTGACTTGGATTCAATTCAACTTCCATTTTTTCTTAAATGTTCTTATAGTAAGCTGTCTGCCCTCACAAAATGAAACAGAAAGGAAGCTCTTAGTTTGTGAGACTAAGAGAAAAAAATGATGTTCCCATTTAAAAATTCTGTCTCAAAAGTTAGTGTTAATACGGAGACATCTTAAAAGAACAGTGACCACATTCACTTTCCATAGCACAAGCTGAGGGAAGAGTATGTTCTCTCTCTGAAAAATGCTCTGCTTCTCCATCAAAATTTGGAATAAAAAACTATTTAAACATTTCTGAGGGAACATGGGAACCATCACTATAACCTGTGAGTGTCCCAGTCAAGCAAGACTACTGAATTGATTATAACATACCAATTTTCAGGCACTTCAAAAAGTTTTTCTCAGGCTTAAACTTCACTGAATGCATTCAAGTATTTTAAAAGTTTTTAAAACTGTTTTATCAAAATATCTTTCAATCCACTTTCTTTTTTACCCCTTCTAACTGCAGAGAGCTCTCTAGGCATCAAGATAAGAGTCAGTAGATCTTAATTTGTTTCTATCATTACTATTTTGTACTTTGAATTTTGCACTGATAAAAATAAATTCTTTAGTATAAAGCTTCGGGATTTATTGATTAAAATATCTATTCACACAAAGCGATGTGATTAATTTTGGTTGCTGGCCCCGAAGGAAAGGTCTAAGTCATCAAGGTATCCTAGAACAAATCTGAGACCTACACCCAAACCAAAACCCTAAGTGGAATAGGTTCACCCTTGCAGTATATCCACTCAACAAACAGTTTCATTTTGCTCACGGAAGTCTTGAACTGAAATTCCTGCCAGGAATCTGACAGGAGCAATTTGGGGTCCTCTATATTCATTAGACTTGGGGCATAAATGATCTTCTCAGAAGAAAGTGCACACAGAAGGACCTCAAGGATGAGGAGACCGTTCAGAGGTAATTTTTGGGCAGGGGCACCAGACCCAAAGGGACTCCCTTGTCTCAGAGGCTCTCCAGCATCAGCACAATATGCCAGTTCCAAGTTTATGAGGTCTGACTGCCTTGATGAGGGGGATGAGGAGGCTTTGAGGTTAGGGAATACCCATTTTGGAATTTTACCATGGGAAATCTCAGGTGCCAGTTCCAAATATTAATTTGCATCACTAAGTTCTCTGAGAATTCTGCAGAACTTATTTCTACTTTTGTTGACACTGTTTCCAAAACATTAATTGGGACTACTTCAGTTCTTTTAGGCAGTATGGGAGAAAATGAGAGAAAATTGTTCAGGATGTACTGTTTAATTTTAGCACACACATTGTATGCCAGAGTTGTTTATGTATGTGGTTAGCACAGCAATAGAGAGGGAAAAAAAACAAAAAACAAAAACAAAAACCCCAATGAAAATCCCCAAACCAGAAAGTCAGTGAATGGCAGTTCAGCTTGTTCTTATTTGTGGCAGATTTTTTTGCTGGTAATTATTTGGGGGAAAAAAACCCCAGTTTTTTTTAAACAGTCTTTAACTGCAATCCCATCTACTCTGGAGTTAAATATTCAGCACTGCTTACTAGTGATCTAACATTAGCACTGAAAAGTATAAATGTTACTGGTAGTTATTAATGTTCCAATAATATATGGTTTACCCTGTTCTGAGAGCTAAGATGATACTGTGTAAAAAGCTTGAGATATATATCCAACACAAGCAAATTCCCAGCAATGCACTGGTAGACACAGGAAATCTGATAGAAAACTACCACAGTACAGACTAGGCAGTATTTTATTCCTTATGGAACAAAGTATTTTAGATATGTGAAATGCTATTTTTTTTTCAAATGTGCATTTTTGAAATATTAAAGTTCTGCTATTACAATTCTCCTTTCCATTCTGAAGTTAGATGTTTCCTGGATCTCTAGAACTTTCTAAAAATGTTCAGTTTTAACAAAACAGTGTATTTGGGTAACATTTTTTAGGTAAAAATCTTATCACCTTGAATGAGCTAAAATAACAAAAGCCAGTGCTCTGTGTGTGTGTGCGTGCGTGTGTGTGTGTGTGTGTGGGTGTGTGACTAGAATTCTTTTCATTGCATGAGACATATACTTTTTAATGGAAAATTATTCCTAATCCTCAATCCACACAAAACAAGTAACTCCCTTGTATCAATAACCTTTAACTAACAGCAAATCATCTTTTCCCTCAAGGCAAGCAATCAAGTAGTCTGACACTGCAGCTACTGTAAACATTCACCCAAGAAGGAATCAAACTAGCGGGAGCCTGGGGAAATATAAATACAGTAAATGGATTAAAAATACTTCAGCTGGTGCTTAGAGATTGCATAATCATGAACTACTACTTTTTTCTAACAAAACAAACCCGTAGAACTCACTAAAAGTTAGCCTACTGTGCGGCTGGAGAAATTATTAAATACACTTAGGAGGGGCGATATAGTATGTTCATACACCAAACTATCTGAACGTAGAACAAATGTCTAAGATGACAATTCCTTTTAAGGTCTGCTGGCATACTTTATAGAACACATCTAGCACATTTTTTTTAAAAAACAGATTTTTCTGTAGAAGTGGAAATAAGCTCTATCCATATGTGATTTTATAACTTGTGCCGGTCTTTCTAAATGGAATTCATGCTGATAGACAAAAATTAAAATTCTCAAAGGTACCAGTGTACTTAGAATTCCAATTGTCTAAGTGTTCTTTATAATTTATATTTTTTCAGCAATTCCTCTATGTTTAACAAAATTCCAAAGAGTTCATATTGGATTCAAACTGTGTTCTGCTACAAAGACTGTTACTTGCTCAAGTTCCCTACCACTTTTACAGAAATACTCTCAAGTATTTTTCTCCCCAGTGCCATTTTGTGAACTTGAACTTGTATCTTTGTTAGTCATGGGACTAACTAATGCCAATACATGTCAGTATACATACTATAGCCCAACATATCATTGCATAAAATCACTGTGAAAAATGAGAATATGGGCAAAAGAAAATATTAATCGAAATTTATTAAACTGTTTCTCTGTGACAGGGAAATCATCATGCCTACCAGCTGTAGAAAAACCTCTGAAATCAGTAACAATTATGTAGTTTGTGAAAACTTGGTGAAGTTCATGAAGCTGCTCTTCAAGCATCTCCTCCAGCTTTTCACCATTCAATGTTACCTGCTCCCTTCTTCTCCCATAGGAAGGCAAGAAAGAAGAAACAAAATCAGAAACAGTTTTGAAACATAATTATGGTATTTTCATTCTGCTGCTAACTGACAAAAATATAACAAATTTATGAATGTGATTACATGAACATAAGAGAAAAACAATGGACTTGATCTAGAAGACCTGTTCCAAGTCTAGATCCCATTTTCTGTGCAGGCCAATACTGCAGTGGTGGCTTTTTCCATGTACAAAAATTTAAGAGACAATTGAGAATTAATCCATTAATTGCCTTTATGCACTGATGTCCAGATGTCATTTGACCCTAACTCTTTTACTTGGTGTAGCTAGTTTTTGGTAGCTTTAGCCTAGGTACAATACTGAGTATATGGCAAGAATTGTAGAATAAGAACAGTGGTAGTAACATAGTGTGTAAGTAATTCATTCTCACAGTTTAGGTCAGTAGAGCTTAGATAGACAACAGTTACAGGATATCAAAATATCAAATCAGTGAGACAGACAAGTCAGAGTTTCTCCCAAGGCAGAAGGTATGAATAACCAATTTCAGTGCCAGGTAGCCAAGAAACATAATGTAGCCCATATTTGGATTGGATGTACGATCAGTATTATATAAAGACTTTTTTTCATAATTCAGATAATAATTTTAAGAGTCCTGGTATTAAGATTGCACTCCTTTTCTCTTGAATGAATGTATATGCAAGTTCTTACATGTATAAATTCAAATTCTTCTTCAGACTTCAGTTTTACTTTGTATTGCATATAATAATTTCCATCTATTTAAAATTAGAATAAGAATTCAGCACAGGACATGTATTTTCCATGTTATATCTTCAGGGCATTAACTGACCAATTAAGTTATTACACTTCTTGTTATTGTAAATACTTATGCTCTCTTATGCATAAGAACCCTCTGAACCCTCCTGGCTCCACAGAGGGTGTTTAGGGGTCTGCAATGGACATGGGCACTCCAACACCCAAGGAAATTAATTCAGAATTGCTTTTGTGCATGTCTGTGTGGTACAGTTTTGCACCATATAAACACAAGTCTCATTGTCAACATTAAAAAGACACAAAACCGGAAGCGTACATCTGATAATTACATTAGCCTATTAATTTGAAAATGAAAAGTTAAGGGCTTTTTTCAGTATCTGTGGGTTACAAAACAGCTCACTGACAGAGAATTCTCTGAATTAACAGGGACACTACCATCAGTCATCAGCAAGAACAGTATTGACTTCTACCTGTAGAGACCTCTGCAGATATTCTTCTAGAAAAGAGTTATTAATTAAAGATTAAGGCAGCCAACTTTGTTAGGAAGCAATATAAAAAGTTTTAAACATGCACAATTTGTTTTTATGAAAAATACCATCAATATTAGTGTATATATATATATTATAATAGCTCTAAACCATTGTGGAAGTGCATACGTTTTGAAAGATTAGGATGTAAATTTCTGAGACTAGAGTAACAGGATCATTTCCCACAAAGATGTTGTTTACAGAATGTTGTTTACATACCCAAAAAAAAAGCTGCAGCAGACAATAATTTCTTTTCTGACTGTTGATCAGACTTGGAAGCCAAACTGCAGGAACACTCCAGCATGCAGAATGGCCAGGAAACAAAGTTAAGAGTTGACTATGTTGAAATGAAAGATACATCCTAGTTGTGAAGATAGAAAACTAAGACAGAGTATTTATAAACCTGTTGGGCCTCCCCTCCAGCAGGACTGCCACATTAGTGGTGGTGATCTTTATTCTCCATGGCAGCATTCAGTTGTCAAGTCAGAGCGAACGTGGACTCAATAAGGTGGTGCATCCATATGATGCAGTCTGCTGGGAAAATTTTGCCATAGGTTGCATCTGGACCTATTAATCTTCTGTCCTTAGACCCACCATTGTGTATAATATACTCATTTGTATTACACATAATAATAGAAAAATTAAATAATGTTCCCTAGGGAGCAGCCTAACCATTCCAGTTAATCATTACCTTCAACCTGAAAACAGTCTGAACTATTTAGATATAGGATCAAGTTTGTATTATTTATTGAAAAAAACAAAACAAAACAAAACAAATAACTCCCAATATTCTGCTCCTGAACCTGCTAAAGGGTCACTGGGATGTTATCAGTGCCATCAGCAAGATTAACAGCATGAGTGAGAGAAGTGATTCAAATTCCTGAATGCTTTAGACAGCACTGAGTATTTGAAACATCTGCACAGGGCTTGCAGCTACTGGACCTATGAGAGAACTGCACTCTTCTGGAGCAATAGCTGGAATGCAGGTGGGATATCCTACTGATCTTTCCTCAGGCTTCTGGCTTTCATCTGATAAACACTGATAACATATTTCCGGTTACAAGAAGAAAAAAAGGAAATACGCATTTATCTGCAATATTTTGCATTTCACTTTCCAGGTGAAGTGCATTTAATAACCTCAAAAACAACAGTTAAGTGTACTAATTTCTATGTATTGTTAGTATAAAATAGGCAATTTTAAATTTGTCCCAGATAATGCTTTTGTTCTTTGATTGATGTTCTATACGTAGCAGAACTGCACAAACATGTGAGATGGAAAATAATTCTGTAGTTGAATCTACTTTCTTTGGGGATTGGACTAGACGACCTCTTGAAATCCCTTCCAACGTAAATTAAGCGAGTCTATAAAATGAAGATGCAGTTTTTAAAAATACCCTTGAGGAAAAGCCATACAGCACAATACTTTTTCTAATACCGTAGGCAAAGAATAACTGAATTCTGAAGATTATAAACTTTAGTGATTAAAAATATCACCTATTAGGCATTGGTTTTAGTACATTTCATGTCTCCCAGCCATTGAACAGCAGGCTAAGTTACAAAGAGCCACTGAGTGGTTTTTCAGCAAAGTGCTGTCAAAATCATTGGGAAGTAAATAAATGGCAGAATGATTTAGCACATCAAATCATTGCTGTCCAAGTGTCAGTTCCTAGACTATGATAAAATTCTTCCACAGAAGAGTTTTCCCCAGAGGTGGTGAAGCATGTGAGTGACTCAACAAGAGAGAATCCAACAGAGACAGGTTATTTTTTAAATCGGGTTTAATCTGAATTTTATTGTCCCTAGCAAATCCATGTTTCTATAATGTGGTTTCTAAAGCAACACAATGACAATCTCCTATATCCTTGGTGTGAGACTGAGCATGGATATACCAGGAGGCCTCTGAAATAGGGAAGAAAAGGTGTCACTTCCCAAGGCACCTGTAGCCTGATGATTTTCAAAATCAGTAACCTCCTGTTCTGCCCTATCACCTTTGTCAGCAAAAGCAGATCTGTCTGTACTTTCCCCTATTTCTACATTCTGTTATCATCTGCAGTAAGGTCACGTTGTCTTGTTGCAACTGCTTATCCATGCTTTAGCACATTAAGTGTTTTGACTACATAAAGATGAGAATTTAAAAAAAAAATAAGTATAGCAAGTCAGTCATTATTCTTAGTAGCCCAAAGGACAAATGATCATTTGTTCACTTATGGACAGTAATCCAGGAATAGTAATAAATAGGTGACAGCCTATGCATTTTGGGAAAAAAATGCAATACCAAGCTGGTGTAAAATATGGTGACAGTTCAATCTGAATAAAAAAATTCATTTTCTGCCCAAGTTCCTATAAACTTATTGGGGATTTTAAGAGTCAACTTGCAAATGCAAAAAGAAGTAGATACTAACTTTACTGAATTTGAGATAGTCTCTATTTAGTCATCCAGATTAAGTGTGTAGCTACCAGCTGTTAATAGAGACAAGCACCTCAAAACATATCCAAAAAACCCCTCACCTCATGTACATCACACCTCAGTGAGGGACTACAACAAAATACCTTCTGGAGGTTCCCTCTCTCTCTCTCTCTTTCCCCATACTTTATTGCTGAATTTTCTTATCATATCATGTTAATTGGACTAGTTGATAAGTTACTTTTATTTTTAAACGTGACTTCAATAACCACCTTACATTTCACAGTTCTAAACTGGTAGCTCTATCTTGTTGATTGAAAACATTGAACTTCATTGTAGAATGAAAAAAATACAGATCTGTATATGAGATTCTTCTCCATTACAGTTCCTCTTTTCATGATTTTAAATACCCTAGAGATATTTTCAGAAGCTAAAACAAGGGATTAAAGGAATTTCTCTTGTCAGTTTTATACCTTTAAGACATCTAGTTTTCTTATTTGAGGTTTCCATTTGTTTAAAGCTACCTAGCTGAAATGGAAGCCACCCACAGAATTCTTTCCATGAAAATTAGATATTTGCAATATAATACTTGTACTGTAGTTCCATTCCTCCATCATACACACTACATCTAGCTTCAGTGGTCTGAACAAGCAAAGGCATGCACATAATTAATTCCATGAGGGACAGCTTATTCATATATTTGCATACACAACTCTTGGTCTTTGTATATCAGTTACACATAATTTACAATGACTATTTCTGCTAACTTGAGTACTCGGCGTAAATTAAATTATAAATAAAGCTCCAAGTTTTCAGACATATTTTTGTTGTAGCTTGATCAAACATTTTCTATTGTCCTACTTGCACATGAGTGCGTGCACACACACACTGGAAATGGCTTTTTCTATTCTTCAGCTTGTGCTATGCAGTAAAACGGTTATAAAAATAGCAACATGGCAACAGTTGCTTGAACATGTGGATGTCATAAACATTTTGTGTTCCTTTACAGCCAAACTCAATCCAAAGCACTGTCGCAGCAGTGGGCCCACTCCAGGAACCAGCACGGGAGAGGGGCTCTCAGGCACCAAGGTGATTTGCAAGTTGCAAGGGAGTAATACATACGGTGTGAATTAGCTGTAAATTAAATGCACAAGTGTTTTCTTTATAAGTGACATACATTTTGGAGGAATTTCTTCACGGAAAGGGTGATCAGACATTGGAATGGACTGCCCAGGGAGGTGGTGGAGTCTCAGTCCCTGAAGGTTTTTATGGATGTGGCACTTAGTGCCATAGTCTGATGGGTACAGTGGGTTTTGGTCATAGGCATCAGTTGGACTCAGTGATCTCAGAGATCTCTTCCCACCTAATTAATTCTGTGATTTTGTAATATACATACTTGGACATAGGATCTGTGCTTAAGAATAAAGACACCATAGGAATATAGTTTTTAAAAAAGCAAGCAAGCACACTTTATCGGGGTTGTGAGCAAATATGAATGCAGGAGACATCCCAGAGGTATCAGAGGTCTCTCCCAGCTCCCCTCAGCCATTGCCCACCGGGGTCTCTCGCTGGCCCACCCAGGATCCCATCCCAAGCCCTGGCTCCCAGTGTGGGCAGCCCTCGCTCGCCATCCAGCTCCTTTCCCAGCACAAATCCTGTCTTGATTCACGCCCAGACTGGGACTCCCATTTCAGTGTTACACCATTTCCACTGCGTCCTGTTCTGGGACCCTCAGTTCAGGAAGGACACTGAGGTGCTGGAGCGTGTCCTGAGAAGGACAATGGAGCTGGTGAATGGTCTGGAGCACAAATCCTGTGCAGAGCAGCTGAGGGAGCTGGGGTGTTTAGCCTGGAGAAAAGGAGGCTCTGGGGAGACCTTATTGCTCCTACACTGCCTGAAAGGAGGCTGTAGCCAGGTGGGGGTCAGTCCCTTCCCCCGGGCAACCAGCGACAGGACCACAGATCATAGTGTCAAGCTGTGACAGAGAAGGAAATAATTTCTTCACAAAAAGAGTGATTAGACATTGGAAGATGCTGCCCAGGGAGGTGGTGGAGTCACTGTCCCTGGAGATGTTTAAGGAAACACTGGATGTGGCACTCAGCGGCATGGTCTAGTTGAGGTGGTGCTGATCAGACCCAGGTTAGACTCGACTATCTCAGAGGCGCTTTCCCAAACTAATCCCGCGATTCCAGGGCCTCGCTGGGACTGCGGGCCCGCACAGCCCAGCCCGGCCCGCGCCTCGCGGTCCGGGCCACTCAGTGTA
>JAHLSL010000022.1:27843523-27885568 GCA_025920805.1 Petroica traversi
CGGATCCTCCGGGAGAGCCGGGGCGCTCCTTCCCGGGCGGCGGCTGAGCACACCTGAGCCGTGCGGGCCCCGCCAGGGCTGACACGAAAGGGGGCCTAGGGCAGGAAGGGGATGAGATCTCGCATAACGGAGTATGGGAAATAGAAATCGTTGAGCACAGCATTCCCTAATGTGGAATGCGACAGCCGTGGTTCTCTCTCCAGTAGGTGCGTTCCCTGCTGGCACCTCCGCATTCCCCATCCTTGTGTCCCGCAGGGCCGGGGCCTGACATCGGCACGCTTCGGGTGTCCCCCAGCTGCTTTTCTCCAGAGATCCCTTGGTGTTCCGTGGGTAGATTTCGCACGTGTAGATACAAAACTATGGCAGTTCGTCCCAGATCTTTCCCTCCACGACAGCTGCAGCTGACAGGCCGTAGCGAGTTCTGGGCAAATGGCAGGGTTGTGGAGCAAGCGGCCCTGAGAATGCCCAGCTGCCTCTGGTCAGAGAGCACCACAGGTCCCACATATCTGCAAGTTATTCCGTGTAGGTTTAATACACCCAGAACACTGGAGTGGTTGTGCAGCCACTCACGACATGCCTATCAGTGCTTCCAAGCCATTTGGTACTTGTAAAGTTGTATCAATTTTGTTTTTTAAACAGTAGTAATCATAATGATGTTGGGTACAATAGCTCATGTATTAAACCCATTTTTTCTCATACACATTTTAGTGTTTGTCAACCACTAATAAGAGAGATCCATAATTTTTATGCTAATTGGTTTTGTTGCTTTTGCAACTTATGACACATCAGTAATATACTCTGAAAATAAAAATTGTGTCTGCATTTTTCAAATTTAAATACACAAGCAGAGTTTTCTAGATGCGTAGCTTTAAAATGTCATGTGTGCATGACTTTTTAAAGCAAAGCTGCATAAAATACAGTTGAAACTGTAATGCAAAGTAAGCAGTTCCTTGTTCAGCAGGAGTACTAGGTTAGCTGACCTGAGTGAGAAGCCCATTCTCAGTTAACATACATAAGTTCTCACTTCTTGTCTACCAACTATGATTCTCCGTAGGAAAAGAGGATCTGTGTAGCTTAATCACTGGAGTATTTTTATCAAGTTAAAATAGAGACTGGCAATTTAATACCTCTCTATCTCTCTCAGACTATGTTAGAGTTTGCAAGGTGCTGTGATGCATACATTAATTTTGGTCTGCACTTTAAACAGTGAGTTCATGTATGTTACAATGAAATGAACCCATAGTAATGCAATGTATTATATTGACAAATGTGCTGTATACTGTCAGGCAATAGAAAACCAGCTGAAGATCTGTGGCTATAAGAGCAGTGTGGATGTTGTAGCTCTGTATCTGGCTAAACAGTAAGTAAAATGTTTCTTGTTTTGACTTTTAGTAAAAGTAGAGCACACAGTAAATGGTAATCTTTCATAGTGCTTTCTGAATCAGGGACTCTCTGAATGTCATTTGTATGTGAAATATCCGTAAATCATATTCTTAGGTAGTCCATATTTGTTGTGAATGAAGAAATGGTGAAGGTACACTGACACACAGCAGAACTGTGCTCACAGCTAACTGCCTCATCCCTAGATACACAATCTGTCTCCAGAAAGCCAGAGTTGCTTGAGGGTCTGTGGGTTCACAGCATTGCACATGAATTTCTGCCATGGGGAGCAGAGGAGTGAGGCTTGATGGGCCGATCTCTGCCTGTTCTAACAGGCTTCTGAGGCTGGCTGGAAGGAGTATCAAGAAGACAAATGAAAAACACAGGACCTGCCCAGTCTAAGAACTGCAAATTTCTGACCTCCCTGAAGAAACCTGTTACTGCAATGGCGAAACTCAGTGGTACCACCTTTGAAATTACCTGCATCTGTACTGTTAGGAACTAAAGGGAGGGCAGGGCAGCATGAAGTGAATACAGCACAAGAACACCTTGGGCAGGCGGTACTGATGAGAGAGCTGATCTCTGAGAGCTTTATGAAACAGCTTGAGATGTAGGGCAGATGAGGAGAAGACGAGGTGCTAAGTGAAGGGAGGCAGAGCTTTCATGAACCTGTGGGTGATCTAGGTTGATAGAGGTGCATGTTGCAGTATGAACATGCTGAGAGGCTGCCATGGAGGGATGGATACATGACAGGACACACTTCAAAGTTTTGGGAAAGCGTGCTTTGAATTTCTGGCCAGGGCGCAATTCCAAGAGTTGCATACCTGTCTGCAGCCTCTCAACTGCATCCACTGCTCACATGGCTGATAGCATATAGGAAGAACTGATGTAGTTTAATAATTCAGGGACAAGGTTTTCAAGGTCTCTTGGTCCAATGAGTCAGAAGAATAAAAGGTGTTGAGGGATTTCAGTGTTGTCTAGTCTGTTTTTAGTGGAAATCATATGGTCTTGAAAACCTAAATGTGTTCACTACTATGTTTAAATTCCTTATCACATCTCCTGATTTACACCAAGAAAGTGTTTGATGCTTTGTGATGTAAAACATATAGTTACTGTAAATTTTTTTAAAATATGCATTTTAGAAAGAACAAAACAGGTAAAATTTAAGGGAGAAGTGTAAATGAGAAAATTACAAGGTTCATATATACATGCTTTCTAAACAATACAATTATTATACTGCATATGTAAAGAATTAAGACTGTGTATACAGTTTTAATTGGCATATTTTCTGTTTTTAATTGCTTAAATGTGTGCCCTCACTGGCTTTGAGATATTTTTTTCTGGTATAAAATAAAAAGAAATGTTCCTGTGGCAGATAAAGAAGTGATCTGTCTTCCTATGAAACCATTTTGGTAAAGATGATGCAAGATGGATTCTTTGATTACTGGATAGAAGTTGTCCCCTTTTATTCTGTATCATTTTATATAAACTTGAACCCCAGCCATACTCAGTATCAGATCATGCCTCCTTTACTGTTGGTTTGACATATTTTTCTGCTAGCCAAAAGAAGAAAATGGAAAAAAAAAATAATTAAAGTCAATCAAATAAGAGGGAATGAGTTTATATTTTTAAACCACTGCTATTAAAGGGACATGAAACAATGTATTTTGGACACTGAAAGCTGTCATCCTAAGAAAACTGATTAACTTAGCAGTAGGTAGAAAAAGAGTGCTGCAGGCCAAAAAGGATCAGTTTATAAAAGACATACAAAGTCTGGAAGGCATCTAGAAAAGGACAGGTTCTCTTAAAATGTTAGAGGAATTAAGCTCTACCTGGGGCAAATTAAATGCCTTAGTATGAAAAAAAAATAGAAACCAAAGCAGATTGAGGCTCGGAGATAGTCAAGATGAGGCTGTTCCTAGACAGGGAGTAAAGGCAATTAAATGTAAAGCTGTAAACTAGTTATAGAGTGGCAGGGGCCAAAAATGTAAGAAATTTTGGCTTTGCAACCTGAAATGTAGTTCAGGGATGCACAGGAGAATTAGACAGGAGCTCTGTATGCCCTGTCAACAGTCATCTGCTTGTCCCTGCTACTTTCAGTAATGTCTTTTTCTATTACTTTTGGCAACAGACACATGAAGTATGTATTTGCAGGGTTAGTTTTTATGGCTAATCTGAGGAAGCCAAATAAGCAGTTTAACAAAGTAACAACATGAGAGGATAATCTGATTTTCAGTATTACAAGGGACTAAAAGTACAGCACCTCAACTTTGTAGGGTTTGCTCTTGACAGACTTTTGATTTGCAAAAGCAAGATGAGAAAAGACATCCACCCTCTCTTTGTCTGTACCTCCAGGGTGTGTTGGGGAAAAAAAACAAACCCCAACAAATAAAAAGACAACATGGAAAGACAGAGACCAGACTTCACAGTTGGAAAATAAACATGCTTTTAGCCTGATGATGTGAGATTAATTTTTATCAGTCCTGTTACTTTCTGAAACGTTGGCCTTAGTCTTGCCACACATTAAAATCCACAAGGAAATTTTTATTATGGCAATTAAAAATTGTCAGGTAAAAGTCATCTGTAATTTTTCTTGTGGAAATTAAGAACATTTATTTTAAGCAGTCAAAAATAAAGAAGAGCAATTACTTAAAATCACTTGGCAACTCGCTAATATTTTCTGGTCAGTGGGTAATTTTTTATTTATAGTACCCTAGCAAGCTCAAAGTACCAGATACACAATTAAACATAAAACCCCAGTAGCGCATGGGAGATCATTTCAGCCTCAGTGGGTGTACTAAGTTTCTATGAAAATAGGACAGGAGTGGGAAAAGGACAAAATATTTCTATATTTCTATAGTGAATTTCAGTATGCACTAATATGAAAAATAATTTAAAATGCACATTGATGTGTTTGATGTCAGTCTTCAGTTGCCTTCTCTGGCACTGTGGCTGGACAATCCCCACTGCACCTTCAAAGTAGTTTTCCTTTTAGCTTCATGTCCCCAGGGTGCCAAACTTTTCCTCCTGTGTTCTGGGCAGGATTTCTGTGAACTGCAAAGTACATGTGACTCAGACTCATAACTCATGCTGTTATGGAAAGGCAATTAATGTATCACTTATTTTGTTCCTGTTTCTTTACCACCTGCTGCCTTGTTATGCTTGCAGGTGTGCAGAGTACTTACGCCGTCTCTGCCATCTTTCCTTTGTGTCTTTCTCTGCTATAAAATCTAAGGAAGTGTGCCTTTCTAGTTCTTGTATATTATTATTTATGGAAGATTAAAATATTTATAAAATTAGTAAGCACTATTAATGTTAAGAAATTTGTTACTCTTTTTTTTTTCTTCCACCAGAGAACTAAGAAGTATCCCAAGTCTATCACAATTTCGTAGATTAAAGTATTTGTGGATTAACAACAATAAGGTAATAAGATATTCCTTTAAAGAGCAGGAAAATGCATCTATAGTCCTTGATTATTATTTTGTATATTTTCTAACATAAAGTATTATATAATTGTCAAACTAATAAATTACTTTTCATTTCCAGTCTAATTTGACTGTTAAATATTTGAAGAAAAGTTTTGGGTTTTTTTACATCCAGAGTATTAGCTTCACATCAGATTTATAAATTTTGTGTATTTAAGAAGCTGAAGTTTTGTGCTAATTCCTGATTTCCCAGTGTAGCTGGAGCAGGCAAAAACTTGCAGACATGCATAGTTTATTTCTGGCTGATGGTTGAGCTGAGGCTCCTTTTTGATGCCATGCACACAAGAGTGATGTAAAATTGTGAAATGAGCTTCTCCCTGTGCACAGGAAGCAGCCCTGCAATTCTAGGGAAGGTGGGGTATCTGCTGCCCTTACAGTCGTTGTGTCACCCAAACTTGGTGAATTTAAAAGATTTCCAGACAAGTGGTTGGAGTATGACTTTGGGCCACATTAATTTCTCTTGTGTTCAATGCAGTGTATGGTCCTAAATCAGTTTTACAAACCATGGGCCTTACTTTCTCCATCTGTGCAAATCTGAATTCTAGTGTGTATTATAGCCTCTCTGTGTTTTAAGGCAATGCTCTGTCAAAATGTCCAGACATTACAGTTACCAGGCAACTGTAAGCACATTGTATCTGACACAAAATCACTTGCTAGTCTGTAGAACTGCCTGATTTAGAAATCTCCACATACATAGCCAACCATTATTAAATGGTTGAATTAAATCCAAACCCTCACCATTAACCAATGGCAATGAAAAGCAATAAAACTAATAAAATCCCATGAATATTTTACTGTACAGTAGTTTACATGACTTTCACAGTGAGACCAAATTCTTAAATCACCAGAATTCCTTGCTCAGGTAAATAAGTAGATCTGTGAGCAGCAGAAAAAATAAATTTAAATTTCATGTCACTTCAGAGTACATGTATATCTGCTGCCCCAGGCTAGCATCAGTTACATGGCATCTATGTCCAATTCATCAAAAGATCTCTACCAACTATTTTCAAAAAGAGCAAATGTATAAATATATTAAAATATTGAACTAAAATCACCGTTATAATAAGGCTTTTCCTCATATTACTAAAGGACATTAAAGAAAAAGAAGAAATGGCCTGTTGACTAAGCAGAACTGACCTCGCTGGTGAAAAAAGATAAACAAATTGGATTTTTGCACAACTCTCACTTTCCTACCTAGGCACTAACAAACAACATTCTTTTGCTGTTTTATATAACTTGTGTGGAGAAGTCACTCAGTGGCTTTTCCCAGGAAAAGTCTCACTTAAATAACTCAATAGGAGGAGCATGTTTTTCTGTATTCAATAATTTCATCCAAAAAAAAGAAGACTTCAGATGATCTTGAAAACAAAGCTTGCCAAACATGGGGAAAACCACTGCACCAGGGAGTAGAATAACTTCTCTCATATGCTCTTCCTTCCAGCTTTCAGATACTGTTAATGCACAGAGGAAAACACATATATTTCAGAGTCAGTGGCAAAATTCAAGGACCGAAATAATTCCTTTCCTAACAAAATTGCTTTTCATCACAGAATTCAAGGAGTAAGGAATAAAATTCTTATTTGTTGTTCTTGAATTTAAGTAGGATAAAAACTTCAAGACCATTAGTTCTTCCAGTTCTCAGTGATCAGAAAGGTCAGCTTGCTGTCCCACTGCAGACACTTCACCTTGCATTGGAGTCAGAAGTGTATTGGAATTGAGCTTCTCCAAGCAAGGAGGTTTGATTCCACACGGACTGAAGATAATCTTTATTGGAAATACACCCATACATATACTGATTTTTTTTGTCCGTAACTGTAATTGATTCTCTAAATATGATTAGATTACATTTCTGGTAAATTAGAACAAATTTTTACTCTTTGAACCTGCTGATGAAAAAATAATTTAAAAACAAGATGCTGGGTTTATTCCAATGATATATTTCAGGAATATTTTTAAACCAACATAGAATTACTATGCTCTACAAGGGTCTTTTCACAATAAAGATTATTTCAAATATGAATAGAAGGAAGAGGAAGTATGGAGACCAGTAATTGTAGGAAATGTGTTTCCAAATACCAACATTAAGTCTGTAGTTCAAAAAATTAAGTAAGGCTGTACTACTTGGAAGTGATGTGTAATTAGTATTTCTAATGAAGGTTCAGCTGTCAAGAGAATCCTTAAACCAAGAGTCTTAAACAGAAATACAAGAAACTACCTGTGGTTAAACAGTTTTCAAGAGACCACATTTATGTTTCGCCAACACTATGTTTAGACTGACATATAACAGTTTCCCTAACTCTAATTTCAGATCCAAGATTTAACTTTCTTGAATAAAAACTATTACTTGACTGAACTCTATCTCAACAATAACGAGCTGACAGATATATCAGGTACCAGTCTTCCCTTTTTATGTTGTTGAGAAGAGGCCTATACTTTATTTTTTCTGTATTGGCATTCAAATTTATAAAACTGGATGACAGCAAGTAATATATTAGTTAAAAGCTCCTATGTATGCATAATTAATATATTAATTACTAGATATTTAATTTTTCCAGCATACTTGAGTGGCAGTAAGGTTATGTTTTTATTGTGGTCTAAGGGATGAAATATCATTCACTTTATGTCAGGCAGTTGTGAAATATTTTTGATCTTACATGACCATATTTAACATTGAGAATTTATAACCAGTAGTATTTTGCAAAGTTACTGCTAAACTTGGTTTATTTTAAAAACACACCTGTCTGTCTGTCTTATACTTCTATTTTAGGTTTGCTTGCACGTGTAGATCAAAATGACTTTACCAGACTTGTGAATTTGTGAATGAACAGGCCAAAGCATAATAAATTTCTAAATATTTTAGACATTTTAAATGTTAATATTTTATTTCTTTCTGTCCCTATAAAATGCTGGGTTGAGAAAATGATGTTGATTAATTTCTGTGAAATTTCAATCAAACTTTATCATTGAAAGACATAAACATTGATACAAGAGACAGTATAGATGATAACAAAATATGAGCAGACAGAAGGGTATCATTAGTAGAGAAATGTTGATAAAATATTGTATATAATTTGGAAAATGAGTTGTCCAATCCTGATGTGGTGTGAGGATGTCAACACAGACTGAGTCACAACAATATCTTTTTAACACATCAATAATTACTTGAAACAGAACTATTTTCTAAGGAATTCACTATTTATTACTTGTGAGGCAAAGGTAGTATTAGGGATGTACTGTTGTTTGTGAGGCAAAGATAATATTAGGTCAAGGTAAAAGGAAGTGAAAGATTACAGGAATATAGGAGGAAGGAAGGGAGGAAGAAGAGAGGTTGTAGTTGAAGCCAATTTGTTGATGCAAGGGTGATGTGGATAAATGGAAAAAAACAGAAAATAAGTTAGGCATGTGTCTAAAGGATGCAACCAGAAAGGTGAAAAGGATATTGAAATGCTTTTAATTTATTGTTTTAATTAATATCTCATGCAATGTGTTATCAAAAGACAGGCATAGATAGATAACTAAAATATCCAATTCAGTGTACAGCATATCAAAATAATGTTCTAATAAAGGCAGCTGTGATGAGAATGATTAATTATTTTTCATTTTATTTCAGGTGCTCTGAAACACTTACATTCATTACAGATTCTGTTTCTTCACAACAACGAGTTAAAAAAACTTGGCAAAACAGTGAAGGAATTGAAAGGAATGATAAGCTTGCAGACTCTAAGTAATACCTTATTTTTATTTTGCAGAACAGCATGTAGTTGCTTTTTAGTTTCTTATCAGGATGTTTCTTGTCTATTTCCGCATCATTTGCCAATAACTCTTGAAGCTAATTATCAATTTCAACCAAATTTGACAGAAGAAAGAGATGTCTAAGACATGAAAATTCCACAAAGAGTACCTCAACTGAGGAAAAGCTCCGAGTTCAGAAGTTAACTTTTTGGCTGCTGGCTAGCTGGTAGCTTGGATGAGTAGCTTGGAGGGTGTCTAAGCAGTTTACAGCTGTCTCTTTGTAATGGAACACTGGAGTGAGATTATCACAGAGCTGAAAGGAGTTGAAAAATGGGTGTTCTTACTGCTGAGAGTGTGATAGGTAATAGAACCCAAATTCCTGCCTCATTAATTCTCTTTCTTCTAGAACTTCCTTTCTGCATCTTTTTGGCAGACTGTGGAATTCTAGAGCTGAAGAATAAATATTCTTCAGGCATTATTCATAACAATGTCTGTTAAAGAGCATCCTTTCTGATACAAGGGCTGGAATTGAAAATAGCACTGACACTGAAATTTCAAATGAAGTGTTTCAAGACAGTGTTGGTGGCACTAAGTTACATTGGAAGAAGTAACCTCCAGGAAAGGTAGTATTATATGCTATTAAGATATTGAAAGTGAAAATAAAAGCACTCGTTTTCCATAATTCCTAAAGGAATGTCAACATAGGTCATGCCAGATGCTGAGTACTTGGAGAAGACAGCAAACAAGTTTTGTGCCTTAGTGACATGGTTAAGGAGGTGAATGTCAGACTGGCACCAGCCATAACACCTCCTTAAACATTCAGAAAACTGGAGGTCTGATTGTAGGAAAGGAAAATGTGAATGACAAATTAAGTTTTTAATTGAACTTGACCCTGGACAAAAACGAAAAAAAAAAAAACAAAACAAGAGTTTAGGAAGACAACAAGACAGCCAAACTATTGAATTATTTTTTATTATATGCAAGATAGAAAAATGAGTCCATTTAAGAATGCAGTTGTTTGAAGTGATTAGGCAGCATCTGGAGAAACATCCTATATATGAATGGTGCAGTCACTCGAATTTAATGTTAGCTCCACAAATTAATAAGGAGCTTCAACAAGCACAGGAAGTTTGTTGTACTTGTTGCAGCCATCTGTGGGAAATACATAGCAGATAGTTAAAGTGCTGAGTTATTACAAATGGCAGTTACAGAGCTCAGTGAAAATTGGATGCAAATTGGACTGGCCACCACCATAGAAAAGGAAGCGTTTGAAACAATCAAACAATATATATAACAGACTGATCTACCCTAATTAAAAAAAAAAAAAAAAAAGTTGTTTAGTTCAAAGATGTGTATAGGAGTAAACAGTAATCAGTGGAAGAAGCTCACTAACCTTAATAACCATTCCTTCTTGACCTTTGCAGTCGTGAAAAAAATTGTCAATGAGTTTGCTTCAAGGGCATTTCATAGTAATGAACTCTTGAATTAGCAGGTCTCTATTGGTTTAATAAAATGTCCTGTCATATTTGAAGTAAATTACATCAGTGAATGAACAACATAAATTTTAGAAGTCATGTTCTATATATCATATTACCTTGTAATTTATCTGCCTTCTTGCAATGTTAATAAATATTAAATGGGTGCAGAATTGGCACTGTGTGGCTTTGAAAAGGGCTGTGCCCATAACTCACTTTTATAAAACAAAACCAGTGAGACTTCTCACTGTTATGAGGTAGATCTTTTTTATTGCCAAACAATCTGATTAAAAACAAACCCCAAAACCCTCACTTTCTAGCCTTCAACAGAGCTCGTGGACGCTTAACAACATTTCATTATTTTGTAGCTCTTGGGGACAACAGAACTATTAAAACACACTATTCTTGTTCACTTCAGGAGTAGCATCCAGCTGCCAAAATGTTGCAATTCTCTTCCTAAAGGCTCTCTGGTGATTTTAGCCACTGCATTGCACTGGATGTGTAGCATAACAACCATCCTTCATCAGGTGTCCAGGGAAGACACTTGGCTTCAAAAGATTTACAGCACACGCTGCTCACAACTGCAGCTTTTTGGGAGATTGAGTGTTTCTTTATGGGCTCACCTTGTGCTCACATCTCCCTTTTGGAATCCAAGATTTTTGTTACGTACTCTGTAAATTTCCTCCTCTGATTTATTGTCTGCAGCTGATAACATCCTGCTGCTAGACCTCAGGAAACTCTCTTGTTCACTGTGTTTCTGCCCCATGTGGCAGAGACACACTGTTTTCCTACACTCCAAATAGAGAAAACAGACAAAACTGTGGAGGAAGAAAGCATTATCCTAATTTGTAGAACTAAAATTGCATGACCTTGACAAGAAAGTAGATAGCTCAGCTAGGAATTGATCCCAGATGTTTTGTAAAACAAAACCATCTTGATCTGTACAATAGTTGAATTTATTGTAAAAAGAAGTAGTAGAAAAAGTCACATTCTCTAAAACAAACCTACAAATCAGTGTTGTTGAGCAGGGACATAGTCCAAGCAGCATCCAGATTCACAAGTGTTTAACATCAGACACGTTTGTGTCTTGGAAAAATCTCTCTCAGATCTTTATTCTATTCCACTACCAAACGTACCTGCTTTTAGAGATCTTTCTAGAACATTTTTCTCTTTGGAATGCTATAGAATATTTTCTTGACTCAAGAGCAGATTTATCAGATACATACATAATATTCTTTAACACTTTCTAGGAAAAAAAATTTGTTCATTAAAAATAGAACTTTCTTTTGTTGCCACCTTGTGGTTATCTTACTAATTTTAAGTGCAGTAATTTTTAAAAATTTGTTAAAGAATTAAAATAAAAAAGTTCTCTGAACACATGAACGAGTGTTTTCTATGTAGGAGAGGAAAAATGCTCATTCCAGCCTTGTTGCATATTCAAAATATCTGCTAAATCCCTTCAAGCACTGAGCCTTCTCATCAGTCTTATTTGTCCTAAAGAACATGAAATTGCATCCTGTAGTTTACAAATCTGTGTGGAATATTTTCAGACTTTTTTCTTCTACTATCTCTTATTTGCTTCTGTAATATCATCTTCCTCTCCCTAACTGCTCAAATGACATATAACAGAATTATTTTACCCAAGAGAAAATATTAGCCACAGCCTCTCTTCAGAAAAACAGATCACCATAGACTGTAGCAGAAGCTGTAAAAATGAAAGAATTTTTCCCCTGCTCTGATAGTAAGGTGTCAGCCTTCTGATTATTTGTACTGTTTTAGAAAAACAGCATTTGTAAAAGGAGATAAAAAGCATTATTATATTTTTTTATTTAGAAAAGAAGCCCCACCCCACAACACTTGTTCATTAGCTGATCTGAGAATGAGCCAGTTTCTATTTTAATCAGCCTCAGATATCACTGTCACTAAACAAACTGATTTGGCATGAGAGATAGGCCAACGTCCCACACCTGGCAAAGCAGCAGCACGGGGCTGATACCTGTCTCTGTG
Source organism: Petroica traversi (assembly GCA_025920805.1). Classification (NCBI taxonomy): domain Eukaryota; kingdom Metazoa; phylum Chordata; class Aves; order Passeriformes; family Petroicidae; genus Petroica; species Petroica traversi. The sequence continues at coordinate 27,855,603 of JAHLSL010000022.1, forward strand.
TTGCTCAGGTTTGGTTATACAGGTAATGTGAACCTGAACATAACCTTTTTAGCCAAGTTGCTAATGGACTTGTGGAACTTGATATCTCCAGTCTCAAGGAAAGCAACTGGGACACAGGTTCTGAGGAATTTAGGCCCTATGAAATATTTTTCTCTCAAGTTTCTTGAGTTTTCAAATTCATCATCTGTCAAAATATCAGAAGGCTATGTATTTGCATTTTATATTGTCTGTGGGATACAGCCTTTTATCAGCACTAATATTCTTAGGTGTTCTAAGATAGTCTTAGATGTCCTAAAACTCCCTCCTCCTACAAATTTGGTCCTACATTTAAGCTGTCTCACCTAAAAGACCATTGTTATTTAAAATAAACATTACCTAAAACACATAAGAAAATCAAAGGCAAACACTTCAGGGTTTCTTTCTGTAGATCTTAGAAAATAGAAAAAAACCTTGAAAGGTTTGGAGTGCATGATGGCACCTTTACTCAGTTCCTGCCTGTGATACTTTGCATACTCTGCAATAAATCAGTTCCTGCAGTCCAGGATTAGATGAATAATTTCACATGTGTAAAGACACTGCTTTGTTTACCCAGTGTAAGAACAGTTTGAATTTGATATTTTGTACAAAATCTTTGGCTCCCAGTAACCTTTAATTTTCCTGTCTTGCAAAGATGTTCTTTTGCTGGGTTTGGTTTTTTGTGACATTGTTTGTTTTTTTCTGTATCCATTTTGCAGACCTGTTCCAAAACCCTCTGGCATATGATCCAGACTACCGGCTTTATGTGATATACTTCCTTCCTTCAGTGCAGCTCCTTGACAGGAAGTGTAAGGATTGCTTTCCTCTATCACAAAGCATTGACATTTGCTTTTGGTTGTAACCAGTTTGGAAAAATAGGTGAAATTATCTTATCTGTTCTTTTACATGCATTTGTTGATGGAGAAAAAGGACTAATGAACAAGATACCTGTTTTTTGCAAGACTTGTCAAGCAAAAAGTTTGCATGGCATAAACACTTTGTCAAAGGCTTTTGATTTCTTTTTCTTTTTAAATTGTGTTGGTTTTTCTTGTATTTTGGTCTATTTGGGTAAAGAAAAAAGGCTGTGCTTAGAAACATGTGCGTACCTCTGTGCATTCAGACTGCTATATTCACATGGATGAGTGTGCTTACTTAGGTTTGGATAATATCCTGAGCTATCTACATGTTTCTGTACAGTTTAAATATGTATATGCTCATTTCTTGAAAAGGTAAATGCAGACCAAACTTTCAAATATAATAAATATTCACAAGTCATCAAGAGGTCTTTCACTGCTTGTCTACTGTAAATTCTACAGAAAAAATGACTTGTCTTAAGAATAGTCAGATTTTAAATCAATGAATTCGTAAACATGCCACAGTGTACTTAGAAAATCACCTTTGGTTATTTTTGTCTCTGGTGTTTGGAGAACTGTGTGACAGAAGGGACTGAAAATTACTGGAGAGCACTAAGAAAGTAGCCGATTCCTCAGCTCTGTAAGAAAGTAGCAAGGAGAAACCAGCACCTTCTTGGGGGGGACTGAGCAAGGCAGATGCAGCACACCTGCAGGTGCTGGGGGTCTGCAGTGAAGGAGAGCTGGGGATGGGCCCCAGCAGGTGCCAGGGGCTGATGAGGAGTTGCTGGATATGACCAGCTGCCCATTTGCTCACAGTCATTTCACACTGGTACCTCCACTCTCCTGAGCACTTGCTCTTGTGCTACACTTGTGCTTAACACATCTGTCAGGCTGTTACTAAGTAGCACTCCTTGACTGGGGAGTGATGACTGAAGCTTAATGTGCTGAAAAATACGTGTTGCATTTACATGTCTAGAAACACTTCCATAAAACTTCCTGGACTTCATCTCCTAAATACAGTTCTACTATAATCAGTCCTGGATTAAGACTTGAGGCAATAATTTGTATCAAGCTGTATCCTGGACTTACTATTGAGTGAACTATTTCTCTAAAACATTACAAAGCTTCTTCACCATCTGTAGAGCATTACCAGCATAGTCCTGGCTGTCTCCTTTACACAAGACATGTGCTCATATTCTGTTACCTTCAGGCATGACTACTGCAGTTCCTTCCTAATTGATCCCCTAACACCATGACTCTGAACTGAACTGAATTTCCCTGAACTGAAAATGTTTCTGCCAGTTACTCATTCTAAAGGTTTAGCTGACTTCTGTTCCATAGCTGAAGTACTAGATTAGTATAAGGTTCATAAAATTGAAGCTACCATCCCCAGTTTGATTTAACACCCTCAAACTATTTGTTTAAAAATTAAAGTTATTTCTCTTAAAGTGCAAAACAGGAAAAAATTAAACTGTTCTTTTGATTGCGCTCCTAGGGTTTTCTCTGTAATTGACCAATGGGAATTGAACTGACCTTAAACCAGGACTTGCTTTTGCTATTCATAAAGACACTTCCAAATCTTTACTGACTTGTGCAGGAGACCTCATTTAAGCAACATGAAAAGTCTTGCTTTCTAGGATCTTCATTTAAAACTTCTGATCCTACTGCACTCAGAAGAAAATTCTTTATTGTACAGGGCTTCACCCCAAAGCCTTAGAAATATCACTCCATTTTCCCATTCTGAATTGCCATGAAATTGTGTAATTAACATCACTGCTGTTAAAATTCTTCACAGAAAATTAATAAATCACCTTTTGTATGCTGCCTTTTCAATTGATGGAAATAAAATTAATTTTTAATATCCCTTTTAACAGTAGTTACACAAAGAGAAAGAGAGTCAGCGCTGAATCTCTATAACCCCAAAAGGGCTTGGGTCATGCAGTCAATAGCTTTTGGGAAGAGAGTAGATGCATCCCTGGGGACTACAGTGGGATCCAGCAGATGCACTCCACCAGCCAGGAGACCCATAATGCCCTCAGGTATTTATAATACTCGAAGGAAAAGCGTTTTCCTAAAAAATGACTTTTTTAGGTCATTTGAACTAGAAATGTTTTTGTTTCATTCAGCTGATAAAATGTTATTGGTTTTACTAATAAAATATAAATGCATCAAGAACTCAGCTAGTTTGCTTCATGAAGGAGTTGTAGCAGTAGCAGGCAACAAATGAATCCTACTGAGAGTATTAATTTCTAGTCACACCCTGTAATTACTGAACTGTCTTTAAAGATAGCTGAACAAAAATTTTTTGTGTGTGTCTTGTGTTTAGTTTTAATTATATTTAAAACATCTTAATACACTTCTGAGTCTCAGTGCTCAGCATCATGGAGTTTTGATGCCCTCTAGTGCTTTTACAAGATAATTTCTTGAAAATATTTTCTATTTCTTCTTCTATATTTTACATATCTTGCCTGTTTTGCAAGCAGATTTGTCTTTATGCTTTCCAAGCTGAGAGTATTTTAATGATGACTTATAATAGCATATAAAGCAATTTCTAGAGTTCTTAAAATATTTAGATCTTGAAGACAGCATGATTCTGGCACAAGAAAGCAGGTGAATACCACCTGTAACAATGAGACTTATACTACAATGCAGAACAAACTCTGAGATCCCACACAATCTTGTCAGCTTTTTTATGTTTTAAAGGTAAGAAAACCACCATTTTGCATAGATAACTGAAATTGCAGCATTTTAAATAGTGTAGATGTAAGTTTGGAAAGGAATCAAGTACCTGCAAGTTTTTTTTAAAATGTATGTATCACAGTAGTAAACTGAAAGCACTGTATTTAACAGTGATTTCGAAGAAGCTGGGAGAAGGAGGATAGCGTAAGCATATTTAATAATTTGTTTTGCTGATGATTTTCAAAGGAGACAGAGGCTATCTTTATCTCTACCCTGCAATCATGCACATACACAGTGGCATCATTTTCTGTGAAAGAAAAAAAATCCTGGATGTGTATGTCTATAATAAAATACAAGAAGCCTAAAACTACATACACTTAAAACCCAACAAATACTTGCTTCCATAGCAATTTAATAAAATATTATCTTAAACATTTCATATAATGTGCTAGTTTTCACTTTAGGATCAGGATAGCAATCAATGCTCAGCTACTCAAATTGCTGTACAGCCATTAACGTCATAATTTGAACTTTCTGTTATAGGTCATGAATTTGGAAATAACACAAATAAGTAAGTAATGTTTTTGGTTTCTTCTTTCTTTTGCATCTCTGCAGCATTTAAGTTCCTCTTCCGATGCCTAAAAAGTACCCTAACTAGAGAAAATGTCCGGTAAAAATGAGCTTTTGAAACAGTTTCAGGTCTTTGTATTCAATATAGCTGCAACTCTACACTAGGTTTGATGTCTAAAATTTAGTATTGAAAGGTATTCCACATTTGGAAATGGGTACATAAAAATGCCATTTATTTGTAAGATCAAACAATGATCACTAGGAAAAAGCATGCTCAAAGTATTAGAGCATCAGAATAGCTGGTTCCAGAAAATGTTCTCCTGACTGGCTGTTCAAAAATACACTCTCTGGAAAATATTATAACTTGTAGAATGAAACTTTTTTTAGTCTGTATGTGATATTATTTTTATTTTGTTCCATTTCAAAATCATAGAAATAAATGTAAAACTTTTATCTCTGTGTCTGGAGAAAGGTTGCATTTTAATGTGATGACATTTTAGATTCAAACTTAAATTTACAAACTTTAGGTATCAGGCTTGGCTTGACATTCTAGCTTTACACATTAAAACATTTGAGAAATGCATTAAAGGAAAAAATAAAAGCCTAAACCAGGACAATATAATAACCTTTAACAGTACTCTGAGCACAGCTCTTTAATCAAAATAATTTCTGTTGAAAAATTCTTGCCTGCCTTCAATGGAGTTAGCTGTCCACATTGATAGAATAGATGCCTCCAGTCTCATTTATGGAAAGGTGCCTTTTGGTCACAAAGTGCATGACACTCAGTGGAGATAGTCCTGTGGCTTATATGAGGTGTGTTACTACAGGGACATCTCTAAAGAGTAAGTTCTTCTAAGTTTTAATATTGTATGTGAGCTGGGAGGTTTTGTTTCCTTATCAGTGCTGCTTGGATGTGAATCTGCTGCTTTCTCTCCCAGACTGCAGCTGTGCAGCATACATGACCACAGGCTCACAGTGATCTGGATTCAGAGCTTGGAGAATGGATATTTGCCTGCGGGCTAGTTAAGAGATCCAGAGTGTAACAAATGTGCATTTTCATTAATGGGTATCAAATCACTTGAACCATATCCATTGAGTCACAATTACAACTTTTTGTGGGGGAAAAGAACCTGAAAACAAAGAAACATTTTTAAGTCTGCTATAAATGTATTTTAAATAATTTATAGCATGATTTTTTCAAATAGAATCCCATGACTCTGACCTTTCCTCATTTTGTATTGACTTCTTAAATTCAGTAGAAGAAAACCTTCCAAGAATTTAAAATTTTTAAATCCTCCCTCTTACTGTCATCACAACTGCTACTTTCCACAGAATGTGTATTGTAAATTAGTCCTGAAGTGGCTTGGAAATGCCCAGGTAATGGAATTGCTTTGTTCTTTCTGCAGGGTACCCTTTGAGAACCCCGAAGATGCGGTTTTAGTACGAGCAATGACAAGATCTCTAATGGAATTTTCCTCCCTGGACTGGAACAAAGTAGCCACCTGTGAAGAAAGACGGCTTAAAAACAAAGCAGAAGAGCCCCTTGAGAAGCTGATAGTCCAGTTTAGATGAGAAAAAACAATTTCCCTCTCTAATAAGTAGGTTAACAGCTCAATAAAACAAGTACACAACACACATCTAATTAAGTATATTTCCAGAAGAAAAACGTTAGTGTAACATTTTTTTTATCATCTGTAGTATAGAGTGAAGAAAGTAAGATAACAAATGATAAATAGTGGCAATGTTATAATAAAAGTCACTTGAAATGCAATTCTTACCATAATTTTGTTATCTGAAACTACTAAACTGCACTACAAATTTTTAAGAAACTAAGGATAAATACTTTTATTTCTTATGATGCATTTCCTCACATATTTCTCCTTCCAAGGCTTAAAGTCAATGATGCTTTCTAAACATATCAAAGCCCTTCTCTCAGGTTGTAGCTTGTCTTCTGAGTTCTTTCCTTCTCTCCTAAGTTAGACAGAGCCACAGGACAGTCTGTATTGGCAGGGATCTCTGGAGCTTATCTAGTCCAACCTTCCTGTGGAAAGCAAGTCAGAGTTGTCCAGTTGCCTGTCAGGGGGAATCAAAGATTTGCAATGAGCAAGGCACCACCACTGGGAGAATGAAAGCAGGATTGGTGCTGGGGCTTTTAGCACACTTCCAAAACCCTGACCCTTTTGCCCGAAGGGCTGGCATTTTAAGAGAATCCTTGAAGAGCAACACATCCCAAACGCTGTAAGTGGAACAGGGAAGCAGCAGCACATCTGCATTCCCAGACCTCAGAGTGGACGGTGGCTACAGCATGAGTACAGATCTGAGTTCCAGGCATCTCTTGCTTACAAATTGTCATGAAGTTAAATTTGTATAGTCAAGCTACAGGAGGTCCCCGCATGTCACATAAAATGTCACCGAGTTATGGATGCAGGAAACAGAATTGCCACATAGCTCCCTTCTTTTAAAAAATTTCCCTTTATTCCTCACAATCTACTAATTCTTGAATTTAAAACACAGGTACATTCCCTGCACAGGTGCATTTATGTATCCTCACTCTTACAGTTTTTAAAATATTAAAAAAAAACTTTCAACATATTAAACAGTAAAAACATTAACAGCGTTTTCCCTCTGTTTTGAGGATGGTCCTTAATACTCTAATTAGAATACTGCCATGTTTAAAACACCAGTGATTCAGCTGACAATAAGACAGTTTTTCAATTTTGCCATCCTTATGCAGCAAGTGATATTTTCAGTTGTGGCATTCCCACTGATTTCATGAGACACAGAAATAAATCTGAATGAAAAACAAAGTTGCGGGAAGCTGTTTTCTAGCTCTGGTATTTAGTTGAAAGCCAAAGTGAAATCCCAGTTGTATCGATGCACACATGGATTTTCTCATCTAATTCACTGTGACCAGTTCAGCATGAAAAATATTAAGTGTTTTTTGTTTATGAAACAATTCATAAGGAACATCCCACTGTGCTCTAAGGCATCTTTACCAGAAAAATGATTTAGAATGCATTATTCTTGTCAGTCAAAGTATTTTGAGTCATTCTGGTCTTCTCTTCATTAGACTTTGGAATATTTCTGACCAAACCAATAGTGAAATACACAATTCACCATCAGCCTGAGACAACTGAAACAGGAGTTTGTTTACTACAATTGTCACTAAAGAGACATTATTGTGCTCTCACTAGTCAAAAATATTTACAGTAATGTCATGAGAAGTTGAGAGTTCAGATGAGTATCTTCAGAAACTTAATTGCTACTGAATTCCTTCACATAAATCTTCATAAAGTGCTGAAAAAACAGCAAGTTAACAGGTGGCCTTCCAGTGCTTTTAACTTCAGGTCTGTGTACTTCCAGAAAAAAAAAAATGAAGTTACTATTAAAATAAGTTTTAAGTTTGGAAAGCATAAAAAATCCAAGTCAAATGCTGTTAATTTCTCATTAAGTGGTTCATTAACCACAGATACTCAAGAGTTTCACTAGGCTTATTGTTGATTTACATACAGATGGATCTATGCCACTAATTTTTAGCAGATAATAAATACGTATCTTGACAATTTACAATAAAACTTGGAGTATTTATAGATAAAAGTAGGCGGTATTCTATCTCTTGATGAACAGAGACATTCTGTCTTTTAAGGGAAGTTTGCATAAGCCATGCTCTAAGAAACTCAGACATGGTCAGAATAAAACATTCTTTAATACCCTTGAGAACTCTCAGTCCCTTTCTACCCTCTTCCTACTCCTCAGAGTCTTGAATTTTTTGAAGATCAACGTCATCTAAGGCAGTTTCACTTTCTAATGGACTTTCAGGTTGCAGGGCTAGTGCCTCCATCTCTTTGGTAAATTCGGGTTCTTTTGTTCCATCAGAAGGATGGTTTGGATCCACTTCTTTTGTAGCATCTGGACCAGGATCTGACTGTTGTTCACTTGTAGAACTACCCTCTTCTAGTTGCATTTCATCTAAACAAAAGAGACATCACACAATTAATAAACACTGAACTCATTTGCAAGCAAACATTTTTATTGTTGAAGAACAATAAACACTAGAATACTTTGCATCAATTACAGAAGTGATTAGAAAATCTTCATTGAAAAAACCCAAAACACTAAAGCTTTGCTTAAGTTGGCATAAGGTTACTCTGAAACTAACACCATACAATGTCTCATTAATTTATCTTCCATTTTGCCAGACTTTTTTATTATAGAGAAGAGCAGAGTAGGACACTACAGTTATTTTAACTTTCAGTTCCAGCATGCTTTATTGTCACTATTCTTATCATCAGCTTTTCAAAGAATGGCTGCAGGCTGCTTAAACGTCAAGTACAGGTGGGGTTTGTTTTAAACGAAAAAGGCATGTACACGACTACATAGGAAGCACTTCTACATAAAACAGACAAAAGAAATTATGTGCTTAGAAACAATGAACTTTGCTTGAAGTGAATTATCCTAAAATTTGTAGCTTGACTGCATGGAACAGAATCAGCTATTGCACCTTTACTCTTGATGCAATGTTTTCTGAAAAAAAAAAGTTAAGTAACTTTTTCCCCCTGATTCTACTAAGTAGGGCTGGCATGATAGCAATTCTAAAAGAAGGAGGGGAAAGCCTAATTGGGAGCAGAAGTAGTTAAATCTTGGTTTCTTGTTCTCTGTTGTGATTGACAGCCAGCCAAAAATTGTCACAGCTAGCTGGCCACAACCCTGCCAAAGCCCTGCCAAGGTCTTACGTGGCTGTGAGCTAACAGCCTTCAGCACAGGCTGGAGCATGGACTTCCCTGACACTCACCTTGTACAGTGGAAACACTTAAACTCTTGGGTTTGCTTGTAGCTGCAGCTGTTGCAATTATTTTTTTAATTATTAATTACCTGATGTACAGGATTTGTAGGGTTATTACTAACTTTCTGAAATGGAACTGTTATTGGTATGAAATGTTAAGATACAGCACATTCACAAGGTGACCCGAAGCTCAGATGACTTCAGCGTCTTGCTAACAGTGCATAATTTGATACAGTCTGTAGTGTGCTGGCCATGTACCTGAAACAGTTAATGAAAACTAACATGCAGATAGTGGAGTAGAAACATAACAAAAAATGCTAGCTCCCTTTTTAGGCAGGGAGGGAGAAAAGCCATCCCCTCCCTCTGAAAAGGACAGCACCTGACCAGATTCCTTCAGTAAAAATGAACCTGCAAGGGTGAGTGTTTGGCTCCAGTGTGAGGAATCACTGCTCACAGCTCATTATGTTCTGTTTTATTGGTATGTAATATATCTAGGGATTTCTAAAATCCTTGCCTCCTACTTCCAGTCATCCTGATCCATGGAACAACATGGCTCTTGTAATAGGATCCACACAGGAAACTGTTGAAAACTTCGATTATTACTAATTTATTATGGATTTATATCCTGCTATTTGAGTACATCTGAAATGAACCACATCACCATTGTCAGGCAACCATGGTTTGTGCAGTGCACTTCTAAAATCCTTGAAATAAAGGAAGGGAAATGCAGTAAGTTGTAAAAGAGGAAAAGTGATTTCATCCCAAACTTTCCTATTATTTCACTTCGAGAAACATTGCACGAGAATAAGTTATGGGAAGGGGTGATACAGGGTTTTTTCTCTTATGTTTTAATTACTTGTTTCTTAAAGGGAGAAAACCACCATGAGCAGTTTAAGGACTTCTGCTTGCTTTCCTCCCATTTGAAGCACACAGGAAAATTAACTTGGTACTGTGCTTTTGATGAGAAAGTATTATGGGTGATTTAAGATCTACATTTACCCTGCAACAGGAAGGAGCAGGCTGCTTGCTTATTATCCAACTTGTCCTAACACCTCCAACAAAACGTAGAGCAGCATCAAAGTTCTGTGTGTGCTTGATTAAAGATGTGGATTTTGAAACAGTTCAGTGTAAATCAGAATGCATTCGTTGTAGAAACCTGTGTAACTGATGCATTAAAACCACGTTTGGAAAGTACACAGCAGTTGTAAATTAGAAAGACAGAATCCCAGCAAACTCAGCTTTGCTGTTATGTTTCATCAAAGATTTTTCTCCCAACCTCAGCTGTTACAGTTTTAAGACCTGTTAAATTGTCTTCATAATGCAGTTAACACAGCATTAGTTTCAGCAAAGGAAAAAGAGATCCTAACCTTTCTTTTGCTTCTTTTCTTGTTTCCTTTTTTCTTTGGCAGCTTCTAGTTCTTGTTTCTCATGAATTTCCTTCAGGGTCTTGCAGACTTTTTTGTGGGTAAACCAGTGTATTTTCTGGCAGTTCTGGTCACAGTACATCACCTGAAAGTTACCAGAGTTATCAATTCATTTTCATGCACTAAAAGAATAGACAATTTCCTTGCATTTTTAGTGCAACAAGTTAAATGTCTATGTACAGCATTTAGTGATATTTTTAAGTAATTTGTAAGGTCATATAGAGTGATTCTAACCTATATAAGAATCTCTAAAGAGCAGGTTTTTATTATTCCTAAACATACAGAAATTTTACTCTTTCTTTATTCTTAAGCATACACACTTGGAAATCCAAGTACTCCTTCCTACTTGTGAATTTCAGGCATCTTTCCCAGAACTGGATGGCTTGAACAGTTTCAGTGCAGGCATGCATGCCATTCCTCCCAAGTCTACACAGTAAACAGGGAAGCATTCAAAATTCTCAGCACCTCAGTGGCACTATTGTTTTTGATTCTTACCATTTTACATACTGAACATCTTTTGTCTGCTCCCTTTCCTCCACAAGTTGTACAGAATTCAGCATCCACAAATCCCACTTGGCCAGTGATCGCTTGTGTAAGCACAGAGAAAGCTGTGGGGTCAGAGCCCTGAAAGACAAGAGGCGATAATGAGATAAAAACCCAGCACTGTCCCAGAGAGGGACACGCAAGGAACACCAAAAACAATTAACACAAGTGTCAGTCTCACTGAAGCTGCTGCAGCAGAAAGAACATAAAACCAAATCACAGAACTTCAACTAACACGCACAACTTAACATTTATATCTTTAGATAAACTTTTGTATATGAAGTTAACTTAAGCCCTGAGCTTCCGTAGAGTTTCCTCTGTAAGTTATTAATAAACTCCACGTTCTTTACATTTGTAGATCCTATGCAGCAGATTTTTGCAGCTCAGTCTCTGTGCTGGCACACACAAAGAAGTTTCATTTGCCACTGCTGTGCTCAGTGCACGCAGGTGGTACAGACCAAATGGTCAGAACTTGAAATTTTCAATTATTTGCATCTTACCATTTAGGTGTTATTTGCAGCATCCTTCCCATGCAATCAAGCAGTAAGGCTTTGGCAACCATACCGTAAAACTATTCTTTTGGGCAATGATGTAAATATTTGAAGAAAAAATGCCAAGTTGTTCTGGCTGTAAGTAATTCCTTAAACTGTCAGCCTAGCATGGAATACGCACAATCATAACTACTATGACAACACTGAGATGCCCAGATTGAATCCAAGTAATCGTGCAATGACAAAGGTCATTTCCAGATAAATAAAAATTATAGCATCTCCTCCTTTTCAGTTCTGCATAATGGACAGAAATAAACCACCATTTCTTTAAAGGCAGAAAAGACTGCAGGCTCTCCTAAGAAAAAAGCAACAGGAAGGAAAATGTTTACTCTAAAGCAAGTTGTAATACATCACAATGGCTTATGTTTTCACACTGTGTTTATCTTCCTGGCTTAGACAAACAGTAGAGATTGCACTAAGCCTCAGGACATTTTAGCAGACCTGGAGCCACTTAAGATGGAGGCTATTTTTAATTGGCTCTGAATAATCCAAACACGTCACGGGATTGCTCCAATTCCCCAGTGTTTGTGCATACAACGTCTCGCTCTCAGAGACCAGGGAGAATGTGCTTAAAAAAGAACTGCCACTCTCGTGTAAAATTTATTATGAAGCAATAAATAGTGCTAAAATGAAGACTGCGTTAGCAAAGACATAAGAGGGCAACTGAGGTTAGATTTTAACTTGTAATTTTGATTTCCTAATTTAGGTATATATTTTGCTGCACATTGCATCATCTTGCTCCTTCTCTCTGTAATAAAAGGAACCTCACAGAACATTTTTCCTTTTTCTACCATAATATATTACCAACTTCTTGTGTACAATAGAACAAATGAATGCATTAAATCTAGGAAATTACTCAATCTTAAACGGAATTTGGACATTGTGAAAACAGAGTGCAAGTTAAGCTTCATTTTTGTCTGAATCTACCATTTCAATAAGTGAACTGGCATAGAAAAACTGAACAGACATCCCAGAGGAAGAAAAGAAAGCTCAGAGACATAGAAAAATTGCATCAGTTTGCTTTAAAATCTGATGTGTTTAAGCATTCATTATGGGCACATGAAAAAAAAAACTTAGTTGAAGTATTTTAGAGCATTTTTCTGCAATATGTACAATCCAGATCCAGAGAATTCAGGGACATCAAAAACCTTTGCTTAATGTAATATGGAGCAGAAGCTGAGGACAGAAAGATGGCTCAATCTGAGTTTATCGTGCAAGTTACTTAGAAAGGATTTTATTGACAGCAAAAACTTACTATTTCAACAGGAGCAATACTTCTCACAAGCTGCTGGAGCAATGTAGCTTCACAGTAAGGGAACTTCCGGATACTTTCTCGAATTAGCTTCTCTTGAAACACAGGAAAACCATCTTTATCTCTCCCTTTCAAGAGGCTACATTTTTAAAAACACATGTAAAATAAGAAATCACATAGTAAATATTCAAGAACAAACACACTCAACATGCATTACTCTGTCCTCTTTCAGATTATAGAGAAGAATTCATAATAATTTGGCAACTTCAGATGTTTAGGTGTGTTTAAAATGCAAATGAAAGCGTTTTTATTCTAAGGCACAATCATTATGAAATAAACTACATAAATGCATGCTCTGAAACCAGGACTTACTAATTCAGAGAAAAATAATCATCTATAAGTAAACTATCTACTATCTACATCTGACTAAAATATCAAAATGTTTTGTGCTGTTTAAAAATTACCATTGCTATAATAAACACTGATTAATGAACAATACCTTAAAACACAAATTCCACTTTATTATGTTTAATAACATGTTATAGTCCTTATACCTCTTGGGCTACTCTTTTTTAATATGGATCTCTGTAGAAATACACACCTTTTGATAAAACCATCTAGTTTATCCTCTCGCTCTTTTAAAAATGTAATACATTTCTGGAAGATGCAACTGATGTAGTGCATTTTCATAGCAAGAACTTCATTCATGTCTTTCTGCTTCATGCATTTCTCACAAATGAGATCCAGAACCCTGTAACATTTCTGCAGTGCTTCTACTTCGGCCAACAGAGGGTTCTCTTTCACCAGTAACACGATCTAGGAGAAAGATTGAAGAAAATGTAATCTAGTTAAGACTTGTGCATTGGCATTAAAGTTTATATAGCCCATGGTAGCTAAATTACAGTGGAGTTTCTAATATTCTGCTACTTCCTTCTTATGTAGTCTTCCCTTTCTTTTTCCAGTAATCATTTAGCATTATTATTCAGTATATTGCAATTCACAATTCTCATACAAGTAAATATTTAAAACTAAGACTGGTATAAGAAACAGTAAGTTTGTTTGATTTTTTTTTTTAGACTAAGAACCTAAAGAATCAAAACCACTTCTAAAGAAAGTTACAGAAACTACCATACACTACCCTATAATCTCTTTCCTTTTGAACACCTAAAATAAATGGGACTTGTTCGATTTAAGCAGTTTCACAGAACACATCAACCTCATATAATGGTGGAGTATTTCCTGTAGCCTAGTAAAGCACTGAATGAAATGTTCTAAGAGGAAACTGTATGCTCTACTCACTCAGTTAGCTGCCACTGGTGCACTACTGTCTGTGTGTACTGCAGATAACTGGCTGGAAACTGTTAACAAATTCTGGACTTTGATTTGTAAGCCCAAGGAATCTATATTTGAGTTTAGGTGTATTCATTTCTCTGAACTACACTGGAGGAGCAAACCATAAAAGACATTATTGTCAGCAATATCCTGGGAAGAAAAATAAACACTCTCTTGCACATACTTTCAGAAACAGCAGCAGTGGTATATGTTACTGTGGCAAAGCAGTGATGAAGGTAGGAAGACATATGCTGAGAAAAGCATTGAGAGAACAATGAGATTTTGTTAAGATAAGAAATTGTTCGATGCTTCCACTTCAAGTGGGGCTGAGAAATAAAGCCAAAAAAGACAGCTATTTATGATTACTGATATAAGAAGTAGAATCTCTCCACTTAAAGGTGTTAGTTCAAGATTCTGGTGTATGCAAACACCGAAATAACTTAATTTTTTAATCACATCTAAATGTTGAGCCTGATTCTTCCTCATTTTCAGAAGTAGTCGAATTAGCAGATAATGCTTTTGATCTCAGTTGAACTTGCAAAAGAGTTGAGTGCTTTCTGACACAAAGAAACACCCTCCATGCCAACACACACATACAATTTACATATTACTCCACCTTAACAGGATGCATGTTGGTAGTAGTAATAATTTTATGCAGAGGCCCAGCTAATTTTACTGGCAGTTTTGGTTCTTTGTCTAAGCCTTGTGGTTTAGTATAGTAGTCCAGCCTTTCACGTGGAAAGAAGTTGTTGATGACAGTCACACAGTCATGTTGACCTACAGGCACACAAGAAAAAAATCACCAGTGAAATAATAACATAAAAATACCTAAACCCAAAATACAAGTGAGAATTACCCACATGCAAAGGAGCTTTGCATGATGTGCACTGCACAGAGGAAACTCTTGTCATTCTCTTGCGTGTAGTTTTAATCTTCACTGTTATTAACTTACTGACTCCCAGTAGGGAATGCCCTCATGAAAATTCATTTTGAATATCCTATCCCCTTCCTTTCCCTGGAAAGCCACAACTAAGAGAGCAGCTATTTCTCCCCATGTTATACTATACTATACTTTCCACTTTATACTTTTAAAGTTAATGACATTTGCATTGAGATTCGTAAGTTTTCAGACCTGAAGTGGGTATTAGTGTATTAACCTAAGGTGGGAGAAGTTATAAGAATAGACTGCTTTAAGTTTACCAAAAATAAAAGGACTGTACTGAAAGTAACAAGATGAGAAATGTTACACCCTCATCTAGTTTTCTTCATCTGACAATATAATGGATTACTTGACTAAAGGGAAAGTAAAACTTATCTTCTCTAGCTCAGGACCACATTCTTTAAATTGATTGATTTGTCTTGGCACTAATCCTATAATCAGTAGAAGGCACAGCCAACCAAATTCCAGCATTTAAAATCCTCCACTGTTTTAGAAGAGACAGTTCTGAGCTAATAGAGCACAGTGTAAGACAAATAACAGGGGAAGAAGTATCCTCACTTCCCACACATAGGCAGATGAAGTAATGTTGATTGGACAAAGAATAAAAAAAAGAACAGGAATAGATTCCAATGTTCAGACTTTTATAGTTTAGTGTACCTCAGTATGCCTGAAAATGTTTATGCTACCTTGGTGATGTGATGAGATTTTAAACAAGAATTCTCAAAAATTATGTTGGAGATAATATTGCCCATTCACTTAACTCCATACAGCATCACACTGAAAAGGACTCCAAATCCAAAGGATAATTAATAGGAGCAGACTTCTCCAATACATTAAGTGAATAGCTAAGGTTTTGCTGCTCGAACCTCAAGTGAGCAATGCCAACCTTTTCTTCTTTAAAACAGCAGAATGAGATAAAATGGAAATTGAAACTTAGCACTAAGTCACTATTCAAGGAAGAAATCTAAATGGCAAGGTAGGCTTGAATTCAGAACACCAAGAGGACTTGAAAAGGAATTCTCAGGCATTTAAACACTGTGAGAAGGTTGTGTTCGAAAGAAAACAGAGGTCCTTATTTTTGGTTTTTGGGAAGCAATAGCTGTGCCATTGAAAATTACTCCACTTAACCTCATAATATTTTATCAATTCTCCTTGCTAGAAATAGAGAAAAAGTGGAACACTAAGCCAGGAACCTAGTACTGTCAAGGTGGGTAAAAAATTTTAAAAGGACTTAAAAAAGCAAACAAAAAAGACAAAAAACATAAACACAACAACAGCAAAAAAGCCTGTTGCATGTTTTTCCAGGGATAACTCTGCATGCTGGAATGACAAATTTTTCTTATTCTAGTGAAGTTCAGGTCAGTAAGTAGTGACTACCTCTGAAGAGGTTCCAAGATCTCTCCCTCTCCCAGAACCTGGGCAGAAGGGCAGGGGGTGGCTCACTGCCAGCACACAGCTGTAAAGCTCAGCTGAGTTGCTGACTCCTGGCACTGTGGTTGTCCTTTCCCACAAGGGAAGCTCCAGTTAGCACTTGCTGCTGCACTTTGGGCCTCTCCAATGTACCCAGCTTCCTCTTACTATTTCCAAAGTGGTGACATTGCAAAAACTTACATGCCTGAACAGTAGCCCCTGTTCTCACAGGTTTTTAGGAAATCAAACACGGGAATAGAACATCTGTGTTTTTAGGAAATCAAGCAAGGGACTAGAACAAAAATTAACTCTTATATGATGGGATGTGGAAAACAAAGCTCAACAATGTGTCAGTTCAGAACAAGTCATTAAATGTTTCTCCAACAAAAAGCATCAGAATCTAACACTCTACTTCTTTAGGAGCTTAGGAAATGGTAATATTTTTCATCTTACCCACAAAAGCAGCCATCTGAGCTGCTGTCCTTCCCACCGAGTTGACAACATCAGTTTCTGCTCCAGCCTCTAACATCATCCAGGTGATTTCTTTATTTCCTGAATTTGCAGGAGAGATATGGGGAATAAGCAAGGGCAAATCAGAACTTGTAATTCTCTATGCTTTGGAAAAAGATGTACTGAATTTCTAAAAGACTGGGAACAACACTGAGGAAAATGTTCTTAATGTCGTTATTTTAAGAACAGATTAAGAGAAAGGCACATGCTTATTTAGAGTTCCAGAGGGTGTAACTCTGCTCTCTGTAATTCCCATTCTGCTTCCCATGGAGCTTATGGGAATCATGGAGCTAAACTAAAGCTTGGTCCCTCTGGACAGCAGTATAGAAGGAAATTCTACTAATCTAGTTTAACAGTTCAACTGCATTTGCTATTCTAAGAAGAAAAACACATTCAGGACTATGAGTAGCAGGAACAGTGAATAGAACAGATTGTTCCTTTCTCCACAGTGGGAACTGGGTGTTCAGACTGGGCTAAATACCAAGTAAAATGAAGCTAAATTTTGATGGGAAGATTAGATGACTTAATTGGTACTCTTCAGAGACTAAAAAAGGACACTTGTCACCACTCCTGCTGGTTCCGCTTTCAAAGGTATTCTTACTTTTTTGTGCAGATGCTAAGTACAGAAAAGTGAATACAAAAAGGGGATGGTGGATGAAAATTAATGTTGAAAAACAAATTGACTGCGTCAGTAGTGCTGATGTACCTTTTGTGCTCACAGATAACAGACCCTAAAGTCAACATTCAGAAGCATTCTGAATGTTGACAGGTTAAAAGCTCAGCTGTGAGAAAATGGTAGAAATCCAGTATTTTCTATAAAGCTGCAGAGTTTGTTCTCATCTATCTGCTGCAGCTGTGATTTCTCAATGCCACAGAACACTGAAATTTCCCAATCTTTTTACCGAAGTTTTAGCTGAAAAACAATCTGATGATCTAGTTAAGCTTCCTAGACACACAGAAGCCTCTTTTTTTAATACTTATGATGAAAGAAGGCAGTTTAAACTCTACCTGCCAAGAAACCTGGCTTCCCTAGAATCTCATTTTTTGGGAAGACAAAAGCGGCCTAGTAAAAAAGATACTTAAAATAACCTAATATTCCCAAACCTGATCTTTTCCCCAGAAGGAACAGTGTTTTAATGCAGTGTCTTTTTCTCCCTCAAGGAAATTACTGTTCCTGCCACCAGGGAAAAAGATAGCAAGAGGAAAGCTGCAAACCACCACTTTATACAGGAGAAGATATATACAGCTATAAGAACTCCCATTAAAAAAACCAGTGTAAGAGGAGAGTGAAAATTGTTGTGGGGAAACTGTTTTTTAAACTTACTAAATAAATTTTTAAAAGTCCACAAGACAGTTGAAAAAATAATGTAGGAGTAAGACAACATTTGAAAAATACTGGATAAAGAAGTCTCAAATATTACTAAAAGCTACCAGATCAGCATCATTTTCAATGTAACACAGTCTAAGTAAACAGAATGTATCCCACTGCACAAGAAAACTGTCCCAGGGAAGTCAATATTGAGATCTCTAACAAACAGGACAAAATAGATACAGGACAAGAAGACTGTATGCCTCAAAATGCTGGACAAAATCAATTTTTATATGAGCCTGAGCAGAGGCTCTCCTGTTGCACTGCCCACAGGATTCTACTGGTCATGACACAGTTGCATGGTTCACATAAATAACAGCAAACCTGAATAATAAAAGCATGTCAATAATTCTTTTTAGATTATTAATTTATGTACCCCATTGGTGTCAAAAGAATCAGTGATCTGAGTTTAGTAAGAAGTTACCTGAAAGTCCAGCAAACATCAGGGCAGTGTATCCATGCTCATGTTCATTGCAGTTCACATCAGCTCCATGTCTCAAGAGCAACCTGCACATTTCCACCTTCCCTTTGTAGGCTGCATGCATCAGAGGGGTCATGCCATGCTGCCAAAAGAAAGGAGAAGGAGCATACAAAAAAGAATGTTACAGCTCTGCTCTTCATACCACTGATCATTGTTACTTGGCCATACACATTCTATATAACTACCAAAGCCTCATGTAGTATTTTATTTACAAAAAACCTCACAAAATCTTCATGAAAAAATATGGTTATTAACATGCAGCAGATTTCCATGTCAGTTTTCTGATTATGCTGTGCTACAGATTTGAAAACAAAGCAGTGTTGAACAAATGAAAATCATTTACAACCAATTTATCATTCTCCTTTTACATAAGACATTAATGTTAAAGACAACTGATGTTTCTGCTAGTCAGAAAAGCTTGGTTTAGAAAACTTGTTAGCTTCCTACAATATTCTTTTCTCCCCTGCTGTGGCTTGTATGATAAGCAGCAGGAAAATTAGAAAAAAGCTGTTGTTGTTTTAAACATTACAAAGATTTGCAGTCTCTAAAACCCATCTTGCTCATTTTCAGTCATGATTACTGGTAATTTTGCCATCCACCTCTCTCCTGCTTGTCCACCCTTTTGGCATTGTGTCCTTGATCAGCCAGAGCTCTGAGAGCCCTCAGAAAGACACACAGCTCTCGTTAGACTTTAACAAACCTGGCTGGTTTGATCAACTGCTGCAGTACAAAAAAGATTCACTTCAGCAAGGGAGGACTGAGGTGTAATTGTAAATGTAAGGCTGGGCAAACCCCAGAGGAAATTTTCAGAACTAGGGTGAACTCTTAGTGCAGGCTTTCTCCCTGTTCAAGTGCAGGGAGAAGCATATTGCTGCTGGAGAAAACTGCAGGACACTCCATTTTCAGAATTTAGCATGCCTTTCCCAACATGCTGTTTATTCAGGTCAGGATTCATGTTATCAGCTAAGACACTTTAATTGCCCAAGAACACCCTCCAACACTGCACAGCAGAGCGAGTGCTTTACTTTGTCCCTGAAGGAAATCAAAATGGCATTCTGTTCCTTTCTTTGCCAGTCAAGGCTGTGTGCTTGAGTACATTCATGTACACCACTTATGCAGCTCTGTAAATGCCTGGTAATTCTCTGAAATAATGTAATTGTGACTTTGAGCCTTGTATTTCTTGTTTCAATTTATGAGTGAGTGAAACCCAAGTAAGTTTAATTTACCAGCATAATCTTCAAAAAATTTTTAAAGGTGACTGCAATTGGAAAAGTTAAAATCATAATAATTTTAAGGTATTACAGTTTCATTACTCTCCATCCTAACTGAAAATAATAAAAAGCGCTTACCTGATGCATTATGTTTTAGTAACCAACATATTTTGGTAAAGTGCAATATAAACTGGCATTGAAGATATAAAATACTAGAAGAGATCACTTCATGAATATGAAACAGACAACTTTCACTAGATTTCATTTGGGGTGTCACAAATGTTGAATAAAGATTTTCTATCCTACTATATAGAATATATTTTATTGCATTACATTTCATAATGTTACATCAAAAGCAATTTTACAGGCCAATGCCAGGCTGGAATCACAGTAGGGATTTGTCTCCTTTAGCAGCACAGAAAGGTACTGCAGTAAGGGAATATAAACACAGCACAGTTTTTGACAGGAGAGGGAATTTTTAGAAAACAATGACCTTTAAGTTTGGTTGCATCTTGAAAGCCAGTTGTTTCAATTAAGATCTGAAGATTATATGACAAAGGAAAGAACTGTGTTTGTTTTATCCTCTCCTTCCAGAAAACTGTTTTTAAAATACTTTGATTAAATTTTGGAAGTGTCAGGCTATGGTGTGGATCAAAAAAACATATCAGGCAGAAAATATGTAACTTTTGTGCTATAAAGTTGGATTTAAAGTCATGCTAATACCAGTTTTTCACGTTCACAGCAAACAAAAGAGGGTCAGCCTTGGTATCCTGTATTATGTCCCTACACTGAAACTGGCTTGACTGCAAATACTTTTCTCAGCCTGAATGTCAAAGACAGGTCCAGCAACAGTCTGTTTTCTCACAGATGACACTTAGATTGTCAATACAACATACATAAAAACCAAAAATTGCACGTGGTTTATTAAGTATGAAGATGAAACAAATTTTTGTTCCACTATGAAACATCAGATGAAGGATCCATTTTCTAGCTGTTTCCATGCAACATGCTTCTGACCAAAAGAATCGAGCCTTTTAACCTCATTCCCCAGGACAAAAATTAATCCTTTCCAGTTTTCTTTTTTTTTTTTTTTTTTTTTTTGCAGGGATGTTACATGGTAACATCTCTTCTCTTCTGCAGGGCTGTAAGTATTCCCTGTATATCTCACCATACAAGAAAGATAAGAGTTTGTAGTGCCTCTAGAAATTACCTAGCACTTCTCTTGGCTGGGTTCTCCAGCTCACCAACCGATAAGACCTCCCTGGCACAACAAGGCCCTTGGCACAGCCAGCCCAGCCATTACAGACCAACCTGCCCAGTTCCTCATGTTGAAAATAACCCAAAAGCAGATTGAGGAATGGAATTCCAAGAACTGCTGCCATGGTGGGGAAGACAGTCGATGAAAAAAAACCAAAATGACGAGTATGGGGTCAGTGGGCTGAACCAGCTCACAGGGAAGAAAAGGATGTGTAGGGAGGTGGCAGGGGCAGGCAGATGAGTACCAAAACTAGGAAGGGGCTGGACTCTGCCACCAGACACAGAGGAAGAAGCAAGCAAGTCAATCTCACTTCAGCTTCCAGCTGGGATGTGCTGGAATGGGATGAATCAAAACAAATTTATAAATGTAATAAACTGGAAAAGCAACCTTCTGTATCCTACGAGCTACAAAGGAAGT
This sequence comes from Petroica traversi, assembly GCA_025920805.1. Classification (NCBI taxonomy): domain Eukaryota; kingdom Metazoa; phylum Chordata; class Aves; order Passeriformes; family Petroicidae; genus Petroica; species Petroica traversi. The sequence continues at coordinate 27,877,202 of JAHLSL010000022.1, forward strand.
TCCCAAGAAAACTCCTGCTCAACCTTTATTGATGCCGGAATGATTTTTCCTTTTCTTTTATATACCTTTTACACAGTTCTGTGTATCCTCAAGTATTAACATGCATACTTGTAACCCTTCACTTAAGTCTAGTGCTTAGTGTTTTGTAAGTGTTCTGCAGGCCCTGAGACTGAACACCCCAGAACTGCAGAGCCAGGGAGACCAGACATCCTACTGTCTCAGGAAGCCAAGGTCTCCTAGCAGGACAGATTCTGTAAACCAGAGCTTAGCCCACCCCAGCCCCATTATTGGGCTCCCTTGTTAGATATGCTGATGTATAAAGTCTATAACTGGTGTGTGTGATTGACAGTGGGGGTGCATTCGCCACACTGTCACCTGGGTGAAGTGGATGCATCCAACAGGATCCTGATTAAAATACTGAGGTAAAGACCCCAACCCCTTTAACCGTGTCTAGCTTCATTTTCCTTACACCAGGAAAAAGGCATCATTATCAGAGGAATAGGGAAACAGCATAGCCAGGGAACAAGAAGGGGGACAAAAAACAAAAAAAACAAACAAACCACCAGAATCTATCTCTCACTCTAGTGATGTGTGCATATTTGGCACAAAACCTCTTCATTTTGTGAGCATTTAAACAGTCATGCTGACTGTGTAAGAACACACACATCATGTGTGTTCATCAATTTTAAAAAGTCATTGTTTCGTAGATAACATGATGACAATTCACTACTGAAATAGCCACATAAACTTGTTTCTCAAGTGAGAAGCCCAATCCAAGGGCTCCCAACATTCCCAAGCTCACTTCACCCTTCTTCTAAACCATGGACCCTTGTCAAGATGTGGCATATGGGCTGGATCACATTGCAGCATTCCCTCAGCAGGTACTGGGGTACACTAAGACACTGCACATGTGAGTACCAGCTATGTAAATAGAGTGGGAAAAGTAAAAAAAAAAAACAAGTAAAGGGAAAAGGCTGTCAAAACCCTAGCTGAAAAACTGCTGTAGACACTTGTACACCAGCAATATTAAAGCGTCCACCTCTCCCTTTCCCAGATAACTTCCCAGTGAAGAACCCAGCCCCACATTAACACAGCATCTTTATTTTACCCTTTAGATTCAGGGAACCAGTTCTACTCAATTCAGAAAATTATAAACAAAACACATAACTCTAGGTTTAGCTTTTATTTGAGACAGTATTTGGGATGTTACTAAAAATTATGTTAAGAGCAGGTGCTACAAGGCAGAAATACTTGTGGATGTATTTCTTCAAAATGAACTGTGGTACTGAATGCTGCTAGTCTAGAAACACTTGACTCTTCACTGGATGAAAGCCTTTAGAAATTTCACCCTTCAAGCTTTTGAATAAGAGTGCCCTTACACATCTTAAATTTCCTAAAAGCAGGATTTAGAAGGCGGTCAACAGTTACATGTACAAATAATTGTAGCTGAAGCTAAGTATGGACTAATTAGAAGAAGAGATACTGTTCAGTAAGTGTCAAGCACAGCTACAGTTCTCCTTTAAAGTCATCCTGCTCAGCTGTTGGTTTCACATGTGTAACACATTAGATTCCTTTGACGATTTTTCAGTTCATGTACAGTGATGAAAAGTTAAAGCCTACATCAATCAGCAACCTGAATTGAAACCAGGTAATTCATACTAGCAGTGGAATTTTCTTTGGCTTGTGTATTTTGAAGTACTATGTAAAAAACATCAAAAGACAAAACTCTTCCTCCTCTATAAAGGCCAAGGACCTGGGCATTTTCTGCTAACATAGGATGTTCACACTAGAAGAGCAAGATAGATTACCTGAAGAATCCTCTATTGAACATACTCAGTATGAGTGAAGCTACACACATCTCAGCCATGAATAAGCAGGCTGCTGCTGTAATTCCCAGGAAGTGTTCAGCTCTGCAGCATAGAGAAGGGGACTGTTTCTAAATTATGTAAAACAGAACTGAACAGCTGAATTACCAAACTAGAGGAAAAAAGTAATGCTGCTAATGCCAGATGGTAGTTTGGTATGTAAGAAGATTATGAACAACCTTACAGTTATTTTAAATACAGAAAAATTATGTACTTTTCAGGTGAAGTCTGTTGGCTTGATCTGCAGAAAATAGTACTGCAGTGTTCCTTTGCAACCTTAACTACCAACATGACCAGAGGAAACTTCCACAGCTGGAAACCCCATGTCCTTCCTTGAGCCTGCCTTTCTATAATAATCTGAAGTATTTTAGCCCCACGCTGCAGACGGAGTACAAGTCAGCAAAGTACTGACAAAAAGTCTAATATTTACAAACTCTGCATTTTCAGGGGAAAGAGAAGTCCTGAACACTTTCTCCCATACTAAGTTTTCCAAACTAGCAACCACTCCATTTAAAATGGGACAAAAAATGACTAAACTGAGTGCATTTAAATTAAATATATTTGTGTTTATTTTACATTAATTTCTATAGTCTATCTATTTGTCCTAATGTTTTAAGACACCTGAACTTGAATGTCTCTGAAGTTTTAAAGTCGCCAAACCATTAAAGACCAGTTCTGCAGAAAAGCCATTGCATTTCTTTGTTTTCATAAAGACATTGATAAAGTCAAATATCCTTCCTTTCTTCATCTACCTAAATCCATAAAGTCATAACAAACCAATTTATTTGGTCAGAGAAGGTGCTGAGAAAAAACAGGAATGTATCTGCTGGGTATCTCCAACCTTCTGGAAGATGGGCATCTGGGAAACTCATTTGAGTGAAGGAATCTTACTGTGTGCTGACACTCCCAGCAGAGCTCTGCAGACAGCAGGAGGTGAAGAGTGTGAGGAGTCTTGGAACAAGGGCAGAAAAACCAATCAGACTTAGAGGAGTCATTTTTTATTTTTAAATACATGTACCAACAGCAGAAGCAATGGTGAAATGCTGCCTCCAGCTCATGTGTATGTTTTTGAAGTAAGAAGCTGAAACAACTGAAAAGGATTTGGAAAAGAGCCACTATTAGAGCTCACTTGCTGCAGAAACATAACTTTAGGCAAGATACTTAAAAGGTCACTGCATCTGGAAGACATTAAAATGTGACTTGTTCCCTGTCTGAAGGTACATAGAGAAAAAACAGCTGATTGTCAGTAGTCTTTAATCTACAAGAAAGTGGATCCAAGCAGTTAGAATACATGGTCAAAACAAAAATGAAAGGAACAGACGATGTGGGTTTTTTTTCTAAATTAGGAAGTGCACTATATAACAGCCTGCTTCTGGATGCTGTGAGTTCTTCAGCCTGTGGAAATTATTAAATTGTGATGGCATGCGTGCTGTACCACAGCAAGAAGAGAGAATTACATTAAACCTGTGCTCATTCTGTGGATTCTCTCATGTTAAGAAGTCTTTAAGGATGCAAATGAGTTCCTAACTGAATTGAGCTCCCACTTCAATACCTAAGCATTCCATCTTCAGGACTTCCTTACTTCTTAATATTAATAAAATAAGTAACAGTAGTGATATAAATGTGAATTTCAGGATAAGTAACTAAGGCAACAAAGAAAAAAAATAAGACCTATGCATTGAGAGCAGTCTCCAGTTGTGGCAACAATGAATAACAGATGAAGCTGATATTTAACTGGGATTTCACACATTCTTACTTATGTACAGATATTAGAATAACACACTGGAACAAAAAATGGGTTATAAAAGAAAAATTTTAAAGCTGACATGGCTGATGGATTCAAGAATCCTAAACAATCTGAACACTCTCCTGTTTAATATGCATGATTACCCACCATTCTTGGGGATAAAAAGGAGTCTGCAAGAAGTCCATTGCACAAACTTTTAACGTTTTATGGGCCTTGTGTGCATTTAGTCAGATGTGAGCCTTAGGCAAATACTGTTACTACTATTTCTTCTACAACAATAGCCTGAGGCATAACTCAGATATGATTTCTTTGAATAAGCCATATCCTCTCAACACTAATCCTGGGAGCTGCACTAATACTACAGCAAGGGTGCAGTCTTTCAGCATAACTTCAGTAATTACACTTAAGGAAAACCTTTTCATGTCCATATAATAAAGCACACTTGCAAGCATACTTATACTGTATCTTGGGCTCTAAAGTTCACTGTAAAGCTTAGTCTGACTAGCTTTACAGAAACTTGTTGAAATTCATATAATAGAAATTCAGGTTTAGTATTTAAGATAAGTATTTAACTTATTTAAGAACAATCAGAAAACTGATCTGTTGGCAGAAAAAAAAAGGCTAACAATATTCCATGAAGATATCTGGTAGAAGTGGCAATTTTCCTCCATTCAGCATGCATGAGACCACATCTACAATATACCCTGCCCAATTTTGAGTCCTCCAATGCAACAAAGACATGGATAAACGGCAAAAAAATCAAAGGAGTACCACCACTACATGGTAGGAACCTGAGCACTTGTGCAGTGAAGAGGCTGCAGGAGCTGGGCTTACTCAGCCTGGAGAAGAAATGGCTTTGGTGGGACCCAACAGCAGCCTGCCAGAGCTGACAGGGAGATCACTGAGAAGACAAACTCTTCACTTACAGTGGTAGGAGGGCAAGAGACACTGAGCCTAAGCTGAGGTTTAGACATAAGTGAAAGACTTTTTCACTGAAATCACAGTAAGAGAGTAGAATAAGTTGTCCAGAAATACAGTGCAGTCTCCATCCACAGAGTTTACAAGACCAGACAGGTCAAAACTCAGAGCAATCTCCTCTCACCCTGGAGCTGAAGCTGCTTTGAGCCAGAGGCTGAACTAGACACATTCCCAGAATTTCCCAGTGATTCCTACGAAATTAAGAAGCTGTGAAAAAAATACAAATTAACATTTAAATTGATAAATTGCACATGGATTTAGCATGCACGGTGGGGAATTAGTTTTGCTTGCATCTACATTTCATACTAATGTTGCATGCTTTAGAAAAACGTTGTAAAAAGAAAAAGAAGAAGAAACATGAACATTACACAAAGTTCCTTTCTCCATGAACTTATTCCCATCTTCAGGTAGCACTTCAGGATTTAATCTTCTACATATTTACCACACCCACCTCTATAAAAGGCAGTGGTTCGATTTCTGATCTAGCTACTCACCCTCCAAGTATGTTTACAGTCTAGCAAAGACAGGGCTTTGGGAGATGAGACCCAAGCATGGGATGGGGACAGGAGTGTTGGCCACAGAGGGACCACTGCTTGTGAGGGTGACAAGAAGCCAGGGAGCACCCCATGTGTTTTGCTGCAGTGTTTATTTTAGCTTACAGAAAAAGCTCGTGCTGGAACTTGAGAGAAAATACAGGGCAGTACTTTAAGTAACATTAAACTTTCTTAAAAAAACAGTAAGAACTCTTCAAAGGTTCGTTATTCAGCTGCAGGCTGGAAATATCTTGAGATTAACTCTGATTTTCAGAGCCATAGCAAAAGCTGTTAGAGAAATGTTATTTAACAACATGAAGGCCTTCAGACTCAGTATTTCTCTTATTAAACTCAGCATAATGCTTGTACAGTTTTACAGTACCTCGTCCAGGCAGTTGACACGGACATTCTTGTTCCCCAGTAGCCTTCCAGCCTCCTCAGTGTTTCCTTTGGTTAAAAATAAAAAGACACAAAGAGAGAGAAAAGGGGGTGAGAAACAGAATAAACTGAGAATCTAGAGGAAAATGGTCATTTCCATTTCTCATTAGAATCAAAATCTTTGTATGTTAACTGCTTGGGATGTAGATTAACCACCAATAAATCAATTGCACTTAGTGAAGAGGCTTAGGAATGAAGAGTTTTATGTTCTAGAAGCTAAAAGCCAAGAAGTCACAACATCCAAGAACATTTGGAAAGCATGAGCTACAAGTAAACATCCACTTTTTGGGAAGTAACTGATATTTCTCATTGCAAACAGCACATGAACAGTTCTGAATGAGTATAATGATAATGAGCATTCTAACACATTTTGTACTTTCATCTCTTTTGGAGCAGCTTTCTTCTAGAAGAGCTGTCTACATTCTCAGAAAAGGAAATTATCTCATTTCAATGACTTTTTGAGTTGAATGAAACATGCTTTATCATCTACTCACATAATTTTTTCTGTTTCAATTGAAAATTTGCAACATATCACATTCACAGGAGTGGAATGAATTTGCTTTTGGTAACAGACATTAGAGGTAGAAAGGACAAGGACCCAGGTAGCTTGACCACTTGATATTTCTAAAAATTGCCAAATGCACAAGTAGACAGAAGACTAAAAAAAATGAGCCAGGAAAAACAGGCTACACCTTTGTATTTTTCAATTCCCTATAAAAAAATCTTTTGGCTAAGCCACACAGTTAAGAACCTGATTTTCATGTTTATCTCCACTTCTTTGGAAGGAGGTGGTCATCCAGCAATTTTTCAGCAAAACAGCTCTTGCAACTTCAGTTTTGGCTAAAAATCCCATTATATATACTAGAAATAATTTCTTTTCATAAAGCTTTCTGATGTGGTTTAACTACACTACAGGGGCTTTTACCATTTGTCTTTTAATTCATTAATTTAGGGAAAAAAAAGACAATCATCTGTCATCTCACACACTTGATAAAGACCCCTGACTGACAAGGGTCTTCCTACCCCAGCCATAGATATATTCTAAACGTTTTAGGATCTTCTTAAGAACTGGATCAGTTTTCAGGAGAACATCCCAACCAAAGAACAAACATCAGCAAGAGCAAGCCTTCAAGGGGTGATCTTCAAGTAAATTTTAATACAAGCAAAGCAAAGTTGCATTTACAAACTCAGAGTTCTGTATGACAAAATATTTAAGGACTTTCAAACAAGACACCAAACTGATGGAAATCAGACTTCTAGAACTGGCCAGAGCAAAAAATTGGAGCCAGGCTCTTCCTAGTGATGCAGGGTAGGAAGCCAAGAGGTAACAGGAAGAGGCTGAAATAAAAGGGAGCTTCAGACTGGATACAAGGAGAAACATTTTCACCACAAACCCAGTAAGGCAAAGAGGTTGCCCAGAGACACTGTGCAGGCTCCCTTGGAAGTTTTCAAGACCTGAGGGGATAAAGCCCTGAGCAGTATTTTGACGTCACAGCTGATGGGTTTTCAGCTATCAGGTTGGCCTAGAGACCTCCTGAGGCCCCTTCCAACCTGAATTATCCCATGACCTACTCAGAAGCATTAGGCAAGCTACACAGAGATGTCTACAAGACAAAGGTCCAAAGCTCTTATTAAAGAGTCAATCTAACAGATTTTGGTCCACAATAAATTCACTGCTGACTGTCCTATGCTTGTGACTCTGACACAGAGGAGCACTTTAGCACAACTGAGAGAGAAGCCACAAAACTGTAAGGAAAACTTTTATGGGTTCAAATGAAATTGCATATAGAATGCCTGGAAATTACATACAGAAATGCATGGGAACAAAGAAAGTGTTTTTAGTTTGCCTCCAACTAATGAATGTTGCTCACTATTTTCAAAATACCAGTTGAAGGGTAATAGTCAGTGTTATGAAATCCACGTTGCTGGACCAGGAAACCCAAATGACAGAAAGTTCCTCTGGCAACAAGCACGTGTGCCAGATAATGCAATAAAACTGTGATACTTCATAAAACGTAAAATCACAGAATGAAAGGATGGGTCAGGTTAGAAGGGACCACAGTAGTCTGGTGATCTGGTCCAACCTCCCTGCTCAAGCATGGTCATGCTAGCACATGGCACAGAATTGCATCCAGACAGTTCCTGAGTATCTCCAGTGAGGGAGACTCCATAACCTCTCTGGGCAATCTGTTCCAGTGGGTGGTCAACTGCACAGCAAAGAAGTTCTTCCTCTTATTCAGGTGGAATTTTCTGTGCATCAGTTTCTGCTCATTACATCGTATCCTGGGGTTTGGTACCACCAGGAACAGCCCGGCTCCATCATCTTGACACCCTTCCTTCAGACAGACATTGGTCCCTTCTCCTAAGGTCAGTATAAGGGATAGTAAAATAGAAAACTCTAAGGGAAAAGAGGTGCACAACATCCCAAACAAGCTCAAGTTCTGGTAATGTGAGAAAAACGTGTCCGCAAAGACGTCCCGGCCTGGCAACAGCACATGAGGAAAACCCTGCAGCACGCTAGAAGATTGGATTACGCCCAAGAGAACTGTTTGGGGTTTTTCTGTCAGTGGACCTTAACACCAAGAATTAGGCAAATGACAACATGTCCAGTAAGATGCGAGCTTTCCTTGGCAGAGTTAGACCCGCCCAGCCGAGCTCCCCCAGCCCGACAGCACCACGCCGCGCCCCCACCGCCTCCCCGTGAGCCGCGGGGCTGCCGAGAGGGAAATAAACCCGGGAACAGGCACTGTCCCGGCACGGAGCGGGGTGACGGCCCGAAGGCAGGGCGGGAAGGCAGGCGGCCCTC
>JAHLSL010000022.1:27885968-27936864 GCA_025920805.1 Petroica traversi
TGGAAATGCCGCCGTTCGCGGGTTTGCGGAGCACCGGCCGCGCAGGGTCCGCTGCGGGAGTGCGGCGGTGCGGGCTCTTGGGCACGCCGGCCCTTCCTGCTTTCATGCCTTTTTATGGCATCTGTTGGTTGGGTGGTTGGGCTTTTTGTTGTTTTGGATTTTTCTCTTGAGGCAGGAAGAGCGGTTTGTGCGGCTAAAGCGGCCGAGCGTTGTGGCACGGCTTCGTGTGTCCAGGAGGAAGAGGGCGGTGGGGGATCGGGAGGGGAAGTAACGCGCTCGGGGCGTGCAGAGCGGTGCCTTTTGTTGGCGCCTTTCTAAAATTAAACTGTTGGTGGAAAAATGATCTTTGTTACAGATCCAACTTTCCACTATTCCAGCGGAAGCGCGGTAGGCACAGGGAGGATCCTGCAGATTCCCTCCAAGGGACAGAGACTGAAGTTTAACATCCTTGATATTTGTACCAGAGAAAAGAGCAGGAGTCTGGTATTTGGGGCTGACTTTTCCCCTCCTTTGCCCTACTCTTCAATGTATATTTTTCGTATCCATTCTTTTAAGGAACCCATTTTTTCCTCTATGGCTAATTTTTGAAGGCATGGCTCTATCAGCAAGTCGAATTTTTTCTTTCTTTAGTACTTGCAGGTCACCCCGTGCTTACTTACATATTGAAATTTATCTTTCTAATATTCATTTTGTTATCTGTTTTGATATCTGTTGATGACTTTCAGAAATGGTGAAATCTCACTCATAGAAGAGCATGCTCTCAGAATATAGTGCATCTTCATAACTCTTTGGGTAAAACAACCAAAATGTGTTGCAATTTTGTTTTAGCAAAACAGCCAAATTGTGTATGTTTCCATTGTTTTAAAAATAATGGAAATACAGGGGCGTACCCCCATCTAGTTTTATTTGCATCAGCAAGTGTAAATAAAAGAGATTGATTTGGGCTTCAGATTATAACAGATTCCTGTGACTTTTTTTGTGGGAAACCAAAAATGCCATGGAGGAAATGCCGTTGAAGCACAAGTGCTTTTAATATTCTGATCCGGAAAAATATCCCCATGTAGTGCTAACAGAAGTATGTCACTGGCTCAACCATGAAGGCTGAAATTAGGGTTTAAGTGGTCTTTTGTTGGTTCACTGCAGGGTGTGAATTTTACCTGCTGTGAACAAATTTTGTGATAGTACAGTGCCCTGATAATCTCTATGGCACTATTAAATAACAAGAGCCTTCAGGCTTCTTTTTGCATTAAAAACCCAAAACCTGTCGTGCATTCAGCACACAGAAGTGTGCATATTACATTCATTTCATTTAATATGAGACTGTCATGGCATGCCATGGCACCCTTGTGAACAGGCAAACACAGTTTTTCTTTGGCAGCCTCACTGGATATCAGTTGGTGACTAAGTCTACAGGAGTGCTCCATCTGCAAGGGTAATAAAATAATTTCAGTGCTAGTTAAAACATGTTTCTCACTCTTACCTGGCTTCTGTATGACCTTCAATACTGTGATATGCAGACGTTTCCCAATCTTCAGTTTATCCTTGTGAGATCGTGATGAAGTGGCATTGCCTCCATTTTATGAACACAATTTGAAGCATGGAGGCAACAAGTGATTTTTTTTTCCCAAGACATTGTAGGGAGTCAAGGCAGGGAACTGGAACATGAAAATGTAGGTTCTGTGCCTTTGTGTCTTTCTCCTTAATGCATTTTCTTTTATTTGCTGCATCTGTTTGTTTCACATATTTAAGATGTGTGTATTACTGCTTAGTAATTAATAATTTACATTTTGGTTACTACAGAGGGAGAAGGAAATGTTAGCCTCACCGTGATTCAGATATTTTTTTTAGATTTTAAATTACATGTTTACATATTAAAAATTCTCTGTTTCCTCATCAGGTGATACATCTGATACTTGTGATTTGTGAAGCAGGAACCAGTGGTGACATTTTTCCCCAGTGGTTTGCTGGTTTTACTGCATGGAGGTGTGCTCATGGGGATTTGTGATAGCTATTGTTAGCAATGTGTAGGTGATCCTAAGTGCTTGTATGCAATTGTCAAGGGTAAGATTCAGGCAAGAAAATGACAAAGATTTTTTTAATTAAGTAGCATTTGTTTTGGGAGAATTTACAGAGCAATAAGCCTTTTCTTGGGTCAGGTTTGGGGAGAAGAGGCTGCACTATGCCTTGGAGAGTGTGCCATGAAACTCTGAGTCTTTGGACATGGAAGAGAGGGGAAGGAAATGCTGAACTGGTTTCCTTGTTTTCTTTCAAATGACCTACCTTCACTTATGTCTTGGAGGGTTGCCTGAATTCTGGCCATGTACTCTGCAGAGGTCAGAGATCCTATAGTCTCTTTCAGTGTCTGGACCTGGCAGGGTCTGAAACCTGTCCCACTGCATTTTGCCCAGGGGAAAATTAAATAATAGGTCGAACAAAACATACTTCTATTCTTCTTTCCTAGCTCCCATCTCACTGGTTTCTCACTGGTTTACAGCTAGGGATTTCCACAGCAAGAGGTGGTGTCTGTCTTCACCTTTATATTTGACAGCCTAAAGTAGGCTGGTAGGCTTTTTAAATATAGGTAAGTTCTGCATATGCAGCATCCCATCATTATAACTTTCGTGACTGCTTAAAAGAGGACCTCTTCTTTCTTGTTTTTGAACCTCCTACTCCATGGTTTTGTTCAATCCCCAGCCCCCAGTTCCTGTTTTGGGAGCCGATGAGGAATCGGTTCCTGTTCAGCCTTGACGTGCAATTCATGCCTTGACAGACCTGTGTGTCCCGTGCCATTGCCCTTCTGTCAAGCTGAAGTCTTAGGTGTATTGAGTCATTCCTATGTAAAATCCATCTCATATTGTTGCCAAGTGTGTTTTTGTAAATTTTCTTTGTTTCTGCCTGCCCTGGGCAATAGGAAATCTCCTTCAAGTGGAGTTGAGCCTTACAGACGGTCCCCCACTGGGTTTTGGTCCTGCTGTCTCCAATCCTTATAATTATATCCTGGCCAAAGTTAAGAGGGTCTAATAGGATTATGCATTTAGATCAATTCAAGTTCATGCAAGTTCAAGGGGTTTTTATTGCTAGAAACATCCTCTGTTTTTTCCTCTCAGATCTCACAAATAGTAATCTCTGGATAAGTTTCTTCCTCTCCTCCCCCCTGGCCTAGTTGATTGGCATTGTTTAACTCTTCGACTTCTTTAAGTGTTTTCATTTTGTTGTAAGGGATGTTTTTTCAAATTTCATCTGTTTCTGGATCTCAGGGCAGCCACTTGATCTTTATTATGATCTGTCAACATTGCTAAGGCCTGTTTTTTACCAGAGGGTGGATTATAAAACCACAAAAAAATAACTGAAATTGGTGAGCACTGATATGTGGTTTTGAACACAATTGGTGTATCCACAGTAGCTACACATAAGGTATTCCTATAGCTAAGATGCTAGTCCGAGAGCTGGATAGAGATCTCCACCTGCTACCAATTCCTTGTGTGACCTTGAACAAAGTCAGGCTTTCTCTACACTCTGAACTTGGGAGCAAATCCCAGGACATGACTCCAGCTATATCAAAAGTCTGGCAAGATGAGGCTTATTTTGTCTTCTCTTGAATCTGACTTGAAGAATTCTTACGTATATGGGACAGAAGGACTCCAAAGTATTCCCCAAAAGATTGTCTGATCCAGACTCTTGGATGAGCAGTTGAGGTGAGCAGTGCTCTCCAGCAGGAAATACAGGTCAGAGCAGTGTGAATGTACCAGTTTGGTACATCTGTATAATGGTAAGGAACTCCTGTCTGGGCTTAGTAGTCTGATTTAACTTGGGTATTTGTGGATTGTTCCAAGACTTGACCTGATAGAGCAGAGCCAGCTTTGGTGGTTTTGCACCTAAAATGTATCCAGAAGAGCAGGCAACTGTAGAATTTTATTTCAAGAAACCTGCTCACAAGTTTACTTATATACGTTGTGAAGTGCATTTTTGAGCATATGCTTTTATTTTTGTGCGACTTTAACTGCTAATCATGCCAGGGCAACCAGAATCTTCCCACAGGGAGGGAGGATTACCAGAGCATAGAAGAAATTTCGAGGTGCTCAGGTATTGTGATGATGATCATGAGCAGTGAAAGTGCCTTAGATGAATGTGCATTTGTACTACCTGGTTAAAAGCTTCCTTTGAAAAAGTCAGCATTGCTTTCACAACAAAATCAGATACGTGTACCTCTTTCTCCTTTTATATACCCAGCACAGGAAAAAAATAAATTGCTCTTTTGCAGGTTGAGTTCACATTCTCTTAGTTATTTGTTCTAGATGGTTCTAGTATGAGCAGCTTGCTCAGACAATACCACTTTTGTACTTTTCATGTGTAGCTCTAAGTCACTGTGGTTTTAGTGAATTAAAAGAAATCTAAGCTTTAAACAAAATGTTTCTTGCCTATGAATTCCATGTAGGTAGGTACTTCCATTTTTTGGAAGAGCTGGCATGCAAGCAGTTTATTGCTGTTAGAAACTGAGATGTGTTTAGTGGCAGCAGAGCAATATGTGTCAGAGTATGCCTGAGAACCTTTGCAAGACTTCCCACTTAAGCTTTGCAGGTGGTAGCAATAACCCAGTAATGCATTTGCACAGCTTCTGTAAGAGTTGATTTGCAATGGCTTTTCAGACAGCTGTTCCTAAAATAAATTCAAAATTTCAGAGATATAATGCAAATAAAATTACATAAAGCTGCAAGGGAAATATATCCGTGTGTAGAAGGAGATTGAAAAACTACAGCACATAAAGAATTTGTACTGCTTTTGGGGATTCATGAGTGCAGTATTGGAAAAAACAGTGTTAACAGCATTTAGTCAGTAACAATCCAGCCATTTTTCGTGAAGAATGGTGGAGGCTCTTGGGTTAAACATTTAATTAAATCTAATTAGTGAGTAATTTTTTTAACCTCCAGACTGGATTTAAACTCAGTTTACAATCATGTGCAGATATGTTTGTAGGCTTAAGGTTGTTGTTTAGGACAGAGGAATTAGATCATGCATTGAATGGATGTATGCTGTTGTTAAATTCAGATTGCTTTAAGAGACTTCATCTTTTTTTCCTCAGCTTATTTTCTGTCCTCATTCCTCCTGTGCAAATTCTAGAATTCCTATGTCCGTGTTGCTCATATCACAATAGGTTGTCTCTATGCCTGAGCTTACAAGTGAAGTTATTCCATTTGATATTTCATCAGAGCAATAAATCACCTGTGAACTGCCATAGTTGCCATTAAACTGTAGATTTGATTTCTGAAATGGTTTCTTGCCATACCATAGTTCTTAAATGTAGCTGTAGACCTTGGATGAGACTGCAGAAGTTAAAATAAAAAGCCAAATAGAGTCCAGTACCCACCTGCAGTGGTGTGGTGTCCGTATTTGTTGCACTGTACTGCTCTTCGCCATTCTTGCATGCTGTACAGCTGAAAGCAGAATGAAATACTTGAGTTTCAGGGTTTAACAGCTTTGGTCTACTGTAAAGTGTGATTGTATAGCACAAGCACAATACAGGGAACTCATCTCTTTGTAACAATTTGCTGGTAACCCTTCCAGCTTGGATCACTGTTTGTGATGGGGATGGTTAAGTGCAAGTGGCAGCTCATGTAGATCAGATTGCAGGACTGTCCTCACTCCATCTTTAGATATGCTTTTTTGCTAAGCTGGTTTTAATAAAGTAAAAAGCCTTCCTTACATGTGCCATATAAAACAAATAATCAGTATTGAATTGTGTATTTTTGTTATTAAATTCCAGCAAGTCAGGAAAATACTTCCAGGAAGTAAATCAGTAGTAATTCTTACTTTGTTTATGAGGGCTTTTAGTTGCTATGTCTCTAAGAGCTTTTGAAATTAGGAACGTGGGTTTTTTTCTACTACAGTAACTACTGAGTGAATTTTAGAATTCTCTGAGGCCTTATACATAGGCATACTTTGGCATTCTTTATATTTTTGCTATGCAAAATCTGGCCTATTCTTAGGTTGGATGGAGAAGTTTTGTGTAGAGATCACTTACAGTTTTTGTAGATTCATAGTGGCAGATAAAGATTACTGCTTTTATTCAGCCTGTAAAATGATGGATTACCTCTAGTGAGAATTAGGATTGCGGACAGACAGGTCAGGCAAAGGAAATGCTAGACACAGTCTGGGACAGAGGTTGGCCAGGGACATTGGAAGGAAGCATCTTCTGTGATGTCTTGAATCTCCACGAGTTACACCGTTCTACAATTCCTTCAGCTACTGCAGGCTGAACAATTACATATGGCTTTGGGGTTGTACTTCCTTGTAATAACTACTGTCTCATGTCTTTTCCTTAGATGTGTTTTCATGCAGAAAAGAAGTCTAAGCAGTTCAACGGTTTGTAATTTGCAAGCTAAAGTGATCCTTTCATTTTAGGTTTTGTTTCCATAAATAAAATCCTCTAGTTCTCTAGAAATATTTTTTAGAGGGAAGATACTTTCAGTGCATTCAAGTTATACGTTAGTCATTTTCTTCTAAGACATGGGTGAAATCTTGGGAAGATACTACTCAGCATTAGCAAGTACAGGGCTTGTAATTTATTTTCGCTACCATTCCATGCCTTGAGCAATAGAAAATTAGAAAAACAAAGTATGTTATTTCTTTTAAATGTCTGAAGAGAAGCCAGGCCTTTAGAAGAGGGGATGGTGAGTTTCTTTTCAGTCTTTGTACCTTCTTTGTAAGCACCACTATAGATGTGAATTTGGTTTGAGTCTGGTTGCTGGTTTTTTCCGTGTCTCTGCACCTTTCTGAAGCCTGTGCTGTTAAATCTCTCTTTCTTAGGTCTGCTTTGACTGTAGTTTCTTACTGTGTGGTTTTTTGTGACTGAGACCTGAGGATCCCAAAATTATCAGCCAGTTCTATGGAAGCCCAGTGTTGTGCTATTGAATATCATATTCTGCCAAGAAGTTTGTGGGTTTCTTTCTCTACATACTATGTGAAAAGAGGCCCCATTCAGGGTGCCCCCAAGGCCGTGTGAATCCTTGGCTCTGCCCTTCAAATTTACCATCCTGCCCATCAGTCTTAGCTCCCTTCCCAGCACAACAGAACACCTACTTCTGTTCTGAAGCACATGCATGACATCTTTTGCCAGGTTTGACTTTGGCTATCTTGTTTTGTGGGACCTTGTTAAAGGCTTCTTTAATTAGAAGAGGGCAAGGATTCTTGTTATTCTGTAGAAGAGCCAAGAGAAGGGCTTTATTTTGTCAATTCTTTTATTCATGTTAAAACATTTATTGGTGTATGCTGAAAGTGCCTTTCTCCCAATGTGCCCTGCCATCAGTATCTCAATTTGCATTGCTGTTGTGCCTCCAAGATTCTTCATGATGACAGTGGACCAGTTGGTTGGTGACTTACACTAAATCATCAAGACATCAGACTCTCTGCTCTCTCCTGTGAGGAAGTTGTGAGATTCTTGAACTTTTTTCTGTGAGCAGTGGTTCCCAGCTCACTGGAGCCAAGTGTGTCAAGCCAAAGCATTTCATGGGTAGCCTGTTTGATGCTTGGATTAGTTTAGTATCTTAGTGCCCTCCCTGAGCTGTACTTTGCTGAGGTATAGGAAAGCCTCATTCTGTCCCCATTTTCCTTTGTCCTTTCAGTTTAAACAATTGTTGACCTTTTTAGTGGGTATCAACACTTCAAAAGCAGTGTTGTGGTATGAGGAGACAACATAAAGTCTTTTGAAGATGAGGGAGAGCAAGATCATGGGGATGGGGACAAGGACTATAGGCCACGTTACTCGTTACTGTTTTCAGCATAGTTGTTACATTTTTTTTTGTAATCCCAAGATAAGTTACTTAATTTTTGTTGAAAACTAGGCTACTAAATCACTCAGTAAAGTACCTGAATTCATATTCCTTACACTTGGTTAGTAGAAGTTCATATCAACAGATTTTTATCTGAAATATCAACTTTATTTTTGAGTCATTGTCAAGAATAGCAAAAAAATACCAGTTTTTGCAAAGCCCCCAATTGAGAGTCATGTTGAATATCAGCTCTCTTCTGTTTTAGAATTGAAAAAAATTAATTTAGGTTATCACTTCTACCTTTTTCATTTTTATCCTCCCTTAGCAAAGAACACATGCTAATTTTTCTAGTTTTTCAGCTCTACAGAGTGTATCAAACAAGGCAGAGCAACATTTGAGGTGGGATACAAATGTGTTGGTTTGCATGGCCTGCAGCAGTCAATTAATTGACTTGGAGATTTTGGCTGTATCCATGACTGAACAGCTCTGCATTCTAGGATTTAGTCAGGTTAGCTGCCATGTCTTTCTGAAGCCTCAGAGGGACCAGCCAAGCCTTTCATTGTAGTTTCTCAGTCCAGCAGAAAAAACCCCAAAACCTTGAGGTGTCTCGTTAGTAAACCTTTTAAATTCTTCATAAGTTGCACCTACATAGGAAGTGAATTGTAGAAATCTAACATAGCTTTTACTGGGGTGTTTGCTCTCTTCTACACAGGTATGCATGCATACACCTACAGATATGTGTTCCATGGAACCCTTATTAGGTTATCTGCAGAAGTAGGTTGCTCATATTGGTATTTCCAGTGCATGAACAGTGATGCAGTAAACAAGAAAATAGATTTCCCTATTAATAGTCATTGCGCTGAGCTGACGTTGACATAGGCCAAACAACTACGAAGTGGATGGATGCTTTTTCTGAAGGAAGCAAGGCTGTCTGGCATAGGGATTCTTTATGCCCTTTAGAAAAGATATAAACATATTCTGGTTACAAATCCATAACTCCTGCAGTAATGCTTGGCTTCAGAAACTGGGTTGGGAGTGGGTGGATGGCTGTGGTCTGATGCTGAGATGATGCTCTCAGCATGTATGTGGTATGCTGGATTTTGGAACTTCTCAGCCAACAGTGAAAGTTCTGTGAATTATTTCAGAAAGCTAAACAAGCAGGTATACTGAATTAACTATAGAACTGAATAGAATACAAATAGTAATTGCCTTATTGTTAATTTTGGGTGGGTAACTAAATTCTTAACTCTGCCTGAGATGTTTATAGCTATCACTGAGCTATAGACTTTCACACAGATGGCAAATCTGCAGGTGTGAAGTTTGACCTGATTCAGATACCTAAAAAGTGCCTTAAATCTGAAGCTGTGAAGCTGTTCACCCATCTTACTCCAAGATGGGCAAGCAGAATATTTTAGGGAAGCTATTTTCTGGAAATGTTTATGTTTCTCGTATGGTGAAAATAGGCAAGAATTGCAGGGTCAGACTGAATCATTCATTTTTAAAGACAGGTCAAATGCACCCCTTATTTGGGTTCAGACAGTTTAGTCAAGTCGATAGGGGTTTTGGCTTAGCTGATTGCCTCTAAAAGGTTGACAGTGAAACAGGGAGTGTCCTCACAACCAATGGTATCAATTAAATTGCTGGGTTTTGCATTGAACTGAGCTGACTGACAGCTCTCATTACCAGTGCATAGGCACAAAGCACTGCAGTGTATTCAGCTCTGCCTGCTGCCTCTGTGGTGGAGTGGGGTAAAATATTATATATCTGCTCTGGTCTACATCTGGATGAAACAGATGTCTCAATAACTTCTGCTAACTTCTTGTAATGTCATTAAGCTGTTAGGAGATGATGCTAATACTGGAAAATAGATACAAATTAGTGACACAACAGGCTAGTTGCTCTATTTTTTTTTTCTACCTTGGGTGATTTATATTGTTGCTTTATTTGACTTCCTTTCGTGACAATGTTTCTTAATTCTGAGATTGGCCACCTGTATATATAATTGTATTTATGAGAACCAAGTTTTCATCTGATTGCAATTATGAACAAAATTGCATATAATTACCACTTTTTGAGGATCAAAACTTGAGAAGTGTTCATAATAGCCATTGCTTACAGTGCTTGCTTATAGATGGACTGTGAATTCTTTGAGTTCAGCTTGATGTATTTCAAAGTCTCCTGAATATGGATTACCATCAAAGATCTATTCTTGGTTTTATGCATTTATATTTACAGATAAGTCTTGTGTTTAATGTCATTTTAGCTACAAGATGGAAGAAGATTAAGAAAAACAAAGTTGAACTGTCAAAATTGAGAGAAGATGAAGTGCTTTGAGAATTTTCAGGACTATATCTGTTTACGAGATTCCAAAATAAGGGAAACTTTGCCATACGTGATCGTTTGGCGTTTGAGCTTTTGTTTGCTGAACCAAAACTGATCTCCCAGTTCTGATATGTCAATAGTGTTGGAGTCCAATACTCTGACCATGTCTTTCATATTCCACATGTGGAAGGTATGGTGTTTCATATCTAATTTTCTCACCTGAAGATTGTTGATATTACATGGGATTTCTGATTTAGCAGAGTAATACAAATACAAATTATACTGAAAATGTCATACAGTTGTAAATGACACATAACAAAATAAAGCAGTTGCAGTATACAGTTCAGTCACAATACCAGTGCGATTCCCATTGCCCATCTTGACAGTATTCTCACTGAGCATCCCCAGTTTTTGGGAAGAACTACGTGGCTTGAATCGCAATAGGTCTCAAAGATTTTTACTTTCATCATTGAAGAGAACTGGTTTGAATGCTTTGTCTCATCTTACAAAAAGCAACCTTAAGTACTCCTGCAAAATTAATAATACAACAAGCTGACCCAGGATAGTCCTCTTGAGATTTTTGTTTTCTTCTCCTCCTAACCTAACCTTACTCAGGTGCCGCCCAGCTCTCAGTGCTGGTGTTGTTAATACTCTCGGGTGGAGTATGCTGTCCTGGGTGAGTAATGTTTGATCCGTGTATTTGTGGATTTAAGAGACAGGCTTCTCTTACCAAGAGCTTGACTTACTGGGAGAAATTTGCCTTGGGTCTATATCTCATCTCTGGAAGGGGCCTGTAGTGTTGGTAGGTGAGAAAAGAAAAAGAACAAAAAAGAAATAAAAGAAAAGTTGAGTAGGAAGATATGGTGGTATAAAAATATAGCTAGAAGGGAGAGCTGCATTTCTCTTTCATGTTCTCTCAGACTCACAGCAATTTTCAAGCCTAGAAGGTTGTATCATTCATGTGTTTAATAGCCCTTGATAGATGTTCGTCCATTAATTAAATCTAAGAATTTTCAGGTTTCCACGCAGAGGTGAAGAAACGCCTTTCTAAAGTAAGTCTGAGGGTGCCGGTATCGGAGCTGCTGAGCAGTGGGTAGGATAGCAAGTGTCTGCTCAGTCTGTAATAGCTGTTTTTCTGACTCACCTAGCATAACAGTTGATTGTGTAGGTACCCCATGGGTGGCCGTTATTTCTTTTTTTTCTCGACACGTAACTTGGATGTGACTCGGTATCTATTGTCATGGTGTTATCTTAGCTTGATCTGAGAGGGATTGTACCCACCATTGCCTAGAAAATAACAGCTTACAGGTTGAAGCAATCCAAGCTTCTGCCTCTATTCCCCATTCCTGGGTTTTATTTACCAAAAGTAGTGTGTTCTGTCAAAATGTTCACCTGCTCTTAGGAGGAAGAAGCAGTGGCAGGGAATGTGAGATGGCTTTTGAAATGCAGAGTGACACAAGTCAGTTACAGACTCCTTTTTTTTGTCCAAGTGGATTCTGCTAGCAGGATAATCTGTGTTAGCTGGTATGTTTGGAATACTAGAAACGGTGCAAAGTGTTGTGTGTTTTCACTGCTGGCCCTTTGTGCCAGAAAGATCAGAATTCAGATATCTGGAGCTGGTTCAGTTTTCCCTCAGGTAAAAAACCCATGCATTATCTTGGTGAACTCCTTGCATATGCTTTGAAGAAATAATTAGGGAGTTCTGAATTGAAACTTGCTTTAATGCTTAAAGCAATTGTTCTGTTAAAATCAAGGCCTTTACCAATTGTAGGTGTGTAGGAGGTGCTGGCTATTAATACATCCCTCCTCCCATTACTGTATTTAGTTCATGGAGTAATGAACTGCTAGCATCTGGGGAGCATTGCTTTGCGGAGAACGCACAAATTGTATTTATTTATTTTTATTTTTAATCTTATCCCCTTAGTTTATTGGTTTTCAAGTGCTGCAGTGCTGTGTCCTGGAGGCACTAGTGATGTCCAGTGCCTTTCCTGCTTCTCAGAGCTTTGAGGTAGTAAGAGGAATGGAAGAGGCACATCTTTGGATTTTATTGTTGATACTGAAATTCCATGGGGAGGGTCAACATTGTAAAAACTTTCAGTGGGCTGATATATCAAAAAAATCCAGAAGCAGCATGGACTTGAACAGATGAGTGGTACTCTACATGGGAAAGCTGATTTTCCTGCCTTCATTACTGAACTGTTATTGTGTTGTCTTGCATCTTTCAAGCTTGGTTCCTGGGAATGAAGCCTCTGATATTTTTTAACACCTTTTCTTCCAAATACTTGTATTTATTGGTTTATTATAGACCTGGTTCAAGGGAACCCTATAAAGTAACTCCATTAATGATTTCTTGCAAATGTACTGTGAACAGTGGCTACTGCAGTTCTCCCCCAAACATTAATGAAGGATTGAGTTAAATTGCTGATGAACATCTCCGTTGTGTTTTTGCAGAATTTTAGCTACACCATTTTTCCTATAGCAAAATCATTTCTGTGGCAGTTGCTAAGACAGTTGTATTTTTCAGGATGATAAAGACATCGAATGTCTCCAAATTCAAGAACCGTGTTTTAGCATTTACACAGTCCATTGAAAGTGGTGTCTTGTGTGAGAAAAAAATGTTAGCTTTGGGAGAGCTTTGTCTTTCACCTGTTTTCTCTGTTCACTTGACCCTGATCTCTGCCTGATCCATTTTACCTCCTTCATTTTCTAAGGGGTTTTTCTGTTGGCAAGATATGCAAGCTCGGAGTTGGATGACTGGCTATTACCTTAAAATGAATGTTAATTGGATATGAATTGATCTGTAGCAATACACCATCTCCATTATCGCAGACTACTACAGTTAAGAGCACAGCACCTAAGAGAGCTCTCAACAGTGAGAAAAGCTCCTGCTAATACCTTGTTCTTAAAGAATTACATCTAATTCCTCCTCTTTAGTCGCTAGAAGAAATCTTGTTACTGAAAGACAACACTTTGTATATGTCAACCTGAGTGTGTGATTTAATATTCTTGACTTGTATTTCTACCTGTCAATTATTAGGAATCTTATACTCTTTTTCTTTTCTTTCACTGACTGTGCCATGACTCACTCATTTTTTATATGGCTCCCGATGACATGACAGAGAAATCCATTGTCTCAGTGCTTCAGTTTACAGTTCTCCTGACACTGAAGTGCATTGAAAGCATTTCAGTAGTGTTACTCATCTGAGCCACTTTTGTGGAAATTCTTGGTTAGTGACCGAAGAAACACCTACTCTCCTGAAATAAGTGCAGTGAGGTGGATCTCTAATGCAATGTATGATTGTATATTCATTGGTGGCAGTGGGAACTGGGGTTTTTCTGACTGTTTTTCAAGAAACGTCTTCTTGTGCATCCCAGTTTAGCTGTTAGGTGATGTGATTTATGGTACAGACTTTGGTGAGTCTGTCTTCTCATTTTTTCTGGGTGTGGCTTCTTAGAATTGTTTGTGTTGGAAAAGACCTGTAAAATTATTGAGTCCAACCATTAACCCAGCATGGCCACCACTAAAACATGTCCTTAAGTGCCATCTTCATGTCTGCCAAGTCCATCTACATCTATTTTAAATACTTCCAGGCATATTGACTCTGTCTCTTCTTGGGCGGCTGATTCCAGTGCTTCACAGTGCTTTCCGTGAGGAAAATTTTTCAACTACCCAATTTAAACCTCTCCTGATGTAACATGAGGTTGTTTCTTTTTGTCTTGCTGTCATTACTTGGAAGAGACCAGCCCCTCCTGGTTATGGCCTTCTTTCAAGGGGCTGCCAAGAGCAGTAAGGTCTGCCATTCCCCCTCCTTTTTTCCAGAGTAACTCTTCACAGGCTGCATGCCCAATTCATGCCTGGAGAATCTCGCATGAGCACAGGTTTTTATTTTTTGTTTAATGCACAGTAAGTTTCATTCTCTTCATGTATTCATTTTTACTTGCTGCAGAATTAAATCAATCCTACTTGTTTTATCTCTTTATTTCTCTCTCCCACTAGGCATGCTAATAAAGGACAAGTACTTTTATTGAAGTAGATATACTTTTTACTGTGGACCAATACTGTTCTGTGATTAAAAAATAAACATTTTTTAAAAATTTAAGTGCCTTGAGAGCTTCTGGAAGACTCTTTTGGGAAAGACAGGGCATGTGGATCAGCAATATTCCTATTTCATGTAAACATTAAAACCCCAAGTTGACTGTATTTACCTGGCACATTCTTATGTTACTGTTTTGTCCCTGCATGTTGCCGTTGAGGCTGTAAAATCAAGGAAGGGATTTTAAGGTGGCAAGAGCCTGGCTCTGGCTTTACTGTTCTAATGAACAACACCTTTGGGTTAAAGGTTTCGTAAACATGACAACAGTGCTGGTGCCTCTGAGGGCAAGTCTGCAAGATAAACCTGGTTGCCAGTGCTACACTTCCTGGTGGTTTGTGCCATGGTTGAATGTACAGACCTCCAGCTTATTAGTCACTTCTTTAAAAAATCCCTAAGTTTCAGGAACAAAGGGCACAGTATCCTGGTGGAAAGTGGAAGCCTGATGTGGATTTGGTGTGAACCTGTGGCTGCATTGCATCTGCTCTGTCTTCTCATCCCCTAACATAGCTCTGTTCCTCTCTGCTGGTAATGATTTATAAGTTTTCCACCTACAGATTTTGTTAGCTCATAATCTAGCAGTCTGCTGCCTTTCCAGAGAGCAGAGACAGCTGCTGGCTGCATGCTGACATGTTTCCTCTCTGGCAAAAATGCAAGGGCAGCTCTTCCTCTATGCTGCTCAAGTTCAGTAATTTGCATTTAACTTCTTGGCTTGCTGCTGAAAGGGGTGGAAAACCCTTTTTACCCCAAGCCTGGAACTGTAACTTTTAGAGAATGAAAACACCCAATGACGTTGCTGGGTAAAAAAGATCCAGTACAGCTTTTTAATGTCCTGGATATTCTTTGAGGGGAAAGAAAAGATCACCCTTGATATGTGGGTCGGGATGTTTCCTTCGTAGCGACTTTACCCATCTATGCCTTTGTGATGAGTGCCCCTGTCTTATGTGATATATCAGTAAGGGAAGGAGAAGGAAATAATTCCTGCCAAGCATCTGTTCCTGTGAAAGCTGGTGGTGCTGTGTTGGAGGTGTTCTGGCAGCTCTCTTCATCACCCTGTCAGTCAAATGCCATTGGTGCCAGTCCCCACAGCAGCAGCAGCCTGTGGAGCAGTGCTGCTGAACCCCCCCACCACAGTGGGCTGCCCAAAGGGTCACTGCCTGCCCTGGGGCTGTATTTTCTGCCCTGCACACATAGAGCCATAAAGTCTTGGTAGTTTTAATAAAAACGTTGTTCTTTTTCTTATGGTATCTGGCATCAATTCCCTCCTCTCTGTAACTAGGGCAGTGAAAGTTTCACTGCTGTGAAGCAACTGTTCCCAGTTTCATCTGAGCATGTTAATGTTTGAAGAATCTCAAATGGTTCTGATATTTTGGTCAAAAGAAGTGTAAAATAATGCTTAGAAAAATAGTGTTGCTTTGAATAAAGGTTTTCAGTATTTTTTCAATATAAACAAAATGTTTCCAAGAACAAATGGTAGAAACTTCAGCCTTACCAAGGCTTTAAATAATTCAAGAGTTAATCATCATAAGAATTTCCCTGTGGTGTGGATAAAAGACTGCATTCTTCTAACTTATTAAGCAAGTTCATACTTGCTGAAGCGGTGAAGAAACTTTACTTCATCTGTTGCAGGTTTTATAAATTAATTTTATTCATTAACGCTGGATTTATTAATTAAAACTGTTACAATTTTTATTAATTGTGTGAGAAGGATTGGTTGATTAGAGTAACTGCTGTATAATATATGTCTGGATATCTACAACTGTAGATGTCCCTCAGTTTTATTTTAACTGTTGAGGGTCTTTAGCATGAAAATGAGGAGCAGCTGTCAAGAAAGCTTTGCTTCTGGACTTAAGTCAGTCTCAGGAGAATGTGCCAACTCACCAATTTATGCATTTTTAAAGTATGACTGTTTTATACAAGCCTGTTGACAAGAGTGGGAGTAGAATTTGATAAACTTTAAAGTCATGCATTTTAAAATTTTTCTGATGAATTTTGTAGCTGCGAGTTAGTAATTAGTAGGCTTAGACATTTTGGGGTTTGCATGGAAAATCAACCCATTGTGGAGTGCGGTGCCAGGTTCTGTACTGCTCTGACATCTACTTGAGTAATGAACAGTAAATTGAGAGCAAAGCTTCTATTGCTGAGCCTCTCCCATCTTCTGGTGAAGAATGGAGACTGTGAAAGGAGTGAGCTGTCATTTCCATATCTCTTGCTTGCTTTCCTGCTGACAATTGATATGAATCCTGGAGGATGTTGGGCTGCAAGATACAAGTTTGACTGGTGGTTTGGGTTTTCTTTTGGAGATTATTTCCTTCCTACCTGTATCTGTCCTTAAGATCTTTCTTCTACTGAAACCATTGTGACTCCTCTAGCTGCCATTTCAAAATTTGCAGTTGGCTTTGAGCTGCTGTACCTTTCAAAATGGAGAATATATGTAATAGTTCAAGGTCTTATGTGATTTCAAGGTTTTACAGCTATCTGACACCTGAGAGGCAGGCTGCACTTTCTGATGCAATCAAATGTGCTGTGCACGTTTATATGCTGCCACCCTAAATTTACTACCTTCAGCCACCACTTTTGTGCTGTTGTTGGTTTCTTCTTGATTTAAAAAAAAAAAAAGTTTTTGCATTGCATTCACTTTTCTAAATTTTAAACTATTATCAAGACATCTGTTGTGATAGCAGCAGCACTTAATCTCATTTTCAGGAGCTGATGCCATTCTGGACTCTTGTATAGATCACTAGGTTGGTTTTACTCAGTCTCCAGATTCTGTTTCTTAATGAAGGATCCTGTGCTAGTGCTTGAGGCAGTGCCTTATAAAGCCAGACCCTCACTTGAGCAGATTAAAGCACAGTACATTTAAAGCTAAATATAGAAGAAGGCATATCCTGTGTTCCTAGTAATTAACTATTCAAGAGTCTCTTCTGTTGCACTGAAATTCTAGTCATTAAATCTGCCACAAGTTGTGAGTCTTGCTTTAACTGCTTTTTTAAAAATCCTCTTCCCAGCTGTCTTAAAGGACATGTTTTATGTTCACAGGCAACAGTTAAAATCCCTAGTCAAACTTTAGGTGCACACAAGTTTTTTTACAGCTTAAAAATACATGCATCAAAGGAAAGAAGGCTGGTGTTTGAAACTTAGTGTGTGCATTTCTGTCTTTTGTAGAAACGGGGAAACTGTACCCGTTTGCTGGGTTTAAGGCTTTTTTGTGTTCCTTAAGGAAGTGGGCACTGTCGACCCCAGCCTGATGGGCATGTTTGTGCTTTGGAAGAGCTGTGAAAAGCGGATTAATTCTTACGGTTCTCACCTGCTGTGTGGCTCGCTTGACACTCTCTTTGCAAACCTCATGGGTTCTTCTTGCCATCTCTTGAAATGAGCATTTTTAGAATAAGGTGTAAGTTGTCATGGCAAAACATAAAACCAAATAAAAAATAGCTCGGTGAATGTTAAAGATCATTCTCTTTACAAATAACTGAAGGTCAGAAAGACAAAGCAGGTAAGTATGTCAAATCTAGCCAGTCACTGTGCTGTTGCTTATCTCTGTAGACTGCTAGATTATCTGCCTAATTAACTTGTAAAGCACCTCCTGTTCCTCTAACACTGAGCTGTCTCATCAGGGCAAAAGGGCCTTTTGAGCTCTGCTGTGAAGGCACTCTTGGGTCCTACTGCACTATGAAAGATCCCATGAAATCATGGTTTGCCATGTTTAACTCTCTTTGCAGATGAGCAGATCGTTTTTCCAGAAGGCTGTTTAGTGGTGCCGTTGTTTCAAAATGTTCCTTGGTCTGTACAACTGTAGCTTTAAATCTTAGTGCTAAGTTTGGATCTCATTTGAACTGCTTGTTACATGTTTGTGTTTTTATGACTTACAGGAAGCAAACCCAGTCTTGACTCTGAACTTTACTGGCTATTTCCAGGTCATGTGCCTGCATGCAGAGTTTTTGACTGCAGATAAGTGGTAAACCTAGACTAGAAAGCAGTGGTTTGACAAGTAAAACATTTGAAATGCTGCAAAAATGGCCAGCTAGGGATGCTGCCACTAGAAGTCTGGTGAATGGGGATATATTGTATAGCTTGTTAAGAGAGTTAAATGAACTTTCAGGGGTAGAGAAAACACTGCTTGGATAGTAACCTGATTGATGGCTTCTTTCTCAGCCATGAAGCTTGAGTTTCTTTTCATTTGTGGTAGGAAGCATCTTGGCAAATCTCTGTACTTTTAAACTAGATCTGCACAGTCCACAATGAAGAAATAAATACTACAGATTTCTGTAAAGCTAAAGTTATTAGAAGAACACACTCAAACTCTTGCATGAGAAGGCTTCATTTTGGACAAGAAATTCATATGTAACAGTGACCTAATGCCCTGCAGGGTGTGAAGCAGATGGCCTCTAAGTCTCAGGGCTGGCACTTGCACCAAGGGATGACCTTTGGTGATTCCTACGTGCTGCAAAGCTTCCTTTTACTTGCTGCTGTTTGTATTCAGCTCTTAGTATATCTGGTCTTTGCGAAGGCTGTGTTTTGTGTCATGAAACTGATATATCCAAAGCTTAAAAATAGTTTTGTTTTCTTTAGATAAAATGACATTAATAAATTATCACTTCCCTATTTTTTTGACATTGCGTGTTGACATTTGCTGTAAAGGTCTGAAGTAATACAAGCCCGGTATTTTTTACTGTTGTATGATGTACCATGTAGGTTCTTAACTCTGTATTTATGCACAGAGTTGATGGGGTGAGGGATTTGTTTATCTTCTGTTATTTTTACAACACCCACATGCTTTTCAGAACCAAAAGTTACCGAGATACAGTTATGCTCCTAAGAAATGTTTGATTAGAGTTTGATGGTTGAAGCACTGTCTTTGTGGTTAGACCACAAAGTCTTGTCTTGTGCTGGACAGAGCATAACCCTGGGCATCCCTCTGCCTGGTGGCCATGCCAGAGGGTGAGACTTGTGCCATGCTGAAGCTCACCAGGATGGTTCCCAGTCCTCTGCCTTAGTGGCTTCAGTGCCCCCAGCATCCCCATGAGCTGTGTGGGCAGTGGTGCTGTACCCCTGTTCCAAGTATAAGGTCATTGACTCCATCACCTTCCTGTTCAGTTTCAAACCTGTACTGTTTTTTACAGAGATTCCAGCAGCCAGGTTTTAAGAGAAACACGTCTCATTGAAGTTATCCTTGGATTGTAGTGCTCTTCATCTTAAAAATTATGTGAATTACCCTTTGAATGTCTGTTCAGAATATTCTTTACTTTTCACATGTTGGGATTTTGCTACACTGAGTCTTTATTTTGCCTTTAGATTAAACTGTTGTCTGCAAATGCTGGAGTATAAATATTTTTCCCTTTTCTTCTTTCTCCAGAAATTTTATGAATAAGAATCAGAAGCCGGTGCTAACAGGCCAGCGGTTCAAAACTAGGAAGAGGGGTATGTTGCATTACATTTTTTGCTTTATTTTCCTCTTTGTTAAAATGACTAGAAACAGAGGAGGTGGAATAGTTGTAAGTTCATCGAAAGGATTTTTCTCCTTTTCTCTTCTTTTCAGCCATTTTAAGACTGAAGATGTTACTTTTACCTAAACTCTATGAATTCTATTATTTTTACTGTATGTCCTAGGACTTTATTTAAGATTTCAGTTTATTAGCTATGAAGTCTTGTGGAAACTTCAGTTAAAGACTGGATGCTAAATGAATTTATAGTATGTTTATATATGATGAAGAAAACATGTTAGATGTTTAGTTTGGGAGTTTCTTAAAATGTCCTTTTCGACTAAGAAAAAATACGAGTTTTTATTTAAAGGTTGTGTAAAGAAAATTATCTAGGCTTTTTTGTTTTAATTTTCATTTTTATTTCTTTGACTCAATTCAATGCCATATCTGTAAGTGAACCTTTCATATCTAAAAAGGAATTTTCTCTCCTTCCTTCTCAATGAGATGGTCAGATCATCTCACTGGCCCTGCTTTCAGGTCAGAAGGAGCTCAGAAACTTCCTTTTTCACAAATACTTATTTCTCCTGTATTACTGTTTTGGTTTTTTTTAATTGTTAAAATAAAACCATTGTGTGAGTCACATTTTACTCATTGTGATACTCATTTTCTGTAAACATGACCAATGCTTGGTTTCATGAAGTACAGCAGAGCATCAATTTTTAAAGCAAGCTGAGTGGTGCTGATTGTACTGACCATCCAGATATTCTGGCACAGCAGGTGTTATCCTAACACGCTTGCTCATACTATACTAAAAGTTCATTTGTTGTGGTTTAGGTGGCTGGGATGAATGCCAAAATATATGTCATGAATTGATGTTTTCCCTTCTGACTCGCCCACCAAAACAACAAAACCAAAAGTCTGGTTTGTCAAAAGAAGGATCAGGTTTTTGGTGGTATAATAGTAAATTATTTCAGCAGGTGGGGTTCCTATCTGTCATGAAACAGACTTTTTCCATCTCGGCTTTCCTGTTTCTGGTCAAAAGCTAACACCATGTATAAATGTCTTGTGACAGAAAATGTAAATAAGAGCATTTTCTTAGTGTGGATGAGAAGAAAAAAAAAAGAGGTGGTAATCTTTCTCAAAATTTCAAATTCTGTCACAAGTCTGAATAGCTGAATGATGAGTGTCTAGATATCTAGGATGATCACGAAGCTTAGGTAGGAATTGCAAAATAGTTTGGTATCAGTAGTGTTGAAAAGCAGTGCCAGCTTTCTCTCATCCTTCCTCCCTTGCACCCAGCACTTCTTCAATTTGTTTCACTGGTGCAGTCTCTTAAATGCAAAATGTCTTTCCTATGTGTACATACAACATTTTTAAGGATAACTAATTAAAAAACAAACCAGTATTGTTTGTAATTAAATGTCATGGTGCTCCAGTAATTAGTGGGATTAACTTTCTGTCAGCATGGTCGAGAGCATTGTGCAGTGGGAGCTGTATACTGCATTAACTCACAACTGTATAGACATAGCCAGAGGAGTGGAATTAGTAATCTCTAAAGAAATCTGTCTGTCAGATCAGCCAGTAAAAGCACTCAGACATGGACTCTGCTGGATTGGTCAGTCAGTTGTGGTAAATACGTTATTTGATAAACTTGTCTTAGAAAATGTTCTCTCTCTCACAGAGTCTTTTACCTTTCCACTGAGTTTGGCATAATCTATCTTAATACAGATTTTGTCTTTGACTCCAATTTAATACAAGCAATAATTAGAATAAATAAAGATATTTTATTTGTAAATCTTTTCCTATCCCTTGGATTTCTGTTTATAGTGATTGGAAGTAGCTCTAGATAACTCACTGACTGCATGGAAGGAGGAAAAGACATGAGGGGTGGTCTGAAAGATTGGTTGGGGTTTTCCTTTTGAGAGGCTTTACCTAAATGGGACTGTGGATATTAAGTGGCTTTAATATAGAAATTGTAACATGCAAACATGTTTTGTGCTCAAAACATAAAATCTCTTCTTCAAAAGTCATGTCATCCTGGTTTCCTTAATATTTTAATATCCTGCTGAGAAATTTGTAGATACGTGATTCTTTCTAGGGGCACTGTGCTTGAGGAAGAGAAATGGCTTCCAGGTATTTTATTCCCTTTTGTTTCCATATACTTTTGTATCACAGCAGTGTCACAGGTTGTTATGCCTTTGATTGAAGACAAAAAGGTACTATTAGGTTTTTTCTTATTCTGAGTTTCAGTATATTGGGGAGTCTTGAAATGTCACCCAGCTAGGACAGAGTGCAGTAGCTGTGCAGTAGCTTCAGTTTTTAGAGACTGTTCTGTGGTGTGTAGCAGGCAGGTAGGGGATCTGAAACATGCACATGCTGGGGACAGTGAGCTGCTTGTTTTTACTCATTTGTGTCCCATGATACTCCTTTTTCCCTTCTGCAGATCCCTGGAGCTCTGCCATCTCAGCGAGGTGTGATGCAGTCAGGCATCTAATAAAATTAATTTCATGTGTGAACTGTTATCACTGGTCAGCTGTCTTCAACTAATCTCAGGTTGTGAGCAACTTCTGAGCTTTCAGAGAGCAAAAAAGAATAATACAATGTTTTTTAATTTAAAGTTTGAAAGTGTGCTTAATGTCTAAAATATCTTTGAGAGAGGACCATGAAGGAGTAGCTTATATATCTCACTTTTTCTAGTTGTATTGATTAACCAAATGAAAGGAATAAGCCTTGCCTGCAGCGTAAATAGTGGCACATGTTCCAATCACTTTAAAAGGATTTGAAAGAAGAAAAATGATGCTGTTAAGGAAAGAACCTTCCAAGAGAAGTAGGCATCTCTCAATTCCCGTCAGTCTAGGCAAATAAAAGAGTTTGGTTAGTTCTTGGTATAATCTCTGTACCTGTTGAGTATTCCCTTTTCAGTGAGGGACAGCAGTAGTTGGTGTCTGGCCAGTACTTCTCTTTATGGAGCTGTATTGACTGAACTAATGCATGCAGAGGAATGTCCTTGTGAATTCTGAAATGGAAGAGGGAGAATTGGAGTATCAAAAATTCCAGTAGGTAGTAAGGCAAATTTATGTTTCCAGATAGTTGACAAATACCTACAGGACAAAAAGTTTCCCAAAGCATTAATGGGAATGACTTACATTGAAGTAAGCTGATAGGCAATACCTGGTACCTAGGTCCATTCCCATGGTATAAATAATATAGGGTTAATAAAAGCTAAAAAAATGGTGCAAAATAAGGTAAGCAAAATGCTGCATAGTGCTTTCAGGAAGAAAATTACCTAATAAAAAGTCAATATTAACGCCTTTACATTACCTCATTTGGCCCCTCTTCTTTCTTCACGTTATCTTTTTTCTTCCACAGAATTACAGTTGTGGGCCTTCTGTTGAAGCGATAAAATTAATTCTTAAGGACAGGGCTATGAATGTATTTTGTGGTTTTCTTAGAAGCAAAAGATAGGAAATAAGGATCTGGAACATGCTGAAAATGAAAAGCTGTGTATAGCACTACTGCAGTGGATATTGTGTGCATCACATCTGCAAGCCACACCTGCCTCTGCTAGCCCATGATTGGAGCTGTGCTTGTTTAGTAATTGTGCACTTGACAGCTCAACAGACTGTCACCCCTTGTTGGTGATTCTTACTTACCCTCTTGTACTACATCAGCATATTCCTCTTCAGTACATTAGCTTGGTAGGAAAATGTTTCAATACAATTATAAATCATTTTTCATGCAGTGAATTCACCTCCTGTTCCTGTGTAAATTTTTAGGTTGTGATAGACAAGAAAATAGCAGGGTACCACAGATGAGAGGAGGACTTCTAGGGCAGGGAAAGAATCTATTTAGAAGAACTGAGAAATATTAATCATGGTATTTGTGTTTGTACTGAGCACTGTGTACCCATGATACCAAGCATATAATGCCTTCCAGTTTAGATGGGAACATCTTAAATTTTTAGGCAAAATACACTTGAAAAAGTAAAACAGGATTTTTTTTTTACCTCCTAGGACAAAAGTCTGTCTTCTTGCTGGTTGATCTGTCATCAAGCTTTTTCTTTTTTTTCCCCTTCAAATAATACATACTTACTTGGCAATTCAAAAGGGAGTAATTATACTCAGATGCTTGTTTATGAGTGGAACTGTGTCTCTTGTGCACAAGTAAAACTGCCTGAAGTACACATACTGAAGTACTTAATTCAGTAAAAAGATGGTTTGTTTGTGGGTTGGTTGTCTGATTTCTTCATTGTTTTGCGTTGGTTTTTACATTTCAAGTTGGAGGAGAGCTGCAGCTGAGTATTTGGGAACAAGTCTGGTGGCTTGGATGGGATTGCAGTAGTGTGCTTCTCTGTGGGCATTTCCCCAGAGCAAAGGCACATCCTTCAATTCCCCTCTCACCCCTCTGGTTTGTCCATGACGGGCATGCCCTGCACATAGGAGAGGTGGCTCCTCAAAACACAAGCTCCAGGTTTTCATCACAGCCAAAGTCAAGATAAACACTGAGAGCCTGAACATCTCCACGGTCTAGTGTGATGTAAACGCCTGGGAAGAAGTCATTTGCAGTCCAGAGAAGGGGCTTATTGATTAGTGTATTGGGTAGTGAGAGAGTGGAGAATCTAGGTTGGCACCATGGTTGTGTGCATCACTTCATGATGAGCCAAAGTAGGCAGCAGATGTTTGCATGTGCTTATATATGGGTGTCCATGGAGTTGTCTCAGTTTTGGTCTGAGGAGGTCAGATTTGGCAGATGGGGAAGTAATCCATATGGAGATGGGTAGTAGACTCAGTAAGTCATGAAGAGCTAGGCATAGCAGGGGATTTCTGGAAAATAAGGGGATGCTACAGTTTTCCAGTTCTTAGTGCTTGAGAGACAGCCCTTGAGCTGCAGCTGGCTGTGTGCTGCCAGGCTCCTTGGAAGGACAAGTGGGCTGGTCCCCTGAGCTTCCCAGTGGCCTGGGACACTGAGTGGAAGGGACTGCTAATGCCTTCCAGGTACAGTTGCTGTGGAGGAAGGGGATGCATTGGAGCTGGAGGAGAATGTGCAAGGGATGTACTGAAGATGGTAGAATGAGTGCACCCCAGGTACATGCAGCAAAGGAGAGAGAAAACTTTTCTGTACGAGAAATAGAAAAGCTATCAAAAGTAGGGATTGTCTATAAAATAGTTATTTAATTGCCATGAAAGTACTGTGGCAGGAGGGAAGATATTATGGAAGAGAGGCTGTTAAAAAGCAAGGTCTCTAGTTAAGGCCTGGGATGAAAAGCTGCCCTGTGAGTAGCAGGGGCCAGAAGCCTGCAGCCAGAGGATGCATAAAGGCCAGAACCTTGTCACAAAAAGCCTGCAAGAGTTGCAGCTGGCATGTTTCAGACTGGATTAGCACAGGTTTAGACAGAAGACAGAAATTTAACCAATCCTGATTTATCTTAGTAAGTAAAAACCTCTGGATTGACCCTCAGGATATAATACTTTCTGGTTTTTCAAGAACTTGAATCAATGTTTGTGTCAGCAGGTGATAACAAACCTGAGTTTGAGTGCACAGAACAGCTGCAATTTTGTTTCTGAAGTTCAGAGTTATTTTAACAGTAACAGGCATTTCATTTGCGCCCTTCTGTAAAGCCAGGGCGAATTTTCTTAAGAAGGTTCAAGTGGCCATGGTAAGCTGTTAACTGTGTGGGCAGAAAGGCAGCAGGAGGTATGGGTAAACCCACATAAGAGTTATCTGCAGGTTGCAGTTGTTTGTTGTGACTAATGACCTTGTCAGAGGGACATTGTGTGGGGGTCAGGCTGTGCCTTAATTGAATTCAGCAAGGGGCAGCTGTGGAAAGTGCAATGTGAATGCTGTGTGCCAAGTGCTGCTTAGGTCTGTGAATATAAAAGATAAATTCTTGGTTACATTGTTGCCTTAAATGTTTTTTCGAAAACTAGTTTTATTAATGCCTCTATCTTATTTTTTTTCCCTGAAGCCTTGTCTTTTTGAAAACATTTTAGCCATGTGACTATAGTTGTTAAAAGAAAAATAGCAAGAGATGAAAAGTGAAATGCTCATACAGTGAGATTATGTTTGCCTAGCTTGGCATTCCCTTTATTCTGCTCTCAGATTTAAGCAATGCACAATGCTACACACATGGGATAATATCTCCAGCGAGAGAAGAATACGAAGATGGAAAACAGTTTCAATAGTTGTTTTTCATCTGTTTATTTATTCCCATATGTTTTTGTTTTGGTGTTGGGAGATGAGGAGGAGAGGGGAAGCAAGGGTAAACACTGCAGAATTTCCAGAAACTATACAAGACAAACAAACTTTTGGTGTGTTGATCAGAATGAGAAGAGTATATCAGGTGCCATGGTTCTTTCAATTGCTGACTGATACAGGATTTTAACAAGTTTGAAAACTGACTCTCTCCCTCTCCTTCTCCTTCTTTCTGTCTATTTCAGATGAAAAGGAGAAATTTGAACCCACAGTCTTCAGGGATACAATTGTCCAAGGCCTCAATGAAGCTGGGAATGACCTGGAGGCCATAGCCAAGTTTCTGGATGCAGCAGGCTCACGACTTGATTATCGCCGCTATGCTGACACACTCTTTGATATTTTGGTAGCTGGCAGCATGTTAGGTAACCTTCAGTGTGTCTGACAGAGAATTTTGATGATCAGCCTTACTTGCTTCTTTTGAAAAGCTATCTTCCTCAGCAGTGGCAATTACAACCTGTATTACAATTTCACTGCTTGCATCTCATATCATAGCACTGTTTGTTGTTGGCCGTAACACTTCAGTACTTTCTGGATACTGCTCTGAGAAGCCTTCAGTCTGAGCTAAGCCAGCATATAATTGCAACAGCTAAGAGAATAAGAGAGATGCTAACTAGGGGTAACTTTTATTAGCATAAAAAGGTATAATACAGCGCTCTAGGTTAAGAGCTGCTGTAAATCTTGCTTTTGTAGATGTTGCAACAAAAGGTAGCTGAGAGAAGTGAAGGATAATGAGGTTTGCATGTGGATGTTCATGGGACATTTCTCCCATGAATCACTGGCTGCTTTTGGTAAAAACATGTTTTTCACTTTTTTCTTTATTTTGAGTAAATGATCTCCTTTTTCTGGTCATGTTGCTTTGATTCCTGCTTCCTGCTCTTTGGTATGTAGGAAGAAAAGATGCTTTTGTATGACTTGAGGTAATGCAGGAAACAAAAGCTAGTGGAAATACCTAGGAAAATAAATCTCAACAATATAAGCCAGTGTTGTGAATGTTTACCTGAGCCTGGTAAGCATTAGAGGGGTTAGCAGGATGTTCCAGCTACTCAGATTACTTACAGAGTGCTAATACTTTGCTCTTTGGAGAGATTTTAGATTATTATGGTGTTTAAAGTAAGAGTTAAAATAACGTGTAAGGGCTGTGCTCCAACCCATATATATTTGATCACTCTCAGTGCTCTCAAGACCTGAGATTCCTTAGGGTGAACTGAATTACTCAGTTCTGTGAGGACTGTGTGATCCACAGTGCAGGATATAAGCCAGGTGTCCCTTCTGACAGGTGCCACCACATCTTAGCAAAGCTTGGCCCGTCTCTATTTCTCCCTCTCCCCTGCTAACTCTTACTGTGGCCTTTTGCCTCAGTGATATTAACAAAAGACTTTCTAGAATTATTAAATCTTATATTATTTAACGTAAGAAATCATTTTTTGCCCTTTTTTTTTTCTCCTTTCTTATAGCTCCTGGAGGCACACGCATAGATGACAATGACAAGACCAAGATGACCAACCACTGTGTATTTTTTGCAGAAGAAGATCATGATGCCATCCGAAATTATGCTCAGGTCAGCAAAGGCATAGCTGATTACTGTTTTCCATTTATGTGTCAAAAGGGATTATGTTGGAACATCCGCAGACTGTTTAGGCTGCACCAGGCTAGCTACAGACCAATTGAAAATCCAGTTAATCATTAATCTACTCTAACATATACATTTTAGATAAGAAAATAGGATGTCTAAGATAATCTGATCACAGTTGGCTATGCTTTCTTTACAAAAAGCGGTCTTGCTTATCACAGTCTACCATAGGTTGAGTCTATTTCTAGACACCATCCTTACTAATTTTGTTGAGCTTTTCTGTGTGCAGGCTGAAATATTTATATGACCGTATTTTGAGAAACTCATGAACTGTGTCAGAAATTCAGCTTTTATAAGCAATG
Organism: Petroica traversi; assembly: GCA_025920805.1. Taxonomy (NCBI): domain Eukaryota; kingdom Metazoa; phylum Chordata; class Aves; order Passeriformes; family Petroicidae; genus Petroica; species Petroica traversi. The sequence continues at coordinate 27,913,755 of JAHLSL010000022.1, forward strand.
GTTGTGGCCAGCAGGACCAGGGCAGTGTATATCTCCATGTACTTGGTGCTGGTGAGGCCACACCTTGAATCCTGGGTTCGATTTTGGGGCCCTCACTACAAGAAAGATACTGAGGGTCTGCAGCATGTCCAGAGAAGGGCAGTGGAGCTGGAAAAGGTCTGGAGCACAAGTCCTGTGAGGAGCAGCTGAGGGAACTGGGAGTGTTTAGCCTGGAGAAAAGCAGGCTCAGGAGAGACCTTATTGCTCTCTACACTGCCTGAAAGGAGATTGTAGCCAGGAATGGCCCAGTCTCTTCTCCTACATGACAAGTGCCAAGATGAGAGGAGGTGGACTCAAGTTGTGCCAGGTGAGGTTTAGATGAATATTAGGAAAATTTTATTCACTGAAAGAGTTGCCAAACATTGTAGTAGACTGCCTAGGGAAATGGTGGAGTCACCAGTCTTGGAGATATTTAGGAGATCTGTAGATATGGTAGCCTAGGGACATGGGTTTTTAGTGGCATTTGGCACTGCTGGGTTAACAGGTGGACTCTATGGTCTTAAAGGTATCTTCCAACCTAAACAATTCTATGAAGTACATGAACGACAAAAAAGAATAAAGCTCACGCCTCCAACCTTTAGTTGCATAACTACTTAGGAGTTGGGCATATATTCCAAGTGCTTTCATTTCTCCTCCATATGTGATGTATAATTTCTTCCTGCATTAATAAGGCTTGCATAAATAGGCCTATGTGAAATTAATACAAAAAAAACAGTGAACCCTAAAACCTGGAAAAGAAGCTAACTTTGCATAACTCCTTAATAGAAGATAGTAATTATATGAGAAAGTTCAGTAAGAATTCTATGGGAAGTTGAAAGCCACCATGCAATTCTGGATTACAGTAGGATTGCATAAAAATGCAATACCCTTGCAAGTCCCATATGTCAAAACTACTGTTTACTTAAGTATGTATTTATCTTTTTAAATTGTTAGTTGTTATTATTGGAATGCTGGAACTAAAAGCATAAAAGCCACTGTCCCTGCTAAGGTGTCTAGGGTGATAAGGTGCATAGTTGATTTAAATGAGTGCTGGGATCAAAATCTGCATTGATAAAAAATTTTTGCTTAATAGCAGAGAGCTCCTTTAAAAAACATCTTTAAGAATCTAAATTAGTGAAATATACTTATTTCTGGAAAGGGAGTCAATATTTCTTATGCATCAGCTTTATCATTTCTTAAAAACAGGGTGTTCTGCTTCAGGAAAATCTCTGTTATCAGTTAAGGCATTGATTCTATCTTCTTGAATTTTAATATTTTAATGATCTTTTGAACAAAAATTGGCAGTGCCAATCCTCCAAGGACAAATAAATTTAAAGATTTCATATTGAAAAATGGAGAGGAAGGCTTTGCTTCAGGATTTGAAGGAGCGGAACTTTCAATGGATTCTCTGCACTTCAAACCAAAAGCCACCAAAATAAATCCAACATTTTGTAATTAATGCCTGAAGAGATGTGTCCTTTTATTCACCTTGTCATTTTTTCATGCGTAATGAAAAAAAGAGTTCTCACTGTACTTTGAAAATTTGGAGTTAATCTAAAATAATATTGGGGTTTTTTTATCTAGAAGATAACTAGAAAGTAATTTCTCTGTCTCCAAAATGAAGCAGTAGTGTGGCTGTTTTTTTTGTGCATTTAGTTATGGAAACAATTAAAAGTGAAAAATCTTCAAGGAAAAAGACTGAAGTTAATATTGATATTTTAGCACATTATTTGCATATGAAGTCATGCTTCTGTCATTTACAGAGACTTTAAAAAATAAGCAGACTTTTGTTTGGAAATATTAACAAGAATCTTACATTTTCATCTTCTATCTTATTTTATTAGGATTATGTGTTTCTATCTCTCAGTATGACCACACTTGATTTTCCACTTTTTCTGAGCCAAAATGCTACCAGTTAGGCTGTTTAGATGTATTTTATATTCTGGAAAGTGAATCCAGTGTGGCAGTAATGTCGTTTGTTCCCCACGTAAACCTTTTACCTGTGACAGTGAGTCATATCCTTTGTGCCTTTTACAGCAGCGCGAGCAATGATTTGTTTATTTAATTTCTTATCTCTTCCTTCTTCACCTTGAATGAACTTTGCACCTGTGCTGCTTCTGGTTTCATTATTTGTGGTCACATGATGGGAAACAAATGGTCAAAACTGGAGAACAAGTGGTTCCAATAACATAATTGTTGTAGAAGCTTTGGCAAATGTTCTTCGTCTTTCTCTGACAGTAGTGTGTTTTGTTGTAGACATTTGTTAGTTGATTTGCCAAGAAATTGCATCTGTTGAAGAAGCCCAGCATCCTGAGTGCCTCACTCCATCAGCCTACAGCTGAGAGCTTCCTCAGGGCTGCATTATTGGGGGAAGGGTGCAGAGTTACCCTCCTTTTCCTCCTCTCCCTTGCTTTTATCTATGGATAGGGTGAAAAGTAGAGTAGGAAAATTATTTTGAGAAATAAGAAAATATCCAAACTGCAATAAATTCTCTGGTTCAGGCATTGCTCTATGAAGCAGGAATCACAAAATTGAGGGAAGGGTGTTTCGGGCTCTCCATGTTGCAGACAACACTACAGAAATATTTCTGCATACTGTTTATTCCTCTTTGCTTTTTTTTTTTTTTGTAAAGAAAGATGGCTGCAATTGTTACACTTTTTAAGTTAATCTGTGCTTATCTTTAGGTCTTCAATAAACTTATCAGGAGATACAAATATCTGGAGAAAGCATTTGAAGATGAAATCAAGAAGGTAATGTTGATGGCAGTCTTTACTGGAACGCTAACATTTTTTACTGAATTTCTAATATAATTGTATGTGTACAAATGTTATGGTGCTGTTAGGTGTTTTATTTAACTCTACTAGAAAAGAGGACGGAATCTAAAGGAGACAGCTTTACTCTGCAAATGCAGCTCTGTGGGAATACTGCAGGAAGCATTTGATGTAGAGTAGTTCAGAATTAATGATTCTTTTGGTTGCTCTGACCAAATTCACTTTCTTATTTCAGACTTCTTTGTGCAGAACTTTGATCCACTTAGGTATATACCTCTTAATGAGAAGTGGTGTTACTGTTTGCAAGTAGAACATCTCTGTGGTTTTTTTCCATAGAATAAATGCAAATCTGCTATGCAGAGTATCTCTTGATATATTAGTATTAAACTACTCCTGCACTGTGGAATGAATCCTAACTACAAGTTTTTTTGTATTTGAGGCCACAGATACGTGTAAGAGAAAGTCCTCACCAGTGGCAGTGTTCAGGATTTCCCTGTTAGATTTATTGGCTATTTGTGGATACTGATCTGTTTTGTTATACTGACTTCTAAGGAGACAAGAAAAGCCAGGGTGAAAACGCTTGAAAAACAAAATACAGATTTATTTTGTCTGTTCTGAGTTCCTAGTAACTGATGTAAATATCTTTTTCTAACGACCTGAATAAGTAATAAACACTGCACTGTCCTGTAACTTAACAAGCATGCTGGTAGTGGCAAAACCTAAACATAAAAGTTTCCATATTATTTAAACATTAGAAAGGTTGCTGCAAGGGTCAAATGAGGGCACATTTGGAGCTTGATACCTCACCACCACTTCTTGTGCCTGAATTAATTTGGCTCTGATTTATACATTCTTCCTCATACAGGAAATTATTTTTACACTTGTGGCCAGCATGCCTATCAACTGATGCTGATTACTCAGTACATCATTCTAAAGACCTAAATTTACCTCTATCCCCACACAAATCTAATGTTCCTGCTGTTAATTACTGTAATCACTGACATGAGAAGCGCTGACTCACAGCATTCAAGTTTCAGAGAGTGCTCAGCATATTAAGCAAATGCCATGTCAATTCAAGCCGCCTCCGCTCATTTCTGTATCTTGCTTGGCTTTGCATCCTCTTCAGCTTCCAAAGATTCACTTTGCACTCTTAGTGACAAGATGAGACTATGGTTAAAACATAATAATTTAACTCTTAGTTAAGGAACAAGTGCCTCTGATGTGAAGCTTAGCCACATGCCAGCTTGAGAGAAAGCAGTCATTTGAGGTGCAGTGTGACTGGAGCCAAGCTGCTTGTTGAAAGCCATTGGAAACATCCTAGCTATGCCAGCATGGGATCAGCAGGCTTGTTCATCTTGCAGACTGCAAACCTCCATTTTATGTACATGCTTTTTGGGTAGTTTTCAGTGCCACACTGCATCTTGTATGACAAATCGTGAGATGAGGTTTGCACAGTGGTCCTAGGCCATGGGGAAATCTTTCCATCTGCCCTTCCATTGCCACCAATGATGCTCGTGTGAGTATTGGTGTGGCTTCGGGGGATGTGGGGTGTATTCTCTTCCTCAGTTCATCCAGTTTTTAGACACCTAGAAATTAGGAAGGTGTTTGTGAGGGTGTTTGTGTCTGTGTATTGCGCCTCCACTGCCATTGCCCTTAAAACCCTTGAGGGTTACTTGTAGGTGCCTTTTGCTTACCTTCTCCCTCCCCCTGCTTGTGTGAACCCACAAAGTAGCTGTTCTCTCACTTATGAGGCTGCAGGGTTTGTAGCTACTTAATCCTTTAATACCTGCATGCTGTAATTTGTACAGGAGTAGCTGCCCTTGGAGGGCCAGAAGATAGATACATTTGTATTTCCAGAAAGTGTTTCTGCTAGACCAAAGACTACTGCAGTTAGTCGGTGGTTAGGTATGTAAGAGAGTGACTGATTCGTTGATGGTTTTTTTTTAATGGGTCACTGTCCCAGCAATGAAAGTGGTGTTTCTGGCAGGCTCATTAGGCAGACAGAGCACTTGGGGGAAAATTAGCTTTTCTCACAGAAAAAGGCATGCCAAAAAAAAACAAGGCAATACCAACAGTTTCACACTAAAGAAGCAGATGGTGTTAGTGGGACTTTTCTTTCAAGAGAGATTATCTTAGATAGCACTATTTGCTTTATGTCTTCTAGATTACAGCTTTGTCATAATGACATTATTTTCTACCATCTTTCTCCTTTTTTGTCTGCTTCTAGCTTTCAGTTTTATTTCTTAACTCTCCTCAAAATTGCCAGTTACTCATTTTTCTAATGGCATTAGCAAACCATATATCTAAAGTTTTACATCTAAATTATTTTGTGCAAGCAATTTGAACAGAAGACAAAGATATTTAGATGTATTGCTCACTTGCCGTGTTTTGATGTAGGCATCTTAAATTCATATGAGCATGGCCCAGTGTACTGGCATAGGCCCATGACATTTTGTACTAATTTCATTAAAATTCTGAGTTCAAAACTTGTGTTCGTCTTTCCCTACATATATATTTCGTGGATGAACACTGCAGTTATTATCTATTTAGTGTGTTTGCATGTCTAAGTAATTTTCTATATGAACTTTTTAACATCAAAATTTGGATAAAGTACAGATAAATTTATTTTTGTCTTAACAGTGGTAAATACTACTGAGTCATGAGAGGATGTCTGAAGTACTGGGAGATGTTGTAGCATCTGTTATTTATGTTCCTATTTTCCTAATGAAAGAACTGTAAATTTAGCTAGGAATTAGGAAATAAAGGGAGAATAATATTCTGAGATCAAATGGGGACTAAGCAGAAATACTTTAAGTCAGTTAAATAAAAGGCAAAACTCAGTCAGCAGATATCTGTTGCTATTTTAGCTGCCTTCTCCATTGCTGACAATTCAGTGCTGTCTCCAGATGTGACAAACTGTCAGCAACAGATCAATTCAGATAATGAAGACATAAAAAGACACCATGCTTCCTGTGTGGGTAGAGTCCCTTAATTTTCACCATTTAAAATTTCCAGATCTCAAGAGGTGATCAGCAGCACTTGTTTTTCTTGTGTGCTTTTTAATGTTTCATATGTATGTTCACTTGTGTGCATCTTTTATGCCCAGAATTTGTGCTTAAATGACTTTTCCTTTAACGGCAAAAATAGCATGGAACATCACATTAGGTCTGGCCTTGTGCTTATTAGGTAGTCTGAATTTCTGCTTAAATAGTTGGGAGTTCTTACGGATATCATAAAAATGCAAAATTGTGAGCCAGAGCTTCCCTTTTTATGCCTGGAATCAGTTTGTATCTAACGAAAGTAGTCATGGCTGCACTTGGCTAACAGCAGGGAATCATTAGCTTGGAGAATGTTCTGTGGGTGGTTGGGAACTATTCTGAAGTGTCTTGGACATTTTGTGGCTTCCCTACCGAGGTTTGTAATTGTGATGGTAAAAGAAGAGTGCTTAAATTAATCAGCAGTAAAAGTTTGAAATAACTTTGAACTGAAATTTTTGTTCTTTTTCATGTTTTTACAATAGGTTTATGAAAGGTTTTGGGTTTTCCTATCTCCCAGTCTCCCCGTAAATTGTTTCACAATTGCTGGAAAGTGTAGAATAGTATCCTTAAACAGCAGAAGAGGACAAGTCTAGGATTGAGCTGCTTTTGAAAAATATTAGCAAAACAAAAATTAGGCTAGTAGCACCAACAGTACTTTAAGTAGTAAGGGATGCACAGAAGATGAGGGTTCTGTTTAAAACATACTGCAGTGGGATGCAGTTCAAGAACACCAGAAACCACATTAATGCTAAGGGACTCGCAAGGAGCATGTTTCAGATGAAAGGGAAGAAGATGACCCTGCAAACTCACAGACATGTGATTTCAGACCTTCCAAAACATTGGAACAAGTGCAGATTTCTCAAAATTGGAGTTGATAAATTTTGGGTGTCCTTCTTATAGAATCTGTCTCCATCTTGGAGTGCAGGTGTTTGGCTTTGCCAGCTGGTTTCTTGCTTTCCTGGCTCAAGTTTGACATGTAACTGTTCGTGATCTACACAATACTGATAAAATGATGGAGGTTAGAGCTCAGAAGTATGTCAAAACCTGGTCTGTTACATTAAAGTGGTCAGTGTGACCACTTTCTAATCAAAATCCTCATCTATTGTTTATGTAGAAGCAAAAGAAAAAATATTTAAGTGGAGTACTCAAAAATCTGAAGCTGTTTCCTCTTTATTACCAATCTCAGTACTTCCAGTAAATAGGTCTAATTCTGATTTTTTTTTTCTTGCGCAGATCTCATTTTAGTACAGTATTATTGATGAAGCTTGTATAAAGAAAGGTTTAAATCCCCAGGCATCCAGTTTACGCTAGGATTATATTGAAACTCTGTAGAAATGTTCTGAGTTTTCCATTAAATGTGGCCCTGGAGTTCCTTTGCCTGCACCATTTACACACCAGTTAGTTGCTGCACTTGGAAATGCGGTGCACCATTTGTTTCTCATTCATATATTTAGAAATAATAATTCTGTTCTTTTGCATCCCAAATTTTCCTAGATTTTGTGGTTGAGTCACAGTTTGCTGAAATAAAATAGCACCTTGAGATTTTGTAGTTTCATAATTGTTCTTTTAAGCTAAAAGTGTATGCTGCAGTCATTTGGCTGAAGCCCGCTAAAAAAATCTGAACGATTTGTCTGTGGCTGAGTCATTCAGGCCTGTGTAAACTGTAATTTAAAGCTGATGTTATTATGTAAGTACTACCTTATGAATGAGGTTTTTTTTCAGTTTTGTTCACAGATGCAGAGCAGAACTATTCATAAAACACTGCGGGAGATTTAATAACTTCATTAGTTACCTGGATTTTTAAAACGTCACTGTATTCAGAGAGCTTTACAGTTGTTGATAAGCTGCTTACATATCTCAGAGAAGATCTCTCACTGTCCATGATGACAAACAAGGACAGGGACATGTGTAATATTCCGTCCCTTTGTATAGGTAGAATCTGGTAATTAAGAAATACCCTTAACGTGGAAACCTGGTGGGAATTTTCTATCAGAACAAACTGTTTTGCTTTAATTGCATTAGTTGCTCATTTAGAAAAGAAAAAATGGAGGGGTGACATTTTTTCTTCCCTATGAAGAAGAAAATGAGAATTCTTTTTAACTCCAGAAAATTATATCTGCAGTATGGTTTTTTTTTTCCCCTTCTTCTGTGGTGATGGTAAATTTGTAAGCTAGCATCTGATGGAATCAGCAGCTTTTTGCATTGAATGAAGCTGCCCTTCATTGTCTCACTTCTTTTTTCCCATCACATATTGTCATCACTAACAACATACGAGGAAAACATTATTGTTAACAGTAATGTCATTAATAAAATCTGATTTCGCATGACTTTTTTTTCTGATGTAAAGCAAAAAGGGCTCAATGTACTTTATCAATATGCTCACAAGTCAGTAATTTTAACATAAGAAATTAGGATTTTAAAAACAGACTTAATTGCCATTTTTAGAATTAAAAGGTATATATGTAGTTCAGATCTTCCAGGATTATGAGATTTGTAATTTTTTCTCAAGCTATTTGTTTTCTCTTGTAATTAGTACTGGCAATGGAAAAGCCTCAACTCAGCCTGTGTTCCGGTGTATCCTTTGTCAGCTTTATCAAGAATGTCTGAACTTGAAATATATTGCTTATTTTAGCCAGTAAAAAATGGGTTGTAATTGTACTGCGTTCCCTTACCTAAAAGAAAAACAGGAAATTTTCCCATCCTATTATTGTTTGCATGAGCAATAGCTTTCAATGCTAGAAACAAAGTGCAACTTTATGTGGCTTAGCTGGAAGTCTGAAGATGTGAAGAGGCAGGCTCTTGTCTGTAATCCTGTAATTTCTGTGTGTCTCAAGCCTGTGGCAAATACTTTTATTTTTACTCATACATATATATATTTTGAGAATAAGAGTTTTATGCCTCACTAAGGCCAAATTCCCCATGGAATCCTAGAATGGCTAGGGTTGGAAGGGACCTTAAAGACCATCTAGCTCCAAACCCCCTGCCGTGGGCAGGGACACTTTTTACTAGACCAGATTGCTCAGAGCTCCATCCAACCTGGCCTTGAATGTTGTCAGGGATAGGATATCCCCAGCTTCTCTGGGCAGCCTATCTCAAAGCCTTGCCACCCTCACAGTAAAGATTTCTTTCAAATATCTAATCTAAACCAGCTTTCAGTTTGAAGACATTTCCCCCTTCCCTGTGAGTACCTGCTCTTGAAAATAGTCTTTCCCCATCTTTCTTGTAAGCTCCCTTCAGGAACTGGCTTGTAAGAGTAAGTGATACTACAAGAGATCAGTGAAATGACACTGCCATGCTTCTGGATAGATTTTGATGTGATTGCTGTAATTTGTAGCGAGCCTTCTCAAGAAATAAGAAATTAAACTGGTAGTATTAATTTCTGCTTGTTGTCTACTTATGCCTCAAATTTATGGTTTTTTTCTTGTCTGGCCCACAGCTCCTGTTGTTTCTTAAAGCCTTTACTGAGACAGAGCAGACAAAACTGGCAATGCTTTCTGGCATCCTGTTAGCCAATGGGACTCTTCCTGCTACAATTTTGACAAGCCTCTTCACTGACAATATAGTCAAAGAAGGTAATTTTCCATACATTTTTTTCTTTTGTTAGATTTTTCATAGGAGATGTATTTAATTGCAACATTATTTTATATGTTAAAATAAAATGCAAGTTAGAAACTTGTGACTGTACAATGGGTATTTTAAAGCAGAAGCATATACAGACAGCAGTGCCCAACATACTTTGTGAAATCTAGTAAGAGGCCAGTCAGATGGAAAAAAAGCCACAAAACAAGAACAAGCCTCAAAGGGTTTGTGGTTTTTTGGAAGTCATACTCGTGTGTGCAAAATTACTCTGGGCAGCCTATCTCAAAGCCTTGCCACTCGTGTGTGCAAAATTGTAGAATGGTGGTACTATAAAGGTATGAAGTATAATATAAATTCCTGAGATATATCTGCTGGCATTTCTTCAAGTGTTGCTAATATTTTGAGAGTGAGAAGGGGAGAGAGGTACCATGCAGGCCAATGGGATATAGCAGGAAAAACCCAAATCAATCCCTCCTTTTGATTTCATAGTAGTGGTGATCAGTGACTGATTACCTTTATCATGAATTTGTGTTTATTATATGATGAGTAAATGAGTTTTTTTCAATTTTAAGGTACAATGCTGTTTTGAGTTTACTTTTTTTAAGGATTTTTGTTATATATTTATAGCTATCTACCTTGGAGTCCTGATTGCTGTTTGTTCACCAGTTTGTTTCTCTGACAGTTCTGAAAATCTGGCATGATTGCAAATGTGCTGATAGTGCTGAGCGGTTTTCATGACTTTTTTTTGGTTTTGTTAAAGAGTTATATATTAGTTAAAATGTATTTTAATTTTCATTTTTTAAAAATTATTCTAACTTCACATTGTCATTTGCAGAATGCTAACCATTACATTTGTTTTCTAAATGCTGTAGAAAGAAAAGCCACAGCTGCAGCTTTGCTCTGTCATCACTCCCAGCCTTTGAAATCAGAATTAAACTAGGAAAAATCTCAAACAAAAGCACTAATCCATGTTTTTAGGGTGATTGTCTTCAATGTGTTCAAATGAAAGTCGTCCTAGTTACAGGAATACAAGAGGCATCAGAAAACTCAAATTTTTAAAAATCATGTAAATTATTATATTCTAATTTAGCATTTTAAGAATATAATTCTTATTTGCATTATGAACTTATATTTCTAGTAGTCCTGTACTTTTGTCAGAGCTTACATATACTTTTAGTTTTTGATTTATATATACTAAAAATGCATCTGTGACAGCATTTGAGGAAAGATTGTTCAGTCAGTATACTGGGGTAGATATTTTATGTAAGAATAATGGAAGATGCAAAGATAAAAAATCTTGAAAAACGGGGAACAAAGCAAGGCAAAACAAGTAGATCATACGTGAAAAAACTTGAAGTTTTCTTTGATTTACAAAAAAAATAATGCTGCAGGTGCGTGAGGATAAAATACATGAGGCAACAGGTGACTGAGGGGGTTGTTAATTATCATAAGACTTGTAAGATTGGCTAAGAAGTGGCTGAAAGTGAGATCAGGGTAAATTGTGTAGACAGGAGATCTGTCAAGGGTGAGCATAAATACCTTATTTATTTTTAGATTACCTTATTTCAGTGTTGTCATTACTTTTATGGTTATATATCAATGGAAAACAAAATTGTCTTTCGTGGATTGCTGACATACTTGTAGTGGAGACAGAGAAAGGTCTAAGTGGTGGTGGAATCTTGTCAGGGTTAAGTGTACCCTTCTTCTCCCCTGTGCTGGCGAAGCAGTGCAAATGCAAAGAGCAGCCAGTGGGGTAAGTCAATAAAATAAATGGCTAAAATTACTTTCTGCACATAAGGAGGAAAAAGAACAAAGCAAACAAAAAGAGAAGAGCTATTTAAAGGAAAAGAGTGGCAGCATGTGCACAGAGTATAGGAACAGGCCAGTCATTTGACTGTAAAAGAGAAGTAAATTTGAAAATATGTGAGTAGTGAAGCCCTAGACTCCCCCTCTGTCATGGTGTAATCCCAGCCAGCAGTCAAGCCCCACACAGCTCCTTGCTCACTCCCACACCAGCAGGATTGAGGAGAGAATGGGAAGGGTAAAAGCTGGAGAACTCATGGGCTGAGATAAAGATGGTTTAGTGGGGAAAGCGAAAGTTGCACACACAAGGAAATCAGAACAAGGAATTAGTTCACTGCTTCCCATGAGAGGTGTTCAGCCACCTCCAGGAGAGCAGGGCCCCATCACACATAATGGGTACTTAGGAATACAAAAACCATCATTTAAAACATTCCCCCCTTCTTTTTCCCCACATTTCATACACTGAGCCTGATGTCACATGGTCTGGAGTATCCCTGTGGTCAGCTGGGGTCAACTGTCCCAGCTCTGCCTCCTCCCAGCTTCCTTGCCAGCGTGGCAGTTGGAAAAGCAGAAAAAACCTTGGCTCTTTGGAAGCCCTGCTCAGCAATAACAAAAATGTCTGCATTATCAACCCCTGTGTTCAGTATAAATCCAAAATATAGCCCTAAACAGATACTGTGGAAAAAATTAATTCTGCCTCAGCTGAAAACAATACACCCTCTAATACTGATACTGGCATAAAACTTACTTTGTTTTAAACTGGAACTAGAAAAAGTGTTCAGGGTATGTGTATTGGGACAATGCTTTGTGACAGAGACCATTCCATTCAATTTTATTATTGAGCATATGAGCACATGGATATGCTGAAGTGTGTTTGCAGGTGGAAGTTATGCCTAAGTCACCTACTGGTTGACCAGGCTTTGTGAGTCTTGGTTAGTCAGCTTGCAGCACTTAGGATTGCTGCACCATGTCCAACATGTAAAACAAACCCAAAGATGTATTGCAGGCCTCTCTTGCATTGTGCATCCCTGGTTCCATACAGTAGTTCTCTAAGGATTATGTCTTATGACTAAGCTCCTGAAATAAAGTTGCCAAAACTGCCATAACAATCAAGGTCCCTAAAGACTGTCAGTGAGCTTTACAGTGGTCTGGGAATACTCTTCTGTTCTTGTTTGGTGAGTCATTTAGTTGAAGTATCCTAGAAATAAAAATAATTAATATCTCTCTATAAAGCGGCTAAGAGTGATGAAACTCCTCACCAGTAGGTCCCTTCTAGCTCTTAAGAGCTTCTGGACTATCTGGAGGTGAGACAGAAACCTACAGTGGCCAGCTGTAGCATAGGATTGTGCTTTTCATTATGCATTACCACTGTCACTGCCTTCAGTATCCGTGATGTTGGTATGAGTGTAGTATGGAGAATCATAACTGACCTGCAGGTGACCTTCCTCAAGGATGAGCTCCATCTCTGAGACCTTTCAGCTTCCTTCAGTTCCCTGCACCTGCTGTGGAGAATCTGGAGCAGTTATGGTGGTGGTGCAGCTCTAGGAAATAGGGGTTGTGGGCTTAATGGTTTCTTAACTCCCCTGGGAGATCCACGGCTATTGGAGTTAGAATTTGTTTGATTTAATACACAAAATACTAAGTTGTGCCTGGAGGAAGGAATTTTTCACTTAAAATGGTATTTGTGCCTGGTACTGCTGGCTGCTAAATGCCTCCTAGGAGGACATAGTGCAATCAGTCACCTTGACATTGCAAAGTTATTTAACACTATTCCAGGATTTGATAAAAAAACACTTGAAGATACAGTTTTTTTAGTTGTTGTTCCTGATTATCCTTTATTGTTTGTGCCTTTGTTTCCTATTGATTTAATGCATAATTTTTCCTTTTGCATTGTATCCAGTCTGTGAATTGGGAAAGTAGGAGAAATAATTGCAAAGAAAATCTTTGAACAACTGAATGGAGATGGACAAAAATGATTTTCAAGCAATCTAGCATAATTCAGAAAACTAATTTTGCATTATAGAAAAAAGTAGTTGTTTCAGCTCTATGTGTTTGTTTCTGTTGTCATAAATGTATTTTCATTCCTCAGTAGTGTAACTTTTTTGTAACCTTGTACTTCTTATAGTCAACTCTAATTCTCATTGAAAATTGCTGAAACAAGTTTTGTGCTTCTCTCTAATAGGGATTGCAGCCTCTTTCGCTGTAAAGCTATTTAAAGCATGGATGGCAGAGAAAGATGCCAATTCTGTTACCTCTGCTTTAAGAAAAGCCAACCTCGATAAGAGATTGCTAGTGAGTACAATATACTTTCAATAATCCTTATCTCTCCCAGGGAAAAAGAAGGAAATGAAATGCAGATGGTAGTTTGCTGTAAGCATGTTAACTCCCCCTCAGACTCTGTTAGCATTTCTAAAATGTTTTGAAACACAGCAATATTGTTATGGCTGTAGCATTGATACAGGTTCAGGAATATTAAGTATCACATGCTTTTACATTCTGTCTCTATTTTTCTTGTTGTCAGATGCCTTCTGAGAGACTGTATATATGGAGCTTGGGAATTAAATAAATGGGGTTTTTTTCCTAACCACTGCTAAGAAAACATATCAGCAAATGGGCATGAGAAACTCTTTCTTTAAATATATTTTACTTCTGCAGATAATATACAAAGTATAAGGAATTATGATTAAAGTGTAAGTGTTTGAAGCAGCAGTGTTTAAATAGTGTAGCGAATGAATAGTAAGCTAATTTTCTGCAGCAGTAGCCACCTAGGTAGCATAAATGGTCGTGCAGTGGTGTCAGCAGACCTAGTAGGTACAGTACAGGAAGGCTTTCAGCCTTAGGACTCAAAGCATCTGTTCTGGGTTTGTAGCAAGGTATTCAGAGAATATATGAATGTGTAGCAATTTAATGTGCCTTTTTCTCCCAGTGTCTTTCTGAAGATCACTTGGGGTTTTTTGATTCTCAGAAAGATTGCTGCTGTGATAATCCAGTCAAATACACATCGTGTGTAGCATTGCCTGGAGACTCTGTAGTATTTCCTGTTCCTACCTCAATATTTAGTTAAGCAAGTATCTTTCAAAAGTGAAGCAGCCACCCACTCCCCTCCATCTCTTCAATTTGTACTTGCTTTTAAATGTCCCAATCATAAATAATTTGCCATTAGGTGGGGAAATGGGCTAATTACACTGTTTATTGGGTACTGGGGGAGAGAAAACTGCTTCTTAGTTCTATTTCAAGCTTGACTGACTTAAACTTTCAGCTGTTGGCTCTCATTGCTCTGCTCTATTAAACAACTGTAAAGTATCAGATAATGTTGCCTAGCATAGATGCCTTCATGGAAGTTTCTTTTTAATCTCATTAGTCAGTAAGTAAATATATGTAGAGTCTCTAGCTTCTTTGTTTAAAGAAAGTGCTAACTTTTCCAAGTAGCTAGACCTTCATAAATTGGCAGTGTTTTTTAATTAGAAATGCCTACAGGAGTCAATGTTGGCAGTACATTGTGGATTTGTGATTTTTGTTAAATGATGCATTAGTGGTAGGCCAGAGGGCTCAGGCCACTTCTGCATTGTTGAATGTATTTTTCTTAAGAGATAAGTGTGTGAATGCACTGGGAGGACATGATAAAAGTGCTTTGCCTATAATGGCTTTGCCATCTATTCCTTTCTACTTTCCCTACAGTGCTCTTGGAATCTAGAAAATGCATAGTTCCTCTTAGGACTCTTTTGAGCAACGTGTTCAGCTCATGGCTGTTCATAAGTGCATGCACTTCACATGGAGTGGGTGTTAGCTTATTTGTGTAACTGGACATCATTTTTTCCCTCCACTACACTGAAACACTGCAATATGAATGAAGTGTTGACTTTCCTAGTGTGGATATAAGCAGTGTTTTAAGTGAAGTAACAGGTTATTCCCACTGTTCATTCTTAAAAAATGATCTTTCCATTCTGTCAAGAGTCATAGTCGGTTATTTAACAGAGAGCATTCCTGTCTTTTTAGGAACTATTTCCAGCCAACCGGCAGAATGTGGACCATTTTGCCAAGTATTTTACTGAAGCAGGTCTGAAAGAACTCTCAGATTTTCTTAGAGTTCAGCAGTCACTGGGGACTCGTAAAGAACTTCAAAAAGAACTGCAAGAACGTCTCTCTCAGGAATGCCCAATTAAGGAGGTAAAAGTGGTTTTTTACAACTTTCTCTATATGTAATCATAATCAAAGACTTAAATCAACATAAGAGGTAGAGAGGAACATATTTCCTCTGTTTTTCTTCAAACTATCTTAATTTTTTCATCAGTTCACTGTGCTTAAAGCAACCAAATTATCCTCTGAATTTTATAGTGTAGATGTCTGTAGGATGGGGAGGGTTTCCTTCATTTATCTTTGAGAATGTATTTCCTTTAACTGCATTAACTGTTAGGTTGGAGGGGAGGGGCAAAATCTTATTCTAATTTTGTTTCTTAATATTTTTACACCACAGTGTTAGTTGTAAATGACTGCAAGTATTTGGAAAGTCAGCATCATTTTTGGCTCATTGGAAATGTCCCTTGTTTCTGTCTCCAGGTAGTGCTTTACGTAAAAGAAGAAATGAAAAGAAATGAGCTGCCAGAGCCAGCAGTGATTGGTCTCCTGTGGACCTGTGTCATGAATGCTGTGGAATGGAACAAGAAAGAAGAGCTGGTTGCAGAGCAGGCCCTCAAACATCTAAAGGTGCATGCATGGGTGAAGAGGAGAAGGAAGCTGTGAATTCACAGAATTTATTCTTTGACTATCAAGGTTTTACCTATTTAAATTCAGGAAATTTAGATTTTTGAAGGCTGATGGTGAGCGTACCAGGTGTTGTGTATAGTCTGACTTCAGTCAAATGGATGCAAATCTGAGGTAGTTCAGATCCCTGAGTGCCCTGAGTCCCACAGTGCAGAGAGCCAGGGCAAGCTGAGGTGGTCACAGGCTGAGCACCTCTCCCTTGTGCTCTCCTGGCGTGCCAGGTCCATGAGGAGCTCCTTGCACTGGGGACAGGGCTAAGCAACTGCTGGGACTCAGCCTACTCTGACCTGTCTAGTAAACCTGACTGGTAAGCCTGCAGGAACTGCCTTTGCAACGTCTTTGCCCAAAGCAAAGACATTTTGGGAGCCTGGTGAGGCAGCACCTGTGCTGGCTGTGCAGAGGGCTGGATAGATCCAGGCAGGAATGCTGAGGCCGGAATCTGTGCATTGGTTGTTGCCCATGTTGGCTGTGGGAGCTGGATACTCAGTGACTTCTCAAGTCATGAGCCAGGAGCTGGCTTGGGACTGCATGTACATACAGTGTGGTTACTCTCTGACCCAGCTACTGTCCTTGAGGATGAGGGAACTGAGTGCATAGAAAGACAAGCTGCAATGTTGCAGTACCACCATTGCATGTTGGTACAAAAATTGTAAAGACCTTGGATAGAAAAGAAACCCCAAACCAATGCAGAGACATCAATCACTGCCATCACTGGTATTCCTTATTTAAGTCTGAAATAGTTGCACAGTGCAAGTCACTGGATCTGACAGTAGAGGATTTTCAGCAGACTTAGTCTTTTTAAGCAGGTAATCTATAACTAGGAGTATACTCCCTTATAGCCAGGGCTTCAAAGGTTTGCCTTGGCACAGAAGCAGTCTGGGCTTTATTCTTTATGGTAAAATAGATCTTTCTTCATATTGGTTCTCTCCATGCTTGGGTGTTCCCATGTTGGTTTAGCTCCTACTGTTGCTTTCCTTTTGTCTGAATTTAGTGTCCCAATCAGTAATCAAGAAATGCAGTCAGTTGGGATATTGTGTAGTCTTTGATGGTAAGACTGAATGCCTTTAAGTTTTCTCAAGTGGCTCGAATAGCAGGAGAAAGACAAGATAGTTTCCAGAAGGAGGAGGGACATTGTTTTTCTTGTTCTTTTGATGTAAAATTTGATTATCTCTCTTTGAGTTGTAACAAAGTATCCATTGAGATTTATTGTCTAGTACTGCAGGGCAAATTAACAAACACTTTCTGGAATATTTGAACACTGGGAAAAGAGAAATTTAGCCGGCTTTGTACAAATACTCTTGACTGGATTTTTAGTCCTAAGCATCTAACTGACCCACTCCATTAGCTATGTAAATGTATCCCCACTGAATTAGGTATGGCATCTTGCCTATATAAGATAGGCATCTTTCTAGCTACATCCACTTTCTAAAAACAGGACAAATTTTTATGGGCTTTTTACTATTTGCACTCAGAAGTAAGATTTTAATAAAAGCAATAGAAATAGAAATTTAGTCTTTGATAGCTGCTTCTTTTCAGTTCAGTCTTCAAAAATGAAATAGAATTTTTCACATCCTTCCTCTTTGGATAGGTGGAGATAGATGTTGGATCCTTCTCTTTGGGCTCTCAGCTGTCTCAATGCATGAGCCAACTCCAGAAATTGGATTAACGATGTTAGGGTGATACAGAGCTTATTTCTGTGCCCTCCTGTATGGCACAGAAAATAGTAAGGAAGTTGCTTTGACCTGGTGGTGTGATTGGGATGTGTATAAATACATACTTGATATGTGGCAGGTCAGATGGTGGGATTTATTCTGGTGTGGCTCTAGCTGACAGGGTAACTTTCACAAAGCACATTGCCAGAACTTTGACATCTGGGTACTAGTCCCTAACTTACTAGTTTCTTTCAGTAAGTTGCACACAAGGCACTCCTGAAAAGATGTGTCAGAACACAGAGTATTGACCCAGTTTACAGATCTTCAGAGGGGTGGGTGACCTAATGACAGGGGTGAGGCAGGCAGCCACAAACCAGCATACTCTAGCAGTGCAGTAAAAGTCATGTGTGCCATCCATATGGCAGGAGCAGCAGGAGTTGACCTCAGGAGGAGACAGGGCAAGCTGTTCAATGCTGGATCACACAGAATAAGCTCCTCACTGTCCCAGTAACCTCACTGTGACACTGGGGCTTAGTGCCTAGGCCACCTCCAATGCAGAGATGTTCTCCGTGCGGGGGGCGGGGGGGGGAATCTTCCAGACAATTCTCACTGGGGACAAGGCTCTGAGGAGCTTCACAGCAGTGTGGGTCCTGACCCCCTGCTCCCTAACAAGATGCAAATGGAAAATAATGCCACTTGCTCAGCCAGCAATGAGAAGAAGGTTCCTTAGTTTGACATTTGTGAAACTCATTACTCTGAGCCTGTACCAGTTGAGAAGTCAGAAAGGAATGTGAAGGGAATAAAGTCAGATGTAGCAAAATAAAGACAATTTACTTCCAAGCTGAAAACATAAGTTACTTAATATTTATAGACAGCAGCATTTCACAAACATATGGATGGGGGTGAGTTCTGCTGAGGCTATTAAATAAACCAACTGCACTGTATATTGCCCTGCCTCCCTGCAACTTGCCTAGATACCAGCTCAATGCTACAGAGCTAAAAAGGGAAAAAGAGCTACTCACAGCCTGCACAAGATTTTCAGTGCTCTTACCAAAGCACTGACGTTGTTTCTAAAGATGAGGCTATACCTGCCAGAAGGGGAAAAACTTGGCCTCTGTTTTTCTATATCCAGCCATTTTAAGGGAGTTCCTTCCAAAAGGACTAAATACTGTCAGCCTGCTGAGCTGCTCATTGCTGTTGTGATTTTGTGCGCTCTTTTTCTTAAATAGCTGATAATTATTGCAAAGCACAATTTGGAACAACCTTTCAAATTTTAGCTGATTTTCGTGTGTTGTAATAGTTATTTCCATGGATCATACTGGGTAAAACCCTCAGGATTTAGCCCCTTGCAGAGAGGTGCTGAAATGTGTGTACTGTTAAACATGCCTGTCAGTGCTGTGAGGGATGTGTGGTTTATCACTTGACCAAGGGCAGCAGCAGCCCTGGTCCCTCAGAGCAGAACTCTGTGATATCAGGCCATTGCAAATCCAGCTGGAGAATGCCAGGCTAGGGGTTACTGAACACTTGGAAGAAAGGCTGAGCTGATAGTGCTAGAGCAGATGAAATAGCAATATACAATGTATATTTGGCTAGGGTCTCTGAAGATCAAAGGTAATTTGACTTAATCTCTGAAAAATGCTCTTAATATTACCTTAAATTTAATATTGCAGTCTTAGCTGGACTCATCACAGGCTAAGATGACAGGAAATTGGACAGATACGGATAGAAACACTAGTTTCTAAGGAAAGATATGATCCTTCGGTGTAATTTTTAGTTTAAGATCTGAAATAAGAGGGGGAAATTGCATAACAAGTAAGTTTTTGCTTTATTTTTTATTATATTAATAAACTTCAGGAAAAGACAATGAAATGTACAATGACTGTCTTGCCAGGGTAACATTAGCAGTTAATACTGTGGAAAATGTTGCTGTTTACGAAAGAAAAGGGTGTCATGATACTCTTGATTGTGGTAATGAGAAAAATAAGGACAGTTGATCACAGTTAACTTGGAATAATTTATTTTATTTCAGTTTCCTGGAACTTCTAAAGACCCTGTGAAACTAGAGATTTTTTTTCATGTATTTAATCCATTATATCTTACGTTACAAACATCTGTAAAGCATCACTCCTGAATGAACAGAATGCTGTCTTGTGAAATGTATGACAGCAGTACTACCAGAATGTGGGCTTTATAAATTGATTTTATAGAATTCAGTAACTAAGTGGTACTGAGTTTTAGTTTACAGCATGCAGGACATGCTACAAAAAGTCGTGGATATTTGTGTATATGCATTGTATGTGTTTTAGAAAACGCAGTGTACAAGTAAACCTAAGGTTTCAGTGAAACGTTTTCAGGGATGAAGTTCATGATGTTTATTCTAAAAAACTTTATTTCTTTTTAAGTATACTAACATGCATTTTGTTTTTACCCTCTCTTCCTTTCAGCAATATGCCCCCCTGCTTGCTGTGTTCAGCACTCAAGGCCAGTCAGAGTTGATCCTACTCCAGAAGGTGCAGGAGTACTGTTACGACAACATCCACTTCATGAAAGCCTTTCAGAAGATAGTGGTACTCTTTTATAAAGGTAAAAATGCATAATCCACTGTTGTATTCTGTGCTTGAATACTCAGTGTCAGCCACTCTCCTAGGATGTTTCACCCGACAGTGCATATGAGAAGGCTGTGTTGGTATTGAACTCTGGGATACTTTGTGCTTTGACAGCTCCAAGGTGTGTGGGGCAGCAGGAAAAGCCAAAACAAGCCCTTCTCTCACTCTGTTGCTTTCATCCCATGTTCAAGAAGCATGAGAAGATCAAGCACTGTCCAGTCAGTTCAAGTGCAGTTTAGACCTTGTTCTAGGAAGACATTCTATAAATTTTTGGCAGATTTCAGAAGTAGATCACAGCATGGTTTTAAGAAACCTTGAAAGTGCAAACCCTCTTAGCAGGAAGATTTTTCAAGGGTTTGGAGTTGGAGATTTTTTTTACTCCCTGCCAGAAGGCGCTTTCCTTATTCTTCCTTCTCTACCAGTTTTTTGCAGGTGCTATAGTTCGATAGATTTCATTTTTTTTTGTGAAATTGACTTGTTCACACGTTTATTCTGATCAGGTTGTCATAGAGACTAATGGTCTTGCACTGCATGTGATGGGTGGGTGCCAAACAGTTTGTTCTGACGTTCTTGCTATAAATAGATGGAGGAGAAAAATCAGCAGGAGTAGAAACCTAATGTTGATCTTTGTTCACCCTGTTGACTCCAGGTACATGTTCAAGGCAAATGAGTTCCAACTGTTAAAATAATTTCATGGTTTCAGAAGGCAGAAGGAAGTGAATCATGTGGATTTATCTCTGTCTTTCTGTTAGTATAGCGTGCCCTCAATGATAAATGAAAAAGCAGTGCATCTTGCTCTTCTGCCCTCAAATTCTACAATTTGTAAATACTATTAATGACTGTAGAAAAACTTGAAGCTGCAAGCTGCAGCAATCACTTGATTCAATTTTCTTTGGAAAGGAACATTTGCTTCGGACATGATGAATGAGAGGCGTAATTGCTGTGTGCTCAGAGCATAAGTGATGGTTAAACCAGAAATAGTCTTGTGTAGGATTGCCTGCAGAATTTTTGTAGATTCATTGCTGTGTTTGCCTGCAAGAGCAACCCTGACATTCCAAAGCATTTAAAAATTAAAAAGGAAATAAATCATTGAATTGTATATTAAATTTAACATGCTTGAAGAACCCAGTCCCCATTTACTCTGCTCACCCCACATGCTATTTTCTGACTCTGGAGATTACTTGGGCAGGCTTGTTCAGAGAGCTGAGAAGACTTCAGCCTCAGCACTACAGGTGCCACGATTACTGTTTAGGATTCACAAGATGTCTAGAGGAGTGTTTGGGGCTACCGTATGGCCTGTCCAATATGTGCAGTATGTGCTGTATTCCTGCTTGGAATATCTGGGGCAGGCGTGCTGCAGCACCTGCCTCTGCCATCTGATGCAGTCATGCAGCACCACAGCTGCCAGCCCTTCCTGGCTCGTTTAGGCTGCCCTCTTTGACAGACTGCTTGCCTGACCTTACAGCCACTGCCATAGGGCTCTTCTGGGTGCTGGACACATGGAGCATCAGCTCCATCTGCTTTTGGCACCTTTGGAGTTAAACCATGTTTATTAGGTGAGGCCATCCTACACTGTCAGCCAGGGAGGATTCTGGAAGCAATAGGCCATCAGTTCCTGTTTCTTTAATGGCTTATGGTGTGGCTTGTGCAGTGCCATGCTGCCTGCCTCTTCTTTGCTTCAGTGCTGGAAGATTTCACCCTCTCCTTCTCCCCAGTTCATATCTAGCCACTAAAAACAAGCCATGAAGTCTTTTTAGAGACATACACTTTATGTAGGTAACTTCCCTATGGCAGCATATCTTCTCTTTCCTAATAGCTGAGGAAAAAAGCCCCCTAAAGCTGTTACTGGCAGGGTCAGTGGTGAGGGAGCAGCAGACACCCTTGTTCCCCTTTTGGTTGTTCTTAAGTGTAACATGCACAAAATCCAGAGAGGTTTCAAGGTCCCTAATGATCTTCACCAGTGACAAATGAAGGTATCTGAATATCTGTGAATGGGCAGATGCAAATGCAGCTTTGTACCAGCATGAATGTGGGCAGTTTGTTGCTTCCTGCGCATCAAAATAGTCAGCAGTGATGATAGGCACCTAATGCCAGTCACGCTTTGACTAATTTAGTTCTATGACTACTCTCATCAGCATGTCCAACATCTTGCATCTCAATGCTTTCCATATTTCCATCATAAAATAGCCCTTGGATTACTTTCCTGTGAATTACCTGGAAATACTGAAACATGTTGACAGCTGCAGCTCATTAGCTAGAAGATACTGAAAGCCTGTGGTGTTGATTTTTTTTATTTATTGTTCTGTCTCTAAACAAGAAGGACCATCCATTTTTTCTCTTGGGTTCATGTAAACCCAAGCCCTGTTTTCCCTTAAGTAGCAGCAGCTTCTTACTGGCTTGTAGTATAATTTACAAAAACAATTCTGTAGTTGGTTAAAGCTTGTTGTCATCATCATCATCATCATTATTATTTTTATTACTACTTTACCCTTGTGTTCCTGAGACAGTATAGAGGAAAATAAGCTGTCCAGTTCTATACTGATCCCTGGCTATGATGTTGCTTCTCTTTGTTTTCCCTTAAAGCCAGTACAATTCTTAATCTGCTGGCTGTTTTGACCAAGATCTTAAAGCCAGTTGCAGAATAAGAATTGCTGAATTCTGAGTGGCACTTAGTTTGCTGATCTCCTTGCTTGCATTGTAGAATGTATGTTGTTTGTTAGTTCCTTCAGCAGTGTGTCCCTTAACTGTTGGTAAAATTAGCACTGTTGTTATTGGATTGCATGCTATATATCATATTCACCTGTTGATCCCCTTTCTTTTAGTTTGTGTCCATCCTTCAAATGTGAAATTTCAAATGTGAAATTTCAAATGTGAAATTTCAA
>JAHLSL010000022.1:27936874-27959801 GCA_025920805.1 Petroica traversi
AATTTCAAATGTGAAATTTCAAATGTGAAATTTCAAATGTGAAATTTTGGCACTGTTGAAATTAATAATCATTCCTTTCATGAGAATCAGAATTTCACTCTGTGAACAGCAAACACAGAGCC
This sequence comes from Petroica traversi, assembly GCA_025920805.1. Lineage (NCBI taxonomy): Eukaryota > Metazoa > Chordata > Aves > Passeriformes > Petroicidae > Petroica > Petroica traversi. The sequence goes on from JAHLSL010000022.1 coordinate 27,936,997, forward strand.
TCTGTGTACTTTTTCATTAGAATTCAAGACAACATTTACAAAATACAAGAAGAAATAACTGATTGCAAGTACATGTGAAGTAGGACTCTGGTTTGAGGCATAATTAGGCCTCAGAGATATTATTTTACAGTACAGAGATACAGCAACCCAGTGAAGCAGACTGACACATATTCTCAAACTCTGCAGGAAACACTTAGAAGAATGAAACCTTCAAGTTCCACTTCACACAGGGGTTTTGTTTTTTGATGGATCATAGTTATCTTTAAATATCTTCATTATTCAAATACTTTTTTTTGTGGAACTTGATGCAAAATTTTCCTGGGAAAAACGCAAAACAAACTAGAAAGGCCTTAACTATAATGTTGGTGACATTCCTTGCATTGAAAGAGCCCTTGCCTGAAGGCTCTGTTCTCCCAGCTGAGTTAGCTGCAATAGAGTTGAATTTTGCAGATTGATTGACTGGGTTGGCAGCTGCCAGGGTGTGCTTTTCCCTTTACTGCCCGTGGCTATGTGGTTTGAGTTAAAAGCAGAAATTCATTTGAACTGGGTGATTGAGTGCAAAGCCAAGACCTGAACTTCAAGTAACTTTCCAGTTAACCCTGAAGAGAGAGATTGGGCTGTTCAATCTCTCGGCTCTGCAGCTTCTCCCTTTCATGAGGGATGTCCCTGGGGGCTGTGGCCATGGGTGGTTTCAGTGGCTGCACCTGCAGGAAAAGCAGCTCTGTGGGGCTCCCATCACCTGGGACTGCAGTGAAAATGATGTGCACACGCCCACAAGCTGCAGTGTTCAGCTTCAGCCGTTAAAATAGGTCTATAATCAACTTTAATGAGGAATAACTATATATATATATATACACACAAAATGAGTCATTCCCTTCATCCTCCTTCCATTTTCCCTTCCCACTGCTTCAAAGCAACTTAGAGGTATGATTAACTACACCCTGTCCTGCATGATTGTTGAATTGAGCATCTTTGTGCTGCTGGGAAAATGTCATCCCTTATGAGCACTGGAGGCATGAATGTATTACACATAATATTTCTTAGAAATTAAAGGAGCATTGCAGTTGTCCTTTTTGTAGTTCAGGGAATTTTGTTCTTCTCTGTTAGGGTAGGAGGTTTATTGCCATGGAGTTAAATACAGGCAAATTATTCATCGTCCAGACTTGAAAATGTTTTAATCTTTGAGGTACACAGTGAGATTATATGCTGCTTTTAACAGATTAGGGTTTAGGGAAGGGAGGGAGAAAATGCCCTTTCCCCTTTGGCAACAAAATCATTGAGTTTACAGGCTGGAAATAAAAAAACCAGAGGTAAATCCTATTAGTTTTGAACTGAGCTGTGCCTACCTGGAGGTGCTTCCTTGTACAATATCATAATGTGACCTGTAATGCAGCAATGGGCTTCAGCACTTCTATACAGCAGCTTCATGCTTGTGAATGTCACAGTGCCCCAGAGCTTGAGCTGGGGCTGGGGTTGCTCTACTTGAGCGTTTTGGTTGTTGTTTTTGTTTCTGAAATCTCTCATCATTTTCCTTGCCTATCCTTGTATGTTATACCCTGAGTATGTAGTTGTATGAACTTCAGGACTCTGAGGTGAATATAATCTTTTTACATGCACTTTACATTAAACTGCAGGTTTGTGAGTCCATGTGAAATATTTTCACGTCTGCTAAATTAAAATCCAGATTCACTGAACACTGTAATGCCTTTGAGCTGCTGCTAAGGACTACCAGGAAATATTTAATGCAACGTGGTTGAAATCTCATCTCCAGCGTTTCTGTAACATTGGAGAAAAAGTTCATAGTGGCAGGTTGTGATTTCAGGAAGATTTTTGTGGATTTTTGTGCCACTTGTAGGTTTACTAAGCACAATTATATGTACAGAGAAAAGCCTAGAGCCAGTTCAGTCCTATTTTCTCAGCATTACTATCAGCTGCAGTAAATTGCAGAAGAGGTTTTATTTTGGAAAAGTGCCTGAGAGACAAGATAATTTCCAGTCACGCACACTCACTAAATTCCTAATTTTCAGGGAGATTTAATATTCAGTTACTGTTGAATGTCTTGGAATAGTTTTGATTAAGTTCAAACGTATCCCTGGTTGCTTCCATCTGTTTATTGTTCAACAGCATATGTGAAATGTGTCTCCTCTGTCTCATTTGATCAGATGCTTTGGGGTTTTAGTGTCATTTATTTCATTTTGTCTTCTTCCCTTCCCTGCCACATCTGCTCTAACTTCAGGCTGAAGCAGAAGGTGATGCTCAGGGTCAGTGCTTTGGTGAGCAAATCCCAGTGGGTGGGACAGCACCAAGAAGCTCAGGAAAGCAGTGAAGTACATAAATGTGTTGATTTTGCAGAGCAGGGAGGGTAGTTTGTTCAAAGACAAAAATAATGGAAATTTTAATGAGGTGTAGAAAGCTGTCTTTAGTCTTTTTATAGAACAATACAGTTTGATTTTGTTGATGTCGTTGTTTGTTCTTGCCTCTTGTATTATATAACTGCCAAAATGCCATTGTAGATCCAAGATTTTGCCTCCACAGCCATCAATTACTGAGATACTTGGCTGGATCACAAGAGCTTTGTCCTGGGGCTAGAGGTCTGTTACTAGACCTAAATTTGCATATGTTGGTAACAAAATAAGTGTCCTTGCTATTTATTAGTATTTCTTTATTCTGAATTGTACTCAGCCTCACATGTCCTCACTGACAGCTATTTTGTTGCTGATGCTTGACATAAAAGTGTCAGCTGTGCTGTCCATCCAAGCCAATCCCTTAAAATGGGTGGTCTGAATAGTGACCTTAAAACTTATTAGCTAAAAACAATATAAGACCTTTGGGGGAAAAAGATTGCAAAAAATCCCTTCTGGCTGTCTCTCGAGTGTTCAGTCAGGAGGTATCTGTCACTTCAGACTTCTAGAACTGTGCACAATTCTGTAGTACAACAGCAAGAAAAGCATGGCAATTCTTATTGTGGTAACTTCCAAGATGTGCAGGCTGATAATTTTCTTTCTCTTATCCAGCCATCTTATGTGGTGTATTTAAAACAGATGAATAAAGAACTCTTCTTGACAGAAGCACAATATTTGATACTTTATTTTAAGCCTAATACATTACACATTTTATTGCATCTGGAACCCGTTACATGCATCAAATATACTGTATTTGTAGCCTAATATAGATTATGCAAAGCTTGTTCCACTGCAATCATATTAACTGTATGCTGCCTTTAAAAAATCTTTCTCCTCTCATGTTCGAAATCTGCTAATCATTTTTTTTTTACAAACTCTGATCTGTTGATCTGTATTTCAGCTGATGTTCTGAGTGAAGAAGCTATCCTCAAGTGGTATAAAGAAGCACATGTTGCTAAAGGCAAAAGTGTTTTTCTTGACCAGATGAAGAAATTTGTGGAGTGGCTGCAAAACGCTGAAGAAGGTATGGGTTCATTTGAGGAACTATGGTAGTCTCTTTGCAAAACAATTTCTTTTTTCACATTTTAGTTGTACCAGGATATGAAGTATTCAGCACTTGAAATATAAAAAAGAACATGCCTAACTGTCTCAGTTGTTTCCAGGCACGCCTAAGCCTAAATACACTTGCAGCTTTTTTCTAGTGATTATGGTGTCCCTGTGAAGCCCTTTATTCATAGGGTACCAGTTGTCAAACTGTTGTAGCTGCTGCAGGGAGGAACTCTGCACTGATGAGAGCATCAAGTACCTTGGTGCTGGCACCTGCAGCCAAACAGTTTTCTGTACCTTTTTTGCTACTGTCGTGTTTAATGGCACATAGCATGAGCTTGCCTGTTCCCTGGCTTTTGAAACTGGCTTTAGCTGAGTGGTCAGGCTAACATTATGTGGTCTTTATTTGCTGCTTTAAAATGGTTATTTAGAAGGCAAGTTTCTTTAGACCCTAACTGGTTTTTCCTCGTGTTCTTTATAGGAAAATACTTTTACTGAATAAGTAAGTTGCCCTTTTTTTGCATGGAAAAATAATTCCCCATCAGCTGGGAAGACAAATCCATGGTAATAGAAAGGGATAGAGTTATTAGGGTTCATTTGCATCCATTTAATATAATTAGTTTTATAAACTTGGAGGGAATATGTACTAATGACAAGGAACAGATAAAACTTTTCAGCAATTCACATGTTCATGTAGCAGTATAAAAATGGCAGCCGCTTTCACACTTGAGATTTTGGATGGGCAAGCTTGGTCTAATTAAGCTTCCCCCCCCCCCCTTTTAATTTTCTGCTTGTATGCCTTGGCTGCTCTTTATTTTTATCCTTTCCTGCATGTCCCCTCTGCCAGATGTCCTTAATTACAAAGTCCAGTACAAATGGAGACAAAATGTTTCTGTAAGAACACGCAGACCATGTTTGCTGTCAGAAATCTGATCTACGGTGTAATATTTGTTGGCAGTGAGCCCTTTCCTGTCAGGTGAACACAGAAATACAATATGCAAAGTAGCTTTAAGTTACAAAACCAGCATGTCTACTCCTGCTTCTAAGTTACTTCTTCTTTTATTACTAAATGAGCTTCATATTACACTATAAAAATAATTTTAAAAATTGGTTTGTGTATGTTTCATACCTCCTATAGGGTAACATCACTTAGCTGATGGTGATGCTGACTGATATTTGCAGAGCAAATAGTTTTAAGGGTGCTTCCTGGATGAGGGCAGTACAGTCTACTCATAGAGATTAGAAGAGAGAACAAATAATGCTGATCCTTTATTAAACTCAGCTCAGGTACACATTGTGTGGCTCTGCAGATCAGAACCAGAATCATTCATAGCAACGTGGTGAAAGTTTTAGTGACAGATCTGTAAATGAAGAGCTCCACCATGGAGGGCAGCAGAGTAAACCTTCCATCTCCTGAAGCCGTGTGTTCCTTTCTTGTTTGCTCTGTTTGATCTGCCACCCTTTCCTATGAAGTACCAGGTGGGGTGAAAACTTTAATTTTGGAAGGCTATCTTGTTGTTTTTATATAATTACTGACATCAGTATCCTTGTGCAACCTACATGAAGTGTTTTACTCTCTTCTCTTCTAGAGTCGGAGTCTGAAGGGGAGGAGAACTGAGGTGGTCCCACAAAGCACAGTCTCAATCTAGGTTAATGCCAAATGCGCTTGGGAATGCCGTACTGTTCAAGCAAAGAGGCTTTACTTCAGTGTCATACAGAAAACTATAGACTAGACTTTCCTTTTGTTTAGAAGAATAAAGATTTTTAATGGAGCCCTGAGGCATTAGATGCTTTACTTGGGACTCTACTTCTGGCTCATTGTACACTAACTTAGGCAAAGACATTCAGCAAGGAGCCATATAGAAAAAGTGAAGTGAAATACTTATGGACTCCTTTTTATTAACGGTCTTTTTCAGGTACTATGGTATATGAACACTCCAATTTCTGTTTATAGAACTGTTTGGTCTGTGTTTGTAGCTCAATATTGGCTTGTGTATGTGATTTGACACCACCACATTTTTTTGAATAAATGGCTTTTATATCTTAGTTTTGTGGTATTAGTGTGTATGTAAACTTCTGGCTTGCCGAAGTTTTTATGATTCTTAAGTAAAAATTACACAAGAATGCCAACAGACCATTTTCATACTTCTTCCCCAAAAAATCAGCATCTGTAGTTAACTGGCGTAGGGATCATGTCAAATCTTTATTCTCATCCTTACATACAACTTTGGACAGAGTAACCGTATTCTATAGCAAATGTTGATTCATTCTGTTGCTTAATTCAAAGGAAATGTACAGGAACAAATCTGTGGAGTCCCGATTTTGCAGGTACAACTTTTGCAAATGATACATAGAATAATATGCTCTGCTTACTTCAAATTGCCCTCAGTTATTGCTGAGTAATTGCTGAATTTTGAAAGAGAAACCATCTCATTTTAGAAGTATTAGCTTCAAAGCATGCATGATTAGAAGTCATTACATGTGAAATCTGAAATTTATTTACATCAGAAAAGACAGGCTTATATTCTTAACGGGGAAGAGCATAACAGGGCATAATCAACTAATGAAGTGGTGCATTTTGTCATTAGAAACCAGTAAGCTAACAGGTAGTGCAGATTTTCTGAGGGAAAGTCAACCCTTCACATAAACCACAGATCATATTAGTGTGTTGTGTCTCGGAGTGTATCTAGCTTTACTGTAAGCAGCAGTTAGCAAGTGGAAATCAAGTGCTGTTGAATGCCAGCTTTCCATCTAGTACAGCATTTATTTTTCTAACAGGTATCGATCTTTGGAAGGGGAAATATGTCATGGTGATTCCAGTAACTTTGAGAAGACCAGAGACAGTCATATTAAAAAGCAGAACTGATGCATTAGCTGCATACTTTCTATTTTGGTCCTTGTTATTACAGAAAATAAATTTGCCGGGCATGAAAACACGCACAAAACTCTGCAGCTGTGATGTGGTAGTATTGAGTCATTGATATGCAGCCACAATTGCTAAAAACATCTTAAATTCAAAACTGCTGTTTTCTGAGGTACTAATGAATATTTAGTTTGGCGTACGTGAGCCCACTTTTCTGTATAATGTTGAACTTAGGCTGATTTCGAAGGTGCCAATCATCAGTAATGTGCAGAGATCACAATCCCATTTCCCTGCAGTGGGACTGCCAGGGAGAGCCAGGCACGGCTGGCTGCGGGCTGGCTGGGCCACCTGCTGGAGACAGAAATCATCGGCTGCAAGAGGCTCTGAGGCCAAAGGCAGCAAAGCCGGGTGCCTGCTGCAACTGTGCCCCAGCACACTGCAGGTACCAGCAAAGCTGAGAGGAGCCACTGCACTCAACTTCAGGTGCCTCCAAACCAGGCACCCGAGTGGCACCTGATGATTGTTTCAGGTCTCTGCCAAGTGGAAATATTCTGTGATTGCTGACACAGTTGTCCTAGCTCCATTTATAGACATTGTGTTGGAGAGAAATGGGTGTTTTTAGCACAGGGCTGCTGGCCAAGATGAGACTTGTGATTTGGAGCAGGGTGAGGAGTTGCACTCTGGGCTGACAGCAGTTGTTCACTTTTCAGTCACGCAGTGCCCAAAGCCCTACATCTTCTGTGTTCATATCATGCCTGATGTGTAGCTTGTAGGAGCCCCACTCAGCTAGACCTCCCCCAGGAAAATTATTAGGTATCAACAGTTTCTGAATCTAGTTTTCAGGATTTTTTTTTCCCCCACTTAATCTCTGAGATCAGTTCAGATGGGAACTTACATGTGTATTTTTTCATCCAGCATTTCGCATATATGCTGATGACTGAACCTGGTGGGGGCACAAATACAAATAGATCTGGTTTGCATCAGACTGGCTTTCAGTACAAAATGTGCAATGATAAGGTTTTTCAGGAAACCTGTAGATTAGAAGCTGGGCAGAGCTTTTGATGTGACTCCTTTCAGGCAAAGTGCCCTTCCCTGGAAGCCTTCAGAGAGTCTGCATTTAAGTTAAAAATGTTCCCAACCCAAGGCCTTTCTTAACACAGCTCTTGAATTAGTGTTTTTCTGCTAGAGAAATCAAAGCTAGAGTCAGCACCAAATTAGTGTTTTAAATATGGAATCAGTTGTCTTGCAAAAATAAAAAGATACTTCATAGAAAATGTGCTTCACATAATATATTGCTTTCAATTTTGACACTGCAATCTTAATGTCAGAACTGTACATCTTTTACTTGACAATAAATTGCAATAGGGTGCACTTTAAAATGGGGATTGCTGAATTTGAAGGTGATTATTCTAGCCCCTCTCCCTTAAATCATGCTGAGGTTTTAATTTAAAAGCCAATTATATTGCTTTAAAACATTCCTCTGATCTGCAGGTGCTCTCTGGGAGAGAAACCACATGATCCTTGGGATGCAACAGTGAGATTTCACAGTGAGGTTGGTTAAAGAGCTGGTTATGAATCTGAAAGGGGCTGACACAGTTCCTATTTCTTGCTGCTCCAACTATCTAATTGCATTGCAGGCTGGTCTATGTCAGGCCCTGTGCAAAGGGGGCTTCCAGCCCACTGCAGTCAGTAATCCCACAGATAACAAACCATCGTCAAGCTGACACTCCCCGCATTGTTTTCAACAGCAATCCTGCCTCACCCTTACTATGCTTTGGCTGATCTCTATCAGCCAAGAAGGTGATGCTCAGCTGTGCCAGAATCCCTGTTCTGCTTGGCCAGCACATCCCAAATCCAGCAGCTAGACCTGTGCCAAAAGGAGTGATGGAAAAGTCCCCGAGCTCATTCCTAGGGCAGCTGCATGCTGGCTCAGCAAGGAAGGCATTTAACACCTAGAGAACCCCAGTGAGATCCCAGGGTCCACACCATGACCGCGCTTGGGAGAGGGAGGGATATGTATTAGGTCTTGTGTGTGTGCACAGTAAGATTTTTCCACAAAGTGTCTCTTCAAGCAACACAGAGCCATTTTCTCAAGTCTTTAAAAGCCCTCCCCCTTCTCAGAACATTTAGTGACAAGTTAGTGTTGAACAATGCCTCATCAGTGGGTGGGTGTGGGAGTCGTGTTTTCCATCAATGTTGCCATAATCCCCAGTTTAGGAGGCAGAGCTCTGATGAGAACAAGCCCCATGCACTGGGCAAGCAGCACTGAGGGACTGATGGACTGGGGAGTGTTGGAGGCCTTTCCTCCCCTCTCCAGGTAACGCTGTCTGAGGGTGTCAGTGCAGCTCTTTGTGGGGCTCCTGCTCCCAGCACAGCTCCCCAGGGGTGGTGTCTGGCTCAGGGCACTGGCAAGCAGCTTTGGTGCTGCATTAGCAGCAAGAAACAACCTTCTTCATGGCTTTGTTTCAGGGCAGTTTGTGCACTTCAGCAATGGCAGGCCAGCACCTCAAGGCAAGCAAAGAGCAAGAAAAGATGGCCCAGTCCCTTATGTTGACTAATGTAAGGGTGTGGGGTTGCTGAACTCCGGTTTCTGCTTTGAACCACTTCTGCAGAATGGGACCTACCAGAACCAGTAGGTTCAGCCTAGACTGGTTACAGATGGGGGGCACATGGTGAATCAGTCTTGCCAGGTTTGTCTGAACAGCATTTGGAGAATAAAACCTGTTTCTCCCAAGCATGCCCTTAGCTGAGGCACTGGTAAACTGCCTGATAATTCTAACAGGTCCCTTCTGGCATCTCAAAGGCTTTGCTTTAAGCTCCTGTCATGTTCACAGACAAGAATAACTACCTTTAAAATCACATTTGCACTTAAAAACGGTGATTATCCAAAATAAGTCCTGTGGGCTGAGACAAACCAGTCCTTTCACAAAAAGAGCCACAAATAACATTACATGGGTTCATTGCAGCAACCATTCAGCTGTCACTGAACTGTGCTGGTTATTAAGAACCAAAATTAGAACAAATTACATAAGTATATATTTTCCAAAAAAAGGCACATCTTTTGATTTTGAAGGGGAGAAAAAAAAAAGCAAGGGTTGACTTCTTCCACTTTTTCACCAGGCTTTTGGTTTTGGTTTTGCCATGATATTTTAAGTAAAAGTTAATTCTTGCTCCTTACCAGCCACGTGGGGCTTTATAGCTTCATGTAAATGAAAACAAATCCCAGGAGAGGAAGTTACGCCAACACCTGCCAAAGACACTCCCGGCCTGTGCACGTAACCTATACTTGGTCCATGTCACAGAGTCACTGGTGTCCTGGATGACTAAAATAGCTCACTTGCTATTTTTTCCTGGCAGGAATCAGATTAACTGAGGTGACAGCCTCCGTTTCCTCCCACGGAGGGCTGGTAGCTCCCACAACCCCACACACTAGCAGGGGGTTCAGGAGCTTGACCCCATCAGGGTCTCTCCGGTTTACCAACGGTATTCCCTGATGAGAAAGAAGTCCTGAGCTTGCAAAACCCCAATAACTTCAGCAGGAGCTGAGCAGGTTGGAGTCTCACCTCACCACTGCTCCCTGCTGCCCTGGGGCCCCAGAGGCCATGCTGGGAGAGCAGTGTCCTTAGCACTCATCTGAGGAGATCCGGATTACGAGAGGGAAGGGTACGTGCTTGTTTCCCTGCTGCCTCTCCCTCACGGATGCAGGACAGAAATGCACTTGTTGGTCTCAGTCGTCAGCAAGGAGCACCCCAAACATGGCTCTGTTCTGCACTCATACAGGACATGTCCCCCACCCATGGGAGAGGCATTGCTGGACTGTATATGCCAAGATCCATCATCTCCTAGTCAGACGAGGGAAGAGGCCAGTGCTGGACTGCTAATATGACACAGCTGCAGACTGACAGGTAACATTTTGGTACTTGAATCTGTTCTTCCCATGGCTGCCAGAAACTCAGTTGCCTCAGTCCAAGTGTCTCATTTAAGGGTTCAATGTTAACAACTGCTTACTGCATCCCACACTCACCACAGCTCTCCTATGGACAGTGTTACAAGATTTGAGAGTCTCCTTCCATGCTATTCAGCACCCTTTACCCCACAGGACTGCAGGAAAACTGCAAACTGCTCTGGAATGTCACCAGCAGGGAGAAGAATACCCTGAACACCAAATTTCTCTGATTTAGGAACACACAAAAATTTAAAAAGAAATTGACTCGATCCACAGTGAACAAAAGGCTGTATCATGGCAACTTCATAGCAAGAAGATACATTTGTGTTTCAGTCTCTCAAAGTGCATCAGTTGCCTGAGATTTTTCTGTTTATTTTTCCCTGATGAAATGGGCTAGCATAACACTCTCCATATCATTACTACTTACTGCTGGGATATTTACATAGCACTGACAGCCATAAATTATGCTAGAAGAAACAACAAAACAGTATTGTTGATGTATCCCAGGATATGATCAAAATAAGGTTACCTACATTATTAAACCCACTAGCCAAGCTGGGAAAAATCAATAAGCTTTCAACTACATCAGTCCTCCAATCAGGTCCAAAATAGAAGCAGCAGCCTTGAAAAAAATAAAAACTGACTGAGAACAACTGATCTAAAATTTAATTAGATTTGTATCAGTAAGACCACCTGAGAAAAAACAGATATATCTGTGATACTGAAGGAGATTCTAAAGGGAAAGGAGAGACAGGTAATTTACAGTTTGCGGAATAAATAGGACAGTTGGTGAAAGAAAAGGTAAAAAATTTTCACAGAATCTCTCTCTTACTGATGACCTAGAGAAGGTGAATTTATCATGAGGCTTGCTGCCCCTCTCCTACATGAACCCTGTTCCTTTCAGTCACTATGATCCAGGCCCTTGGGATAACAGCAATGCAAAGATATCTTCTGAAAGAGCCTGGAGATAACATTATGTCCACAACCAGAAATTTTTCTAGTGTCAAGAAATGGAAGCAGTGTAAGACATGGAAGATTATACTTTTCCTACCGTTAGAAAATAAACACCAGTTTTCTGTGATTTTATCAAGACAGTGGTGTTCTGGGATTAATAGAAACAACTTTTTTTTTTCCTTCTTGTTATCACAGACTTTGTATCTTCTGCATTTTACTTTAAGACATTAGTGGATCCAGAAACTGAACCTGTAAAGCTGTTCCAGAGGAACCCATTAATGTTGATTTCTAATCAAAGGGTATCTCATCCTCTACCCAGCTGAGAAAGCCCTAATTTCTGTCTCCCATCACAAATCACACAAAATTCAATAAATCCAAGATGGAAATATCTTCTGCTCCCAGACAGATTTCAATTCACTTATTGTAGTTTCTCACCTTCCTCAACCTCACAGGCTGGCCCAGTTTTCCAGAAAGACTGGGAAAACATTTTGTCACACTCAGCTAAACTTCTGGACTTTCAATCAGAGCTCTCTGCTCTCCCACGCTGCTGAAATGCCTGTGCAGAGACACGTCCTGCAGCCCCTTGCTTGGAGGAAGGAAAGGGGATCCTCTCTTTCCCAGGGGCTGAGGCAGGCACCAATGCCATTGCCTCAGCCCCTCTTGCCGTGCCTCCAGCTGGCACCCAGCCTCCCTGCCGGGCCCAGGGGAAGCAAAGCACATGAACCACATCTGGTCCAATTCCGCCACTCTCAGGGAAATCTGTGACGAGCACTAAAATAATCACAGTGGCCAGATTTGTAGGGATGCAGTCCCTAGAGATTCCCAATAGGTCAGTAGCTTGTCAGGGGAAATGCCAGCAAGCACTCCAAAGACAGAAAGAGAGAGTGAGAGAAGTAGCTGTCCCAAGAGAAGTATAGGACACAAAAAACAGGACAGAAAGATAATGCAGAATACCTGCGTCATTCAAGGTCATGTGTTGTCACTTCTTGCACCAAACAGTACTTATGTAACACTCTCATGTGTTTCCCTTCTTATAGTCACACCAGATTCTGTTACTGATGAGCAGAGACTGCTTTATTTCAATTTTTTCCCTTCTATTTCAGTTTTTAACAGCATTTTGTGCATAATCACATTCACAGTTCTCTTTATTATTATTTTTTTTTTTTTGTGGGGGTGAGTTTTAGTATTTTTATAATAACTGGGTATCATTTAATTATTTTTGTCATATTTATGTTATAATTTAGTGGCTGCTGCAGCAACTAATTTCTTTTTTAAGAAACCTTCTTGAAAGAGCAGCTCATGGTGAGCCTTTAAACTGAAGGATTCTTCAGGCAAAATGCAGCTCAGATGATACAGGCACTCTTCTGGATGATCTATTTAAACTGAACAAAACTCTCCTCCCTTCAAATACTAAAAAAGCAAACTTGTTTATGCTCTGCCTGTGTGCAACTTCACCTTTATGCATTACTAAACTTGAGTAGGATGGGTGAAATGCAAGAATCTGATGTAGGCAAGAAGAATCAGCATGGGCAAATCAAAGACGTGGATATTTTTACTAAAGAAGTCCTAAAGCAACTGGTTCTCATGACCCTAAACTCCAAATGGCTTCAGCAGGGTGTGGGAGAGGTCTGAAAGCTGTATGGGCAACTGACTGAAGAGAAACACATGGTGGTGCTGATGCTGCAAAGCAGCCCTGGAGTTTTAACAGGAAAAAAGAACACAGGAAAAGTGTGGTCTTTTGGGGAATACAAATCCTCGGAGAGGAAGCAAAAGGACAGCATCTTCCCATATCAAAGGAAGAATTCACTAGGGACATTTTTAATAGTATAGATGGGAACTTAGATATAAACTAGAGGAAAAGCACAAAAGCATTGCCTTCTACAAACATAGCAGAAAAACATCAAAGCAACAACCTGCTAGTCCTGCTACAGTGGGAGGTCTGAATCATGTTGTAGACAACATTTAAGCTGGAATTTTGTTTCCATACTGAAATCCATGTTAACTTTTTTCACCAGAAATCACTTAAAATATTAGGAGCCCAGAGACATTCTGAATTCCCATGGGGTTTTAGTCCATCCCATAAAATGGAAGAATCCAGATAACCCCCCAAGATGAACAAGATTCTCTCATCATAGCCAGAGACTCTTTCCTGTTTGGAGAAGGTGTATGGAGACAACATCATTGTCTTGCTGACCCACCTCTCACCAACCACGTTTTGCTGCTGTGCTCGTCTATAATGGACAGAAATATATTCTTCAGGGGCAAAATCTCCCAAGAAATCATCCAGCTCAGGGAAAAGAAAAAACCAAACAGATAAAGTGATAAAGTACTGTGAAAAAAAACCTGACTCCTGAATAAAAATATCAAGCATGCTCTACTCACCAAATGCAGGTGCCTTGGTTAGGGTAGCATTTGGTTAGTGAAGGGCACATGCCTTTGACACAAGAGTGTCAAATAAAACAATGAAATGAAGAACTGTCTTAGTACTTAAGAATTTACCCAGCATTTGGAGTAAACCCTTTGGGGGATCTTCTTCTTTGTTCTGTCAGACCTGTGACCTTACTGTCCTTTGTCTCAGCAATAGAGACGACACTTAAGTAAGACATTAAGAAGCCTGTAAATGCTGGATGAATTCTGACAGCAGAGACTTGGCATGGTGAAGTGGTGCTGTCTCAGTCCCAACATAGGTACAGCAATGAGAAGCAGGTAAAAGAGACCTGAGGTCCATTCCTTTCTTTCTCAAAGAAAAACTTATTTGCACCAATAGCCAGAATTGAGATGAGAAACAAACCCCCGCCCGCTGCTGCTGGGAAGAAGGCCATAAAGTCTGTCTGACTTTTGTCAGCCTGCCTCTATCACCACTTGTAATAGCTGATAGGAATCTTTTCTCCCTCATGCCAGCAATCCCACTGAATGGGTGCAAGGCAGCACCACAGTGCACTCAGAGGTGCCATTGCTCCAGACCTGTCCACTCCTAACACGACTGACTGCTTGCTCTCCTTAAATCTCCTGAAAAATGTGAAGAAATATTCTTCACATATAATTGGGAAAAGCAGCCTTCAAGAGCACTTTATTCAGATTACATATCACTTTAAGGCTGGATCCTCTAAAGACTGGTTCATATTCAAAACGAACAAGGCTGAAGCAGCCTGGTTTTCCAGCCCAGATATTGCTGCTATCTCTCTCGGTGGCACCGACAAGGAAGCAGCACCAAGCAAACTGTGACCTGCCATGATTGGGGCTGCTCTGTTTACCAGACAAACTGTGCCATCAAGTCTCAATGGCACCTCTAGGAGAAAAGCCAGTCCTGTGGCAACAGGCTGGCAGCTTCCCGAGCTGCCATCTCTCACTCAAACGTAGAATGTGGAAATAAAACACAGGATGGTGTCAAAAAACACTTTCCAGCTGATCCTAGGAAATAAACTAATTCTTTTTAACTTGAAAATTCACCATAATTTAAAATTCTTTGCAGAGTTAAGTTTTGATTTACCTTTAGATTTGCTTAGAATTCAGTGTACATTCTGTAAAGCACAGTAACTGCAAATACTCTATTTTAAGATTCCTCACTTACTTTCTTAAAAAAAAAAGAAATTAAAATAGAACAGTATAAAACCCACTCTGTCCTTCACTCCTGTTTGCTTCTCTTACTTTCCTGCAAAAAGGTCTTGACCTATGTGAAGCAGAATTAGAGAATGTATTAGCACATTGACAGAACTCTTCTCTTTGTCTGTGTAAACTGTATAGTAAAAAATAACTGCATATACAAAAAAAAACCAAAAAAAAAAAAAAAAACCGAAACAAAGCTAATACCTGGACAATAAATATAAAATAATTTTCAACTGATGGCTGTCTTGATCAACTGAAATCCACAGTTTCAAAAAGGCAAACCCTAAATTGGGATTGCAGGCTGGGAAGCCAGATGATAAAAAGAGACAAACCTTGTGACTTCAAGAAGGAACTTTGGTGAAAGATAAGCCGTGACCTATCAGCTTTATCTTTCTCTTAGAGAAATTGTACCAAGCCAATTCGACTGACAGAAAATTCCTGTGTGCTTAAGGGATTAATTACTTATTGCTGATACCAGTATCTGTCAGCTTGTGTAACGTCCCTAATGCAGATGTTTGGGCACTGATAGCAAAAAGCACTGGCAGCGGACTCCATAAGCAGCTAACTTGTAGGATAAAGTAAGAAGCTAAGTTTAAATGTGTAAGCCTATATACTGCTTAGCTTATGTAAAGTCAGATATGCACTCCACACCAATGCAAATGGGCTGATTTTCACAGTGATATGTCTGCCACTGCACTGGAGCTGGATTTATGTAGCTCAAGAGCAAAGCAGAGAATTCAGAAAAAGCACGAGACTTCAGGGTTTCACTGTCAAACCCTGGGTTACCATCTGACACTTAAAGTAACAAACAAGGTTTGTTTCTTCTATTTCCATGTTACTAGATACCCATTCTGCTGTTAGTGTCATCTGCTTGCAAGAAGGCTACTGGAAAATAAAGAGCTGTTCTTATAGATTAGCATACTCCTGAGCACTCTTGTTGCTTTAAATTTTTATGTGAGGGCCTGGTAAGCTTTTAGTGCCATCAAGGGAAAAGACCAGATGATGAAATTGCTTCCCAGCTTGTTCCCAGCTTGCGCACAGATGATGGTGGTGATGCAGCAGAACTGGCTGGCAGCAGCAGGTTGTTTTCCAAACTAAAGAGTCATAGATTTTTCTATAAGCTCCTCACGCACACTCAGATGTGCTGAATTCACATTACTGGCAGCTCACAGCTATAGATCTTCTGTTAGCAAGAAAAGAAGCTAGGCTATTCTAATGAGATATTTAAAAGAAAGATGACTTGCTAGAGGCACATAGAATTATCACTAAATTGTAGTATCACTAAAACTGCTTCAAAATGTATGTCAGATGTCTAAATTAGTTATGACACTGCTAAGACTTGATATTAAGAAAGAAATTAGGTTCTTTAAATTTAGCTTCTGAGTTTTGAGCCATTTGCTGTTTATGATTTCAAGGTTTTGCTCATAACCAAATCTTCTATTTCTGAAAGAGTTACCTCACCAAAGGAGCACAGCAACTAACTTTACCACAGCTAAGCCATGCTAATAGAGTAGGTTAAGAACAATGATTGTGCATTACAGAAACCAGGGAGATAAATAACAATACACCGAAACCTGGCATTCTGTCTTTCTCTTTGCTCTGTGAATTTGATCCACTGGGGGATTGCTGATTTAGATGGAATGTCTCTCTCTCTCCTGTTCTTTAGCAGGATTTCAAAGGAAAATATCAGTCATGATACCACGGGAAAAAATTACTGTTCTGGCTCCTGGACAAATGATGTAGGAATGACAATGGAACTGTATTTAGTCTACATAGAAGAAGGGGGTAGATCTTACTGCAGTCCTCCCCTCTCAGAAAGGAGTTAGAATTAAGACAGAAACAATCTTCTCATTGACAGCAAAAGAACAAGACAATGGTCACAAGTTGCAACAAGGTTAATGAAAAGGTTTTCACACTAAGAGTACTCAACCACTGGAAAAAGTTGGTGTTGCCCTTCATCCTTAGAGGCTTTCAAAATTTGACTGAACATCTCTGTGGGAAAACCACTTTGGCTTTCGAGCTGAATGTCGGGTCAGACGATTCCCAGAAGTCCCCTCCAACCTGTGTTCTCCATGGTTCTATGACAGCAGAACACAGCTTGTCACACCCCTCACATGCACAGGAGGAGCAGTGACACAGGCAGCACACACACCTGATGATGATCACTTAGCAAACCAACTTACAGAACCTCGGTGCTCAAATTTCCTTTGTGATGCCCAGCTTTTCTCCCCACACTTACATTTCTTCTATACAACGTTTTGGTCAAACCATCCTTTTACTGTTCTGCTGTATAAAGACTTAGAATTTCTGCTTCTTAGAATTTCTTGGACCTCTCCCAGGGAATCACCTGGGGGGGGCATTCAGCAGATGGTACCCACTTTCCCTGGAAGAGGTGATGGTTTCCACCTGAATGTGATAAATAGGAACTCTTTGGGATGTATTGGTAATGAGAACCCACAGCAGACATAACATAAACCAAATAAAACCTGCAATTAATCTGAAAGCTATTTTCCTCTCCCACGGCTTACACTCCAGTGTTAGTCCACAAACATTAAAATGTCCTGTTAATCACAGAGTTATTAACTTATATTTGCTGTTGAAGTTTGCTGGGTTTATTTCAGACCTGAAAAACAGCTGTGACAGTGGGTCAGACACCAGCATGTTACTGATCTCCTTTCCACAGAAATAAAGTATGATACACACAGTCTCTGAGAAGCTGCTTTCCTGCTAGTTATCCACCTCTCCAGAGAGACAGACAAGTGCCTCATACACAACAGGCCAAGTAAGTTTGATTTGTCTGAAGGAAGCCCTAGACCACTTCATTTCTGGGATCTAGAATTCTGCCTTTTTCTCTTCCTAGCTTAATTAAAAGCAGCCCAATTTCAGAGCGTTTTTGAATCCTGGTGCTGAATAGAAGGACTGGGCTTTCAGTCAAGCCTTTGATGTACTACTATTCAAAATACAATTACACTATTTTCAGCTATTTTCAGCCTCCAGTTGTTTCTTTAATTCATCAGATGTAACAAACTCTCTTCATCCTAATCCTCTATCAGCTTAATTCAGAATGGCTTTCAAATGTGACTAAAGGCAATTCTTACAGTTAAGATCTTTAGAAATCTCAAGACACAGCTTCTGGAATTATGAATATTTGCCTCTTTTACTATTTTAGCAAGCTGGCCTCTGAAAGACACTTTCCCTTTCCTGGGGCTACCTTAGTTCTTTGTTTTGTTGTTTTGCTTTTTTTCACCTTCATCTGTCTACAAACTTTAGAGGGACAAATTTCACCAAGCCTGTCTCCTCTGGCAAGCACTATTCCTGAGACAATTCAAAAGACGCAGGCATCAACTGAGTTAACAAAGAGACATGCTATTGTTCCACTCCAATGTTATTTTCCACCACTGCATGGTATATCTGATGGGAATCACAAAGAATGGCTCAAAAAGCAAGGCTGGGCATACAGCCACTCCATCAAGAACAGCTTTGCACTTGCCTGTAGCTGATTCTGCTTGAGTAAGACTCCCTTCTAGGTAGTCTCCTAAGAGCAATTTAATTTTCCAGGCTCAATCCAAGAGCTTTATGCCACTTGGATTTTGGTCAGAAAGTTTATCAAAGAATACACTCATTATATATCTCTCCAAGAGCAAAGATGAACAAACCATTATTTCCTTGGTAACCACTTGTTAGGTTTACTAAACTGAACAGGTACTATTTCTTTGTGCTTTTGGAGGAGCTAATTTCTGACCTAGTTGTGAGTTGCTCTAGCCACAGTACTTAAACGGCCTATTTTCCTGTCCTAATTTCCCTTTCTCTATCTACAATGCTCCACTTCATTAAAGAAATAAATAAAAATGCCAAACACTTTTGTACATTTTTTTCCTCTCTGCAGAGAAAATTCTCCAATCCAAGGAACACAGACAAATTTATTCTGTATGCCAGACTTGTCTCTCTGCCGCGTCGGGCTCGTAATGATCATTGACAAGAAACATCACCACAACACCTTGTGTGTCAACCTGTAAGACAGCAAAGATCCACGCAACAGCTACACCTACTCATGCTATTCCTCACTGCCTCCTGCCAGAAAGGGCTTCTTTAAGGCTGGCAGTGGAATGGCACAAGTGGAAGAGCACTGCTGGGAACTGGTTTTGTTCCAGGAAGCATGGAGAATTTCATGACTGCAAGCAAACACCAGGGCACAGCCAATTCATTACTAACACATCAGGAAATAACTGGGGTATGTCCACATGACATTTGCGCTGAATTTGAGGAAAAAAAAAATCTCAATTGTTACAGCAGATAACATTTAAAGTGAATATTTAACTGATTTCATATGTTCAGTCATAGGTTACTGACAACGAAGGTGACAAAGTGACATGACTCAATGAGGCAGTTCAGGTGACCAAGATGACTCAGATTTTCCTGACCAGTGACACAAGAAATGACTGGACATTGGAAACTCTACATCCATGGAGAAACATGATTGACAATAAACAGCATTTTACTTCACAGACTTTGTTGAGAGATTCTGTGGTCGTCACCAAACTTCAGGCATACCTAACTGGCATGGGAACATGCTCTAATGGTCAACTGCCAAGGAAGGATAAGCACTTTATTTACTCCAAGTAAAGCCAGCTGAAACCCCGTTGTGTTGTGTGTACACACTATTCACCTCAAGACTAACATCTAAATATGTCAACTGTACACAATAAATATTACTCCTGGAAACACCGGGCTTTCTTAAACCCCATTTTCCCCCTCCCTGATTTTGATATGCATGAGAGACTTTACACAAATGAGGGGAAGAGAAATTACTTTACAAGACAAAGAGTGAAATGAAATACCTAAAGTGCTGTCAGCAACTTATTGTAAACCTGGGAAAAATAAAGTGATAAAAATCAATTTCTGCAAACAAAGTTTCACAACATTTGAGACACTTCATAATAGTTGAGAGTAAGACAAAAGGAAAAAGGTCACACTGTCTCCATTTTAAGACAATGGTATATAGTTTAAGAGAACTTTGTACATACTTGAGCCTACAGTTTTCAAATTTGTGCCTCAGAAATTACTCAGACCTTTAGATTTCAGGTACATAATAGATAACAGAAACCAGCAGTACCCAAGCAGGGCCACAGCCTTCAGAAACAGAACAGATTTGTGTACAAACTGAGTTTACAGTATGTTACAGTAAAAGGCTTCATGCAGCCATCCTTTGGAAAACAATCCAGCTGATGGAGTTTACTGGGAAATGGAGAGTAAACTACACAAACAGCTTCATTTTAAGCTTTTCAGAGTAGTAAGAAGTGTGCCAGAATTGAGCCCTAGTAACTCTGTGTTTCCACTCCCCTCTACCTCTGCTGTCCCTTTGTACTCTAAGTGCACGTCAGCAGCATTACAAGTGCCCAGTGTGCTCTTCTCCCACTGCAGTTTCCCATGAAAGAAAAACTAATTCACCCTGTTTGTAGCTCCTCCTGCTGCCAGCAGTGCCATTGAAACACACCACAGAAGGGCAGGAGAACAAAGACTGTGCAAGCAAGCGGAGAATAAGCACCAGAAAGACAAAAAGTGAAGAAAGAAAAGGAAAAGGCGAATTCTGCTCTTGGTTATGTCTGGCAGCTCTGGATTTGTGTAACAGATGGGAGTGCAGAATTTATCCCCTATAGAGACAAAGACTGAGAAGACAAATACCTAGGATCCTCACTTGGACCAGCTACTTAAACAATCTTAAAAAAAAATAATCAAAGTATCACTATCTATATGTTCCCCACAAAGAAGGACAGATTTCCCCCCCAGCTGCAGGAGAGCCTTTTCATAACCAACAAGTCATAATTAGCCATTTAAAAGAATGGAGCCAATTTAGTTCTAGCCAGAATATAAACTAAGTGCTGAAGCCTGATGTGAAAGGGGAGCACAGGCACTCTCCTGACCACCACCAGAAATTACCGATGTCAGCACAGCAGACTGCTGTATCAACCAAATTTATTTATTTTAAATCCAAACCATATTATTCCAAGTTTGTACTACAGCTTGTGAACAAAATTGGAAGGGGGTGGGGGAAGGACCCCTGCTACATTTGTCATAGATCTATTTACCTAATTGGAGCCTTTGAGTGCTTACACCAGCTGAACTATGCCCCAGAGTTTATGGCCAGAGGTGGGTATGAATCACATTGCATCACACATGGTTAGATGTCTACCTGAACATGAAGCAGTGAATGTGTAAAAGGTACTTCCCACCCACAACAGGCTGTAGGACCTGGGCCGTTTGATAAGAAATATCAGCATTAATTAAGAAAGTGGAGGTACAGCTTTTAATAATTAATAGTGAAAGGGATCTTCTAAAAAGAAGGGCAGTGGATGATCATATTGAATAATTCAGCACTAGAACCAAAGCAACAATGGCACAGTAACTTTAGATGTCAGCACTTGCAACAAAATCCAACAAAAACATTTGATATGCTGATGGCTGCTTGTGTTCAGGAAAGGGCATACGTCCAAAATACACTTTCCAATCAAGTGGACAATTTCTGAAACCGGTCTTTACAATAAAATTATAAGCTGCTAGTAAAATTACACTGAAACAAGTGACTTTATGCTGGGTTTATGTTCTGCCAGGGTTGGGCCCAAAGAATCAAAAGCACGGCTCAGTAAAGGCAGTAGATCCAGTCAGTAAATCTGCATTTCCAATAGGCCAAATTAGCCACAACATTAAGTTAGTTTAATTATCAGGGAAAAAAAATCCCAACAGATTTTTAACACTTCACAAAGTTCCAGCCGCAGAGATGTCAAGTTTAGAAACAAATGAACATAAAGCTTCGGCATCTGTTGAGCATTCAAATTTGATTTGTGGTCACAAATATTGCAGAATTTGAATTTGTTGCCTGTCCAGCAGCTGAAAGGTAGATATACATCAACAGAAAAGCAACAAGTCTTTGTTATTGCATGAGAAAAAAAAAAGATGTGTATTATATTTAATTGGAGAAGTCTAGCAAAATACCAAAGAGCACGGAAAAAAGATATTTAAAACTAAAAAGAAAAGATCTGAGTGACAGACTAGGAAAGACAAAGTGTGCCGCTGTTCAACGACTCACTGCTGGCAAGCATTATTCGCCTGCTGGGGCTTCCCTTAGCATATGAAGGCCAGCCAAATTACAGAAAACAAACACTTTTGGAATTTCCTCCCTGAACTGTTTTGATGACAAGTTCCTTTTAGGAATTGTCGTGAATTCATCAGAAATGAGATGCAGCTTCCTTTGCTTACTAGCAACTGACCATCACAAGTTCTCCAGCAATAAACCCTGATAAAGTAAAAACTACTGTGCCATGTACCCTTCCTCCCGAGGGAGAAACAAGTGTGTCCTTGTCTCTTTGTGGAGCCCAGCAAAAAAAAAGGTAAGAAACTATCATGGACACTAATCCCAGAACTCATGTGCACGGTAGAATAGCTGGCAGATATTAGATTTGTTGTATTTATCATAAGGCATCATCCAGCAGGCTGCAGCCCATGGGGAGTGTGAAGACAGGATTTTGGATGGTTCTAGAACCAGAACACCATTCAAGCCAAGTTTAACGAAAACTACTGAATAGCGGGAAATTATTGATACAGGTGGAGCGTAAAGAAATTCTACTTTTGTAAAGTAGAATAATTGTAATTGAAAATATCTAACCCTCAAACTAATCAAGTATACAAATATGTAACGAGGCACAGTAGAAAGATGACTTAGTAAAAAAAAAAAAAAACACGTTAAAAATAGAAATATGAGGACAGCAGCAGTGCTGGATTGACGTTTTGACTTGATGGTCTCTTCAACCTTGATGATTGTATGGAGCGCTGGTAAAACTACCAGCACTCCGACTACTTTCCCGGTCTGTACAAGCAAATCCCTGTGTTTTCCGTAGAATTACACAAGCCATGGATTATAGGGATGCTCCGTCACCGGCCAGGCGCCGCCGCTCCTGCGGGGAACAGAACGGTGCCGCGGCGGGGTCCGGCG
>JAHLSL010000022.1:27960201-28067620 GCA_025920805.1 Petroica traversi
CGGAGGCGGCGGCTCATCTCCTGCAAGGAGCGGCCCCGGGGCCCGGCCCGCCGCTGCCCTTTCTCTCCGTCTGGAAAGGGCGCTGCACCAACCCGAGCGTGAAGCCGGGGGTTGTTTGTTTTGTTGTTCCTCGGCCAAGGAATCAGCGCCCAAATAAGAACAGTTGGGTCACTGGCGAGCCCCCCAGCACCGCCCGGTGTTCCCTGGGGTGGATCAGGGAGTTACAAAGTCGGGCTGCTTCGGGTGATGGGAGCATTCCTGATGGGGAGGGGGGAGAAATAGGATGTTAAACTGACATAAATGACTTTGCAGGGGAGATCCAGGCAGGTGCCTGATTTTGCTCCAGCAAGTTGGAGGGCTTGCTTTCAACAGAGAACAATAAAATCTCCAATTGCGGTGTAGCTAAGGGGTTGTTTTTTTTTTTCCTTGCTATCTATTTTTAAAGGGCTCAGAAATAGCAAGAAATGGGAGTCAGTGTAATGGCTTCCTCTCACAGCACATCTGGAGAGGTAGAATGTCCTCTAATGTTTCAAGTTAACAATTGTGCTTGGGGATGACTTTCTGCAGACTGAAATTTGGGTCAGCCAGTGCTTGTGGGCTGTTGTATCCATGCTTTTCCGAAAGCACTGCCCGATCTCGGCTAAAAGGAGGACGGGAGAACGAGCAGGTCTGACGCAGTTCATCAGAACAAACAGTAGCTGGCAGTTAGTGGACCTGATGGAGCACGAAGGGATGTGAGAGCCCCTGTGCTGAAGCCAGAGTTGTTGGTGTAATATTCTTTGGTGTATGAGGTGACCCGAACCCCCCCCTCCCCCTTTCCTCAGAAATAAAAGCAGAAGAGAAACCTTTATGTAGGAGAGGCTGCACTATTTCTTCAATTCCTTCCTTGGAGAAGCTTGAGGAGTGAAATATGTCTCTGAAAAGGTCTGGAGCATGCTTAGGCAGCCCAGCCTACCTCCTGTGAAAGTCAGCCTGGATCCCTATGATGCCTATGTGGTTGTCTACACTCAGACAGAACAGAGGGGAGCAGAATGGCATTGCCCCGTTTGCTGTCTGTAGTTGAAAGTGAGTTTAGTGTATGTAGAGTGTTGTGATCCAGCTTAGGGTGAAAGAGACCCCAAAAGATCATTGTGGCTGACTTTTCATGAGATTTTCCTGTCCCAGAAGGTGGATTATGCATTTGTTTCCCATCCCAATGTAACTTTTCAGTTAATGCAAGACTTGTTTTGTTATTATTGCTATTACTCCCTGAGTGAAAGAAGAGTGAGAGAAATCTGGATCAATTTCAAATGGATGCACAGGGCTTACTGTGATGTCATAGGGGCAGCAGGTATTTGTTTTCTAAAGACTCCATCATTTATTTCTACAGTCATACAGCCGTATATTAACCAGGTGTAATGAGTCTGGTAGGTCTTTTGGGCATATCTGGCCTCAGCAAGGGTGGGTTGAACTTTTGGACTTCAGTAGTTCTATATGTGGTATCTGTACAGTGTACTTACAACCTTAATCTCTGCTCTGATGTCTCCTTGAGTAGACTTTACTTTGTGGGTGTCACTTGGTCTTGTGTCATTTGACCTATACAGAGCATATGTTTTTGCTGAAGGGAAGGAATGACGTTTTTAAATGATAGTTGCAAGAATATCCAGTTGTTATTGCTGGTATTATTTATTAATTATTGACAAGTTAAAATACCTAATACTTTTAAATTCATAGTTGGAGAAATGACACTTAAGGTGCTTAGTTGGCCTGGTAGAGTTGATCTAGTAAAATGTGTAGGCTTCTCTGTTCCTTGGTTAGATAGAAACCTGAAATACAAGGGTTGGAGCAGCACAGTGAATGATGGCCTTTTTTTCTCCCATATGGAAAACAATACAGAAGACAAGCAGAGTAATAACTTAATAATCATCTTTTTAAAATAGTGTTGATTCACTAATAAGTGGTGAGAAGGGAGTAGTGGTGATAAGAAGGGGTAGGTAACACTTGGATATTTTTGTAGCCAGCATTAATGTCTTTATGACATGAATGAACCCTGAGAACTGTATATTCAGTTCATATTCTGCCTTTCATTAAAACACTCTGAGATAAAATATTGTATTGGAGCTTAATTTATTTTTTTTAATACTGCTTGTTTTTGTAGTAGTACACCAAGAAAAATATATGTCCTGGCAGTAATAAATCAGTTATGGGGTTAAGGCAAGAAACCAGAAACCTAGTAACCTAATTGCTCACTTAATGTTCTTTTCAGATGTTACTTTGCTGACGACTTTCGGTTCCTCTCTGGACTAAGTTAATGTCCTTAGGCCCTGATTCTATTTTTAAATCTATTTTATATGAGTAATTCTGGCATCTATGCTGAGTCTTGCTGACTTCAGTATGATTCCTTATGGGTAGAGGAAGAGTAGAAAAAAATAATTGAGACTATTTATTGACTCTGGGTACGTGGTGATGTATACTGTCAGGATAAAGCCTTACATGGAAGAACTGAATACAAGAACCTTTGAAATACTAATTTTGTGTATCTGGCCTATTTAGTTTTTATTTAGTCACTCATATTTCCCATCAAATGGCAAATCCATACAAACTGTTTAAAGTGTCTGTCCACAGAATTAATCCAAATTCAGGGATGTGTTTGTAGCTTAAAACTTAAACATTCATTCCAAGGAAGTCTTCAGTGATTGTGTTGAAGTGCAAATAGTTGATATCTTTGTTCAAATGTGACTTTTGGAGACGAAAGGGAAGTTCCTAACAGGTGGTGAAAGGTTGAAGTGGTAGGGGAGCCACAAGATCAAATATTCAATTTTTTTTAAAAATGCTGACAGTTCATTTAGGTGGTGTGTGCTGGTTTTGTCACTCAAGCAGCTACTTAATTATTGCTGCAGCAGGAAACATAAAATGTTTGTTGGCAGCATGTAAATATCTCACATTTTGATGAGCAAGCTTTCTGTTTTTCTTACACCTAGAGCAGCCATTTGATGAATTAAAACACAGTACCTTTTCCATTAGAAGTGTGTATTTTCTAATAACACAAAGCTTATTCCATAAAAGCATCCACATTTACTTGTAACAGTAGAAAGCACCACATCAAAATAATTTAATGTTCTCTGAACATTTTTTTTTATTGCCTCTTAAGTGTCTCTGTTTTTGCATCCATTTTCAAAGCTTTGTGTTTGAAAGAGTTTTTGGGGCTTGTTTTATCCTATCACTATTTGTTGTTCTGTGGGTGCTGTAATTATTGAAGGTGCATTTGTGCTTTTTGCCCTCTTTATCAAACTTGCTTTTCTTGTATTATGGAACTACGCAAAGATAGGTATAGAAATTCTCAGATTTGGACAGTGTGTGCTTGGTATCATAGAATGGTTTGGGTTGGAAGGGACCTTCAAAATCATGTAGGTCCAATCCCTCTGCCATGGACAAGGACACCTACCACTAGACCAGGTTGTTCAGAGTCCCATCCAACCTGGCCTTGAAGGTTTTAAGAGGGTTTTTATTTCATAAGATATTTTATAATAATGTTTGTCTTACTTTCAGAATTCCTGATGCAGAGGAGTGACCATATTGCATCTTACATGCAAGTCTCCTTCATCTTTTTGCAGCATAGGGGAAACATGAGGTTAGAGGCAGGGTGAACATCTGGATTTTCCTAAGGAAAGGGAATGTGTCTTCCCTGTTCCCTGATACTTCCTTACCAGCGTAGTGGCTACACAGAGCCAGGTACAAGCAGACAGGAGTAAGAGAAGCATAATTCTTGCCTCAAGTGGCAATTTGTTTCACATTGGTGAATGAGCCTGTGATCTCTGAGTGCAGCTCCATTTTTGTTTGTCCTAAGTTTGGTTTCAGCTGTAAGAAGTGAGTAACCTGCTGTTTGTGCTGTCTGACAGGCTCTGGTCAGCATTTAGGTGTGCAGCATCAAGAGTTTGCCCCAGCACCAGCCTGTGCTGTGCTGGTCTACCTCATTGTCACGACTGGGTGCTCAGCAAATGGGACAGGTTGCCTTGGAGCTATTTCTGTTGCTCTCAAGGACATTTTGAAGATGGCAGTATAAGCTGGGCTGTCTGGTCTTGGCATGTAAATAAAACTGGTACAGAAGCTTCCGGGTATTAGTCAAGGAAGATAAAGTTGTTCATGTCAGTCTTGTGGCCTTTTTGTTTTCATTGGCATTTTGGGAAGGTTTCTGTGCTAACGCTTGAGAACACAAAAGAGCACAGCAGAAGTGCAGATAGATATTTGAAGATGTTTTGCCAGGGTTTGGGAAGGCCCTTGGCAGTACTGTGTGTCAGTTTGTAGCCGAAGTGGCAGTGGTGTGCGGTGGTGGGTCAGAATCAAGACATGTACTGGGTCCATGAACCAGCCAGGAGTGGGTTTTTGTTCTTCCTTGTCTTGTGCTGAGTGTGCAGTGGCATTTGGAGCTAAGAAGCAGCCTGTCCTTAGGGAAGGAGCAGAGGCACAGAGGATGAGGGTATATGGAACATAGTGTGTCTTGATACTGCTGATCTTTTCAGCCATCCTGTTGGTGCAGGTGGGCACTTCAAAACCAGCAGCATTATCAAGAACCCCTTTGAATGCCCTGTAGAAGCCTGGTAGATTTACATCATTAGTAGTAGGTTTTTTTACTCTTGTTTTTGTGTTGAAGGAGATGTGCGGAAGAAGGATCTGTGGGCTCACCAAGCTTTGTGAATACATTTCACAACCTCTTAAAAAACAATGAACAAACACGCAAGTGAACGTAAACATTTTAGAACATAATCGTTCCTGCTGCACAGCAGAAAGCTTCAATTTCCAAAGACCAGACAGTGTGAAACAGGGGTTAAATGTAACTGACCTTTTAATGTGTAAGTAGTTTGTTATGTGACCAATAACGTGAATAACTCTTTACAAGGCCTGAAACTGAAAAAACAGGCTTTTGTGATAAGAGTCAGGAATGCTGCCTTTCACATAAATCCCTTGTTCCACACTATGTGTTTCAAGGCTGTTCAGTAATCAGACTCCTGATCGCTCTTCATTTGAGTAAGTCACGTAAGGATGGAAGATTTTGCTTTCTGTTTGAAATCCTATGGAAATACCCAGAGCTTTCCTTTGCTCTGAGTAAAGCTGAAGTAGTACTGTGAGGAAATAAAGTTGCTTGCAGGTTGAGTGGCCTGCAGCTGTGGTAAAAACCAATTTAGCTTTGTTATAACGTGCTTAAGGTTATGGTCACACCATTATGTACCACCTGTTGTTTCAACATGGTGTTTTTAAATGAAGTGCCAGGAATCAGAGTTGTCTTCTTGATTCTCTTATGGCTGTGCAGAAATGGTTTGCCAAGTTGAAGGGGAAAGTGGTAGAAACCTCTACCTTCAGTATATATGCTGTTTGGCATTTAAATTTTAAAGCACTCTTAAAGCATATGAATTTATATGCTGAGAGAGAAGTTAGGGAGGATGTATTTCATCATTTGTGTAATCTCTCTGGTTTTAGTTCCTGTTCCATATTTACCCTGACAGCTATTCTCTAAATATTTCCCTTGCTGACACATGAATAAATGCTATATAATCTCTTTACCTGGGAATGGTGAGTCAGTAGTTCTTGAAATTTAAATTGTGAAATGTAGATTTTTACCAACTCCTGTTTGTACTGAGGTGATGAAGCAGTGGGAACACCAACTTTTGCTTATGACTTCCTTCCTACCCAGCAGTCCAAAGCAGTTGAAATACCAAAAAGTTGCCACTTAGTCAAGACAGCAGATTTGCTGGTGACTTGCTGTTGTAGACAGGAAGTGGTTTTAGCATTTGAATTGTTCCTTGGTGGCATTTTATAGAGAAATAGTTTGTCAGTATCTTTGTTTCTTTTTTGTAATGTAGACTAAAAGCTTGCACATAAGTACAATAGGGCTACTTGTGGAGAAGAATACATTTTTTTTCAGTACAGGAATGAAGGAAATGAGCAGCTATATGCACAAGAGAACTTGGTTTTAAAGAAGAGATAAAATGAGGAGATTTGTTAGAGAAACTGTTATTTTTAGAACATATCTAAAGTTCAAAAGTGTGTATGTATGTGTACATAAAAAAGAGAAGTTGCCTAAACCAGAATCTCATCTGTTCCACTGATCATGAACTTAAATCTTCCCTAAAATTTTCCCTGTGCAGGTACTAACATTGGAGTAATGTTTTGTCTACTGACAATATGCTTAATTTTTATCCCTTTTTGTTTTTAGTTCAAAGTAGGAGTCATCTCATAGGGAAAACCACTTAGGATTTGTGCTACCTAAAGGTTTTTTTTCTGGTAAAGCATTTACTTGATTTCAAAATTATGAGTTTATTTATTGAATTATGCTAAGCCAGTATTTGTGTATGTGCCTTTAAATAAGGTAGCTAGGGTTTGAATTGGTGGAGAAGATATCATACAGTAAATGAAGATATTAAATACAAAATACTGTCACCCCTCCACATATACACATTTTCCATGACTTAGTATTATTTTTCTGGATTGTGGACAGAGGGTGCTTGTAGCATCATTCTGTACACAAATTACTCCAGTTGCAGGTTATTATAAATTCTTTGCTCTTAATGCTTGTTGGCTTTTATGTAAATATGCATTAAGTGAATGTGACCTTTGAAATCACTTCTGAGAACAAGAATTGTACTCGTGTTTTTGAAGCTGTGTAAGTACTTCTGAAGAATCACTTGTTGCTCTTTTATTGAGAGACTTTCTTACTGCTTGTAAGAAGGTGTTTTGTTGATAGACGGTTTAGAAGCTATGTAGTAACTAGATGGTACAGAAAAGTCCTTGGTCAGTGCTAAATGCATCTCTTATCTGCCTGTTAATACTCTTGATTTTTGATGTGGAGAGAGTGGCATGGTGGAAGTGTTGGCTGTGGTGTTTCGAGTGCTGCTTGGAAGGTATTTTTGGGGCTCCTCAGTCCAAGCACCTGCCCAGAGCAGGATTATGAGTAACAGTGGCTTGCCATCTGTGGCTTTTTCTGTGGAGTCTTGTAAACCTCTGAGAACAAAGATCAGCACCTCTCTGAGTGAGGCACCAAACCACCTTGCAGATTTGTTTTCTAATGTCCGGGGTGAACCTCCCAAGCTGTTGCTTGTGATACCCAGAAGAGTTTGCCTCCATGTTTATGTAACGTGATTAGTTACTATGCGATTATTCTAAGGCAGCTTCTTTGTCATACTAAACAAAGCCAGATTCATCACCTCTTCTCAATCCTCTCATTCTCAAGGCTCCAGGCTGTTTTATTGACTCTTACCAGGTTCTCAAATTCCTTTTCCACCTGGGGAACTTGAAATAGAACAGAGTATTTGAGCTTCAGTCTCACCAGCATTGTGTTTCCTTTGATTGCCCTCCTCTTGGCTTTCCCTGTTTGCAATGAGAGCTGGCTCCTATTCAACCTGACAAACAGTTTGATCTCCATATTTATCTCAGTAAAGCAGTTGTTCAGCTGGTCCAATCCCAGGTACTGGGATGAAATGAATTAATATGAGATTGATGACTCTAAAACTTGAATTTGGTCGAATGCGAAACTGAACTATTTAATGTTATTTCCTGAATATCTAGAGTTCAATAATGGAATTAAAATCCAGAGAATATTTTTCCCCCACTTGATTGAAAACCAGAGCTGTTCTAGATTCAACATGTGGTTGTTTCTACCAGAAAAGCTTTTTGTGCCAGAGTGTTAGGACACTTCTAGTGTCATGCAGCTAATTTTATGCATATATCATCAGATTAATGTAAGATGAGATGAGTAATGGCAGCAAGAAGCAATTGGTACTCGGCAGCTCACAAACTGTGTTTATCCAGTAGGTGTTAGAAGCACAGATTTTTGTCTCTTGTTTTGATTTCAGTATTTTAAAAACAAAATTGATTTCATCTAATGCTTTTGGACCTCATATGAAATGAGCAGAGAGCTGAATAAACACATATTTTGGTATACTGAAGGCAGATTGGTGAGTGTAAAGACTTGCCTTTAAACAGAAGAGTATTGGTGAAAATAATAAGGAACAAAGTTTCATCTGCTCTTCTTTGTGAAAGAAATTGAAATTTGATAATGCCTGTGAGGTTTTTTTCTTAAAGACTTGTGTAGTGGCAGTGTGAGTTCAGTGCTTAGAAGCTGATGCAGAGCATGGGATGTCAGTGCTTTTCGATTAGAAATTGGGCTATGGGGTTTCTTTTGTTACTTGCTTCTGGTGCTTACATGGAAAAATAAATCTTGGCAGTGGAATGACACAATGAAATAAAGTGAGTGTGCATAGATCAGAAAAGGTAGGTCTTGCAGTTAAATCTCTGATTAGCAAGGCTAATTTTTAATATATTGGTGTTAAGAAGTTTATAGCTTTGTGCAGTATGGATTCAGAAAATTTGTCTGTATTAGAGCCAAGATGCTTTATTTTATTTTTTTCTTCAGTCCTCTGTAATTTTGATTCATGACACCTTGGCCTGTTGTTTTGGTTTTAAATAAATGTGGTAATTCAGGCCTTTTGCTTAAGAGAAATGAAGACAAATGTGTGATCTTCCTAAAACTCTGCTGGTACTAAACAATTCCTTTGAGTTTTATACCTTTTCTGTCTCTTCGTGTGAGAAGTGAAGGTATGACAACTATCTTGCTTTTTGCTTGCAGACTCTTACATTTCTTGTGAATTACTGACTTTTGGTAAAACGTTTTTTGAGGTGTATTCCCGTGTAAACAGAAAAGAAATCCACCTGCTGTATTCTAATCTTGATGAACATCTCTAGTTGTTTTACTGGCTTTCTTGATGTTATCTTAGATTTCCGTGTTTCAAAAGCAGCATTACATAGGTTAGTCCTCTAAAATATACAGATGTGTTTGGCATTAAAAACAACAAGAATGGCCAGCTGTAGAATAAGTATACTAAAGTGAAAAGTTGGAAATTACCTTTTTTTTTTTAATCCTCCCTTCCTCTGGGGAAGCAGTAAATTGTCATGAGAATGTGCCTGGTTTGAATGGAAGCTGGTGAGCAAATCTAAGTGCTTGCTCTATACCTGTTGTTAAACAAAGCCAAGTAGTTGGACTAGACTAATTGCTTACTGTTTTATGTTTTTGGTTTGGGTTTTTTTTTAAAGAGTTATAAAGCTGGGTAGTTTTTGGTGAGATTAGAGTTTTGGAAAGTTAAAACTTACATGTTGAGTTGGTGTCATTTAACAGAGAATGTAATGAGCGATATGTTACACATAGGTCTGTATCTTGTGCATTGGGCAGCTGGGTTGGCTTTGTCTGCTGCTTCCCTCCTGCTGGACTTCATTACAGATTTCTCTGCAGCTTTTCATGTTAGAATTTCTTTTTTCTTGGGGTTTTTTTGGTATGGAAACAGGAAAGGCTGGAGCTTCCTGCCCATATAAACAATAAATCCCTGTGAACTAACTGGGACACAATTTGCCTGCCTTCCCTGAATACCATGTTTAAAAGGAAGGAAACAGCATAAGTGTTTTGGGTAACAAAATAGGATTCACTTAATAGTAGAGCTGTTTTCTTGAAGAAATATGCAGAGGAGACAGGATGCCTTTGTTGTTTTACTGCATAAAGTCCTTGAAATTCAGATCTGAGATGTATTTTTATGTGACCATGTTAACTGCTGTGTTACATCATCAAGTGTGTAGAAACTTCTCTAATAAATTAATACGGCTGATTACGGTAAGTTTTGCCAAAGTGCCCTGTTTTACACATTCAGAGCTGTGCAGCTGTATATTCTGTTTTCTTTAAATACACTGCCACAGTTTCACAAAACATCTAAAATTTTCGTTCTTGCTCCACTCTGCGAATTAAAGCTGATGATTATTAGCTTATTTGTTAATTATGTTATGATCTACAGTTTAGTGTCTCTAGTCAATCACAGATAGTACAACATGGCTTGACTTATAGGTAGAGTCGTAACAGTTCCACATTTACAGTGTGGAAGAATATGTGTGCCTTAAAACATCTGGAACCTCAATTAGCTATACAGTGATGTGGAGGAATGGTTTGTTTAGGGTTTTGCTTCTTCTCTTTGCACCAGAAAGAAAAATTGCACCTTTCTAAAAACAACTTTAATGTAAAAAAATTATCTGTGTGTGGAAGCTTATTTTAATATGCAGTCTAACTTTGTGTTTTCTCTTCCCTCCAGCTGGTGAGCCTGCTGCTGATCGGAATTGCAGCATGGGGAATTGGCTTTGGCCTCATCTCTAGTTTCAGAGTTGTTGGAGTGGTAATTGCAGTAGGAGTCTTCCTTTTCTTTATTGCCTTAGTTGGATTGATTGGTGCAGTGAAACATCATCAAGTATTGCTATTCTTTGTATCCTTCTGATGCATTGCATTGAATGCGGCTTGGTTCAAGCCATGTAAACAACCTGCTCTGTCAGCTGAGAGTCAGCTGAGACTGCTAGGGGAGGTGCTTCAGAAACAGACCAGAAATTCACAATC
The DNA here is from genome assembly GCA_025920805.1 of Petroica traversi. NCBI lineage: Eukaryota > Metazoa > Chordata > Aves > Passeriformes > Petroicidae > Petroica > Petroica traversi. The sequence continues at coordinate 27,970,598 of JAHLSL010000022.1, forward strand.
TTACTTTGGTCAAGTGCAGTCTAAATTAGACTTCCTTCCCATTTAACTTTATTTCAGTTTCCTTTTTTTCTCCATTGTTTGTGCATTGAAGATAGAAGTATTCACCTCTTTTTAAAAATAAGATTATATTAATTCTTTGACAGCTTTTTTATGGTGGCTCACTGTGTCACAGGTGCCTCTAACTGTGTGCACAGCCCTACATGGAGCTAAAGTAGGCGAACTATTAATGTTTAACTTCTGTGGTCAGTGAATAAGAACTGACCTCCACTTTACAAACAGCTTAATTGTGTGAAGTATCTGCCTCTGAACACAGCAGCCAAATTTTGAAAGTACTCCCCAGCTTTCTAAACATGATCTTTAGTATCAAAGTTTCTTCTTTTTGTTTTATACCATCTTCAGATGCATTAGTCCAAAAGTGGTGAGGCTGTATTCCAAGAGCAACTCCTACCTTTTTTAATTTTTAATCTAAGCTGAAGTTATTTTTTGTAATTAATTACAATACTCTGTCATTGAAAAAAACCTAATCTGAATATGCAATACCCAGAAAAATATTTTTTAAAGTGAAGAACACTGAATTTACATGAGTCACTGGAGAAATTGGCTGGAGATTTTTCTCTCAAAGCTCCTTTTATTAACCTCTCTGCTCAAGTTTTCTTGCTAGGCAAGAAATACCTAACCCAGAAATACCAGCTATGTATAGTAGTAGCCAAAAAGAGGTAATAGATGGTGATTGGGTCCTGGGAACATTATTTAGGCCATCTTTTCCACATCCAGTCAGAATTTGCTTCCATAGTTCTTTTGTTTTAAAGGACTTACTGTTACCCAGTGAAATGAAGAATGCCATTAGGTGTATATGTTATAAAAGCAGAACTAATTTGAGAGTATATCCTTAACTATTGTTTCCAGTACATGATTATTCTTCTGCTAGTCTTTATTGTCCAGTTTTCTGTCTCCTGTGCCTGCTTGGCACTCAATGAGGAACAGCAGGTAAGAAAAATTTCCTGACTTGTCAGTTAATCTACAGCATAACACTATAAATATGTATGTACACAGGCACATGTTTTTGTATCTAGTCCTCCTTAAAATGGGGAGAGCATATTTTAAGAAAATCAGCATTATCCTATTTATTAAAGACTAGGTCTTGGTCAGTGCTTGGTTCTAGCAGCTAGAAAGAAATACATTTGGGTCTTAAAATGACTTTCAGATGTCTCATTTGTGTTTTTAAATTGATTTGTTTTTAAGCTTCCTTTTTAGGTTTATGGTCACAGGGGTAGCAGGATGATATCTTGAATAGATCTCGTGTTCAGCGATTTCAGATAAGCTGATGAAATACACAGTAATCATGGTCTAACTTTGATAAAGTCACTGCATTGTTCTTGTGTAACTGGAAAGGTCATGACTACATTAAGCAGTTATGTGTGAAAGTAAAACAGTCTTCCATGTGATGTGGAGACCAATTCTTACTGCATAATAAGTGGGTAAGAGTACAGTGACCAGACAATCAGTTTTTGCATGTGAGTGTGCTTTTTGTGTAAAGCCTGGGCAGCTCCAACTAGATTAGTTGCATGTCCCATTACTAGTGATCTTGTTTGGTTTAGCACAAACAAAGGAAGGAAATGAACTATATCTGTGAATGTGCTGCTGTTAGGTGCTGTTCTTTCATCAGCTACTCAGCCTCTTTGGACACTCCTGTCATTCTTTAATATGTTTATATTCTCCAGGTAACCATCAAGATCTGAAGGCTTTAGTTTAGGGCATTATCAACTTGATTTTGTATACTGGTTTGCAGTTTTAAACAGTTCAATTAATGTCATATGTATTTGCTTATGACTTCTAGAGTGAACTTCTAGAGGTGGGATGGAGTAACACCAACAGTGCAAGAACAGATATTGAGAGAAATCTGAATTGTTGTGGATTCAGAGTTTTTTATCCGAATGAAACCTGCGCCGCTGTAAGTTCAAGTGTGAAAAACAAGAACTTTTTTCTCACTGCGTTTGTTCAAAAATGTGCAACTGTTTTCATAGTTACAGAAAGCAGAATTTTAACAAATGTGTAATGTAGTTACAGTGATACTAAACTCTTAACTTACTGGAAGGACAGTCACAGGGCACCCTGCAAAGTTTGTACTCTGCTCTCATTTTTATTCTTGCTCTCTTAGAGTCTTTTTAAACTGCTGGAGTTTTGTCCATGGGTAGCAGTCTTTTCTAGGGCAAACTAGATGCTTTCAAACAGTGAAGTGTCATCAGAAAATGGAATGGGATTCTCTGTATCTATTACAGGATTGTCTTAGAACTCTCCACTGTAGACCATGTGCACCAATAATGGAAGAATATTCTGGAATGGTGCTGAGATTTGTCGGAGGGATAGGACTCTTCTTCAGTTTCACAGAGGTGAGTGGGTAGTTAGAAAATTGAGTGCTTTTTCCCCACTTTTAAAGCTTTGTTTTGTGAAACACAATTTTAGTGGGTTTATTACAGGAAACCTCAGTCCAATATCAGGAGTTAAATAATTAATTCAGCCAAATTTTTCAAAGGTGTCAGCTTGCTTAAGTCTGACAGAAGGAAGGCTTTTCTTACAATTTGGTTATTTAGACAACAAACCACAGCATTAAAATGTGGTGCTGTAAAGTTTAAGCTTTTCAGAACGTTAGCCGTTGAAGTGTATCATTCTCCTACAGTAATAAAGACTGCTGTTGCTTTATCTTGTTCCCTCTTCTTCCCACTATTCCTCACTCAAGCACACATAAGGTCTTTGAGGATTTTTTTTTGGTGCCACCTGTAGTGCAAAGATAGCGTTGCATGAGGAGTGAACTGTATTTTAAACAGTAGGTTAAAGTTACAAAGGTCTTTTGACTTTTTGCTTTAGTACAATGATGATATATAACTTGCTTTATTGATTGGAGTATAAAAATCCTCAGAGCAGGTCTTTTCTAATCCCAGAGCAGAGCACGTGAAAATGCTCTTCATGCTGCTTAGTTCAGTTATTAGAAGGTTTGTACATACCACAGCAACAAGAGGGGTACATCAGCTTAAACAGAATCACTCTGACCTCAGCCATCTCTACTAAAAATGTGAAGGTGTTGGGAGAGGGGAAGGTAGTTGGGGGGAATGGCAAGATTTAAAAATGCACAAGAACAGCTGTACAGTTAAATGGTAACGGTGAAATGAAACTATTCAGAGGATTTTTTTATCATTATACTAAAAACAGCTTTATGAGTATTTATCAATTGGGAAGGGGAGAAGAATAATTTAACTTCTGTTACAACAATGGGAAATTTTTTATTGCATTGTGAATATGGGTTTGGCTTTTTTGTTTTGTTTTTCTCTCTGTTGCTAGGGTAGGGTTTTTTCCAAGAGAGATGGTGCATTCTTTTTTTTAATTAAGAAAGATGGACTGTGGTTGTACAATTTTAACAACAGTAGAATATCCTAAACTTGCTTACTGGAAATTCATTGTAATGATTTTATATTTAAAACAAATTTTGTAAAATTGGATGGGATGGAGACCTCTGCTTAATAATATCTTTGGTTTTTATTTTCAGATTCTAGGAGTCTGGCTGACTTACAGATACAGGAACCAAAAGGATCCCCGTGCAAACCCTAGTGCATTTATTTGATAAGTTTATAAAGGACTGAATCTTCTCTCTGCACCCTCTACTTAAAAATACTGATTCTCCATGGTTTGGTATTTCTCCGTAATAGGTATTCTACATTTACCCAAAATAAAACTCAAGTTCTATAAGAAATGTGCAGTTTTCATATTTAATTTCCACTGTTTTTCTTCTAAGAATCTCTATCTTAAAGTAGATGGGTGCATTCAGTAGCTGAGCAGAGTTGAACTGCTGGTTAAGACTTTGTTAATTGATATGCTGAACTCTATAGAATGAGTTTTATAGCACTACTGGGTTACCTGGTGTAAAAAAAAAAAAAACAACCCAGAGTTATTTTCTGCTGTATTCATTGATTACAAAAATTCACATGAATTCTCATTAAAATGATAAAAATTTATGGTGGATGGTTGGTTATGATTTCCTTAGGTTTTAGGATGTACTCTAGTAAAGTTTTTTGTCTCCCACTTCTCCTGTTAAGGTAAATATAGAAGCTAAAGATGTTATTTTCTATAGTGCACATAAGTGTATGTTAATGACTACTGTAGTCTTCACCCTCTCTTTCCCTGTTTTTTTTTGGTTTTCTGGTAGCTTTAGAATTTTGTTGAGAATAAAAATAATGTTAATGGATATTGTCATTATGAGAACAATGAATGAAGAAAACCAGGAGAATGTAATCTGCAGCTGATTAACTTGAAATTTTTTTTCCTTGCCAAGTGAATGAAGTTTGGTATTTGCACAATCGGTGTCTGTCATTTCTGATGTAAGAAACTTGATGTCTGGAAAGTTGTTGTACAGCTGTTTTTTTAGATGGTGTGAAGTCATTGTTGTAATAACTCAGAAGTGTATATTTCTCTGTCACCCAGATAACAGTCTTGATTTCATGAGAGATTGAATGACATGTAAAAAAAAGAAAGAAAAACAGCAACAAAAAAAATGGTTTCCAGTAGTTTGTTTTCTGAAAACAAAGAATTCAAGTTAGAATGGTATGTTATCCATGTAGTAGGTATTGTCTGAGCTGATGGAAAGCATGAAGTGGACCATCAGCTGGAACAGCAGACATCTGAACACCCAAGGTGCACAGTGTTCCATTTGTTTCTGATCACACTGAATTGCAGATCTGCACTGCACCTTTTCTTCATTCATTCTTCACTCAGTTGCTGCTGCTGGCAGGGTAGGCAGTTGCTGTAGCTTGAAAGACAGCTCTACAAGAAGAAAAGGGGGAGAATATTAAGGCCCTCTGCCCAGGAATACAGCACCTGAGCAAGGTGGAAAAGAAGTCTGAAGGCAGACAGAGGTAGTTTCTCACACAGTCTCCCTTTACTAGGGAGATTCCTCCTTACGCCTGCAGCAGAGGTGAAAAGTTGAAACACATACCCATCAAGCACTTTCAGACTTTCACCAGCCAAGTGCTCCTGAAGAAGGAATTATCTTGAGGTTTTGAAGGGGAAGAGCAGAAACTGAAAGCAGAGGGATGTCAAGAACTTGCTGTAGAACTGCTTCTCTTCAGGTGTAGCTGAGTTTTCAGCATCCGTGGTCAGCACCTTCTCCTGGAGCTGCTGTGCCTGCCCAGCTGCTTTGTTTGGCTGGAGCACATACTTGGAGGTCCAGGGTAAGAGCCCACTCGTGTGCTGAAACACCTTAGGAGCCTTCAGGCCTGCTGACATCTAATAAAATGTACACAGCACTTTTTTTTCTCCCAGTTGCTCTCCAGTTTCCCCCACTTGCTCTCCAGCCATTCCCAGTATGTGTCAAGAGGACACTGATGATCTCATGGCTGCCTTTAGGAAAAGTTCATTTTCTTGATTTGGACAGGCTCTTGTGTTTTTGCATTACAGTAACAAATCCAAGGAGTTGTCATATGGAGAGGGTTAATGAAGCTTAAAATAATACCATATTGCTGCTTCGAATTTGACTTTTTTCCTAATTGTTTTTGGTAGTACTTAGTTTTGGGTGGATCTCATTTCATAAATATGGTAGATTACACTGGAGTGTAAATGTGCGCCAATGCAAAAATACTGAAAATATTACCACTTCCAAAACACTCATGTCTCATAATGTGAATTTGTTTTAGCAGTCAAAAGAGAGATCAGTGGATTGTATGGAATGATTAAAGTTTTTCTATCATATTAAAAATATATTGTCTCTTTGGGATTGTGGTTAAACCAACCCATCCCCCCACGCAAACGCTGAAATTCCCAATCAGAGGTGTGGATTTACTTTCCAAACCTGATTCTGAAGGGGCCAGTAAAACACAACGAGTCTGACTTTGTTTTTGGAAGGTGAAGAGTGTTGACTCTCAGTCTGACCTGTGTGATTATACAAGAAATGCCTTGCTGTTCTGGCATGCCAAACTAGAGAACTTTAAGAAGTTATTTATACGTATTCTTGGTGGGTTTTGTCATTGAACTTTGTTGCATTCTCTTCTTGAAAAACATTTTTACCATACAAAGATTTTTTTTTCTTGTTTATTTTCTAGAGATGCATTTAATTTTCACCTGACTGCTTGAGGTTTGGACTTAATTGTAACCAGATTTTCTAGAAGATACTTACAGTAGTACACTGTCAAAGTAATGGAGTGATTTAGGTTGGAGCATTCTTACTGCTTATTTTAGGTATCTTTTGGCCTTAGTTGTGTTGAAATGCTTTCTTCAAGTTGGTTATTCTGGAAAAATGTAGAAAGACATCTTCTTTCAAAACACATACACATTTTTACCGTACAAAAATATTTGGCTATAAAACAATAACATCTAGTTCTTCTCCATCTATGTGAGAAAGTGAATCCAGATATAACTGCAGCCTGATACTACTGCACAGTATCTGCCACCTTTCACATGAATGTAACTATTACAAAGGGGAAAGCTTATATAACTTGAAGAGAAATCTGTAAAAATGCACCTTAAAAGCTAAAGCTGACAAGTGAATGGAATGCGTTAGTGTTCCTACCTTACATTATTATTTTTAGACCTAATTAATTAGAAGATTGTCTGAATGCTAGTGCAATTCTTAAAATCCCCATATCCATCCTGTATACTTCAGATCATCTAACAATCGTGTCTGTCATAAGCAATGATTTACCAGGTTTTCCAAACAAATGGAAAGAGGCTTTTTAAGGTCTTGGAGCAAGATGTATGTATTACATGTATTTGGAGGAGACGATTAAAAGAGCAGGATTAAGTTGACCATTTCTGTATTAAGATTCTTGAAAATCTGGTTAAGGTGAAAAGTAAATAAGAAAAGCATAGCCTTGAGTGCAAGAAAAAGAATTTCAGTTTCAGAAACTGATTTCTTGCTACATGCAGGCTGGAGTGACTTGTATATTTGCACCTAGGCATGTAAATTAGTAGACCCTCGTGGTTATACTTTATATCCATTTACTGGATATTATACATAGCATCAGTACATCTGCTTAAGAAAATGATGCTACTTCAATAGTGTTGTAAAGAGCTTTGTAAACGTGATGGCACAGTCAGCCTTTGTTTCGTGTCACAGAGAGAGCTCTAGCAAGTGTACTTTGGGTTGAGTAGGTGAAGGTGATTCTGCTGACCAGCTGCTCTGGCCTCCCCCTGTGCTGTCCCTCTGCTAAGTCATATGACCACATCTTTTGCTTTTTTTGACTGATACATGATTCTAGAGGATATTTCTGGCCCCCACTACGTCTCTTTCGCCTCTATTTTCTGGATGCTGCAATAGAAAGTAATGTCTTACAAAAGTGCTGAAGGAATGCTGAATTACATGTCTGGGACCCTTTCCAGGTAGCTCTTGAGGTTTTCTGGTAAGAAAGGTTTATATAGCTTGCCAAAGACATATTAGCAAGTATCTTACTTCTGAGTTTGCTGAGTGGTTCCCTAGAGCTAAACCCTTGCTTCTCTCACCTGTCCTGCCCTCCCAAGTGTTTTCCTCTTTTGTAGTTCTCATCATGACTGGTAGTGGCAGTAATGGTAAATCAAAGTGGTAAGAATATTGTCATTGCCAAATATCTGAGAAAATAATGAAGGTCCTAGCTTAAGTGTTTCTCGCTGTTGAATTCAGAGATAGCAGATTCTTGGGGCTGGAAAGTCTCCTTTTTGCTCAAGTCTCTAGCTAATGTGTTCCCTCATTATGTTTGCCTGCAGTGTTTATTTTTACTTCTGACTTCTCTTGTCCCTTTTGGGCTTGTAAATAAGCAATCATAAGCTGTAACACAATCATGAAACCAGCCACATAGTCAGTGTGGTATCCCTTTATTAATCAGCTGAGGGCTTTACCGAAATCTGGTGTAAGCAGGGACCTTTTAAGGGAAGCAGTTATATCTTAAATCACTTCAGAATGCAGCCAGATCAAGAGTAAAACCACCTCTGTATGCAAACAGTCTCATTCTCTAGTCTCAAGTACTTTTCTGTGAAAGATTTGCACTTGTTATCTTAGCTGTAAAGAAAGGACTGATAATGGAAGCTCCACATAGGCTGGTGCTACTAGAAAATAATTGGAGATAAAGTAGGCTGAGTAATAGCTTAGCTAGCTGCTGAAATGAGATAAAAAGCTGCTTTCCTCTGCTGGGTTTGGCTGAGTGAAGTTGATTTTCTTCACAGTAGCATGTGTGGTGCTGTGCTTTGGATTTGAATCCACAGTGGTGCTGATAACACAAGGTTGTTTCTGTGGTTGCTGACACAGAGGCGAAGTCTTTGCTGCTCCCTCACACTGCCCTGCCAGCAAGTAGACCTGGGCTGTAGGAGCAGTCAGCAGGGGACAGAGCTGACACAGCTGACTCCAGCTAAGGGGATATGCCATGCTCACCGTACAAACTGGGGGAAGGAGCAGGAAGGGGGGCACATTTGGGCTGATGGTGTTTGTCTTCCCAAGTCACCATTACATGCAGTGGGGCCCTGCTCTCCTGGAGGTGGCTGAACACCTGCCTGCCCATGGGCAGCACAGCAGTGAATTAATCCTCTGTTTTGCTCTGCCTCTGCACACAGATTTTACTGTACCTATTAAACTGCCTTTATCTGAACCCTTGAGGCTTTCTCACTTTTAATCTTCTGATTCTCACATCCCACTGGAGTGAGAAAGCAAGCAGCTATATGGAGCTGGGCTGCTGGCTGGGATTAATCCATAAGAGCTTTTTTCTTTCTGAAGTGTGTAAATCTAAAATGAGAGCTGTGGTCTCAAGCAACACAGGGATTTTACTATTTCTAATAATGTTAGATGAAGACAAGGAAAAAAATAGAAAACACAGCAATGTTTTGTATGTAAACACTTGAAATGGATTTATTTTTTAAAAAATCATTTTTACAGTTGAATCATACAGTATTCTTCTGTACGCCTTAAAATAAAAGCCTCCAGCTTTTACAAATGCTGCCCAGTACAAAAGTGCTAATGTAAAACTGTAGTGTTTATGTATAGAAACCATCACTACACATCACTAAATATCGCTCTAAATAGTCTCTTCACCAGTATCAAGGTGTGGAGAAGAGATGGAAGATAAGACTTCATGATATTTAAGGGCTTTCTTCTTCCCCTTACAGTTCAGTCTTCAGGAGCTTCAGCGCTTTCTGCATATTTGAATACACTGGAAATGAAATATTCATGCATGTTATTTTTGTTGCAACGTCCCCTGCCAGCAGCCAAAAATGCTGCAGAGAAAATGTCATTATTATTAAAGCTTTTAATCACATGCCTATTGCTATAGGGATTCAGATGCACTTACTCTTCCAAGCAATTTGTGAACGTCATGAGTTTAATTTTGACTGGTGAGAACATTAATTAATGCCAACACATGGGCAAAGACTGGAGCTGTGCAGGAGTGAGGGGCGGCTGTAGCAAACATCTTTCCCAGCTCCCAGGAGGTTTCCTGACCTGGCCTGTTAGGACTCGTGTGTGTGAGTTCTCACCGTTGCTTGCAGTGAGCACTGCTGAATTATGCAAGTTCTACTGACGTATGCTTGCTTTTAAAACAGATGGATCCTTAAGGCTCCAGGGCTCTGCCATAATTTTCTTCATCTCACTGAGTTTAAGTCTAGCATCCTGCTTTATTTTAATTCTGGTTAAATATCTTTGAGCAAGTACTGATTGTGAGAATCTGTAATGCCTGGTGTTATTTCTTGTCAAATGAAAAATGTGACTGCTTTCAGAATATCTCCAAAAAATGTGTCAGAACACTCTACTTACACAATGCAATGTCAGAGGGCTCATATGCATAGAGACGGTTTGAGTATCTTCCAGTAATATCTGCTCTCACAGTCAGGGAAGGATCTGGGAAAAAAGGGTGAGAGAATTTGTAGAGGTTAACTTTCAAGCAGATGGAAATAAAAGGAAATAAAGCTTTCTGCACTCCTGCTTGCTTCCTAAGTGTTTTTGTGAGACATGTCTGCTTCCGCTGACTAAGAGACTGTTTTACAGGGTTACTGACATTTCAGTTTTAAGTATTGTGTTTGCAGATCTGTTAGGAATGGGATGAGCTATCCATTCCAGCGGCTGTGGCATCGTGCCATTGAGGGAGGAATGATGGACCTGTGAAGCTGGGTGGGATTGAGTCAATATTTGATCCACAAAACCAACTCAAACCTTGATATTTGTCATGGAATAAATTCCTGTTAATCAGCCTAAGGATTTGAGATGCGTGGTGCAGAAGGGGCTCTGTTCTGAGATCCGCTTTGATGCTTGAGGTACTCACCAATGAACAAAACCCGAGGGACGTACTGGCCATCAGGTGCAAGATTCTTGTCTGTGGTTTCATACTTAAAGAAAACAGAGAAGGTTCCTAGTCAACAAGGTCACAAAAATACATTTTCTTTCACTGCTTTGTATTATGAAATACATCTCAAATAATATATTTTGAGTTTCAGAGATTCACTGCCTGGGATGCAGTTTTAAAACAGCTGGAATTTCAAATCGGTAACAACAGTTCATGTTATTATTAACCTTTACATTCCCTCACATTTTGAGTTTATGATAGCTACAAATGAAAAAGGCTTACAATGAAATCTTTTATGCTTCAGCAGTGGCCATTTTCCTAGCCAACCCTGGCCATTAAACTCCAGTTAGAGAAGCCATAAGTAAAAGCAGAACTTTGTCGCTTTCTTTTAATTAAGTGTAACTGGGAAACTTACCACAAGGTTCAGGAGAATGAATTTTTCAGCCAGTTTCTGTATATCTTTGTGTTCAGCAAAGACCTTCTTGAGGGCTAGAGTAGAAACAGATGGGAAAGAAAATTAAAAAGATGCCCCAGAAATATATTGTCCTCCAAAAGAAATTCAGACAAACTGAGGAAATAAAATGAGAATTTCCAGTTCACAACTTCAAAGACCCTTCTGGAATTACTGGGACCATGGATGGATGCAAAGGTGTTGCCATCTGGATTGACTTGCAGGAAGGAGGGCCCTCAGATAAATCTAAAGACCCTGGGAAAAAAGCAGTCCCAGTTACCAGAAATCCTGGAAGAGCTCACTTTCAGCCTGGATTGATTTAGTCCCCGGCTGGATTCAGTCTCAACCCCTGATGATATCAAGAGCTGAATATGGTCTTTCCAAGAAATTGTTATTTCTTGCTACTGGTCTTGCTGTTGGTTTTGGCTATTATGCTGTGAACCAAACTCAGGTTTGTCAGAGATCAAACCCTAGTGACCCATGCTCATTTCTCTATTCTGTATCATGCATTTCTGAATTACCATTTTTATTTCTACACATTGGAAAACACCTTTGAGGTGCAGTAACTTGAAGAATACGTCCCGTGCTTGTGCAAGCTAGTACTTCACTATGGTTTGAGCAGAACAGTGGATGATTTTTTTTCTTTAGCAGCGTTTTTCCAGAAACTTGACAAGATTTTTAATTTTTGAATTTTTTTTTAACTCCCCAGTGCAAAATAATTACCTTGGCTGTGTGGGCATTCTTCCAAGTGGTGGATAATCATCAGGGGTTTCTGGCTGGAAAAGCATAGCCCTGGTTAGGAACGGGGGAGGCGCAGGGGGCTCAGGGTGGGTGTGGTGGGGCAGTACAGGTACCTGTGCTTGGCTCGGAAAAGTGCCTCTTCATAGGTCTGTGTCCAGATGAGCTGGTCTCCCCAGCCTGCAGGAGGGACAGGGGACACGCACACCCTCAGACTGAGCCTCACAAGCAGGGCCAGGGATTCCAGCTCTGAGTCCTGCCCCTGCCCACCTTTGCTGGGATGGGCTTGGAGCAAACTCACTGCCAGAGGGCTTTAAATTAGGAAGGAAGGAGGAGAGGGTGCTAGGAAATACTAGAAAAGGTTTTGCAGGATGAGTCCCAAAAAATTTAATTTTTTTAGAACAGCGTAGTAGCTGAAATATTCACAAGATTGCACTTTTTAAAGAATTTGGTGGAAGTTTTTTTCAGCTGTTTGTTTTTTACCTCTGGAGAGTGTCTGAGGCAGCTTTGGCTTAGCAGTAGTGTCCTTTGTATCCTTCTTGCCCACATCCTTGGCCAGGGCACAGGAGATGACAACGAGCAGCAAGAACATGCACACGTAACTCTTCTCCATGGCTGCTCCTGGAGCAGATGAGAGAAAGTCCTGGTCACTGTGGTGCCTCCCAAGTCAGAGCTGGTGGTGAGGCACGCAGCAGATAAGGGCAGCATGGCTAAAGCAGCAGGTCAGGTCACAAATATGCAGTGGGGTGAGTCAGGGCTGAAAGGAGCAGCTCCAGGCGGGGGCCTGGGCTTGGGGGCACGGAAGACTGAGGTTTGCTTAGCAAACCACCACAAAGGACTTGGCTGCTCCACACTCCGCTGTTCATGCCATTGGGTTGTGGCCCTTTTAGGCTCTGCCCGTCTGTGTTTGTTAGTTTTTCTCTCTTCTTACATATATTGAATATGCTCAGTAAAATAACTGAGTTACAGCAATTCCAAAAGTCCTGGCAAGTCCTAGTAAGTTCACAGTTCTACCTTGATCTCCCAGTGTGAGAGAAACCCAGCAGCAGGTGCTGAAAAATTAGTCTCAGCTCTTCCCCCATTTTGCTGTGGGGCAACTCAAATGAGAAATCAGAATGTCCGTTTTACAGTGAACATTAGCATAGACACAACTTGTTGAAGCTTCCAATCCTGTCTTTTCCCTTAAAAATATCATCTAATCCTTAAACCCAGAAGAATCTATAATAAAAGAAGTGAGGAGGAATTGCTGTGTGGCTCAGTGAGAACTGAAATGGAGTTTGAGGGTAGAAGCAGCACAAAGCAGAGAGCTTTTTCTGAGCCAGACTGGGGCATGGAGAGAGGATATGTCTGATGGAAAGCTCCTCAGCATTTCAGCTGAGATGTTTCTCTGAAGGACAAAACAATTTCAGCAACATGACCCTATGTTTGCTCAGTACGTTTCCTCCTAGAAACTAGAACCAATACACAAAAGGTGCAAAAAGAAAATTTAAGATATTCCAAAACAAGTGAAGAACATTGAAAAGATTCATAGCAAAAAAAAAAAAAAAGAAAAAAGAAACCTACAAAAACCCCCCACCACAACAGGCTGACTGTTTTTAAAGTTCAGACAATGAAAACTAAACTCCAGGAACACAGAAATGTTTTTCCAGGTAGGAACTGCAGGAGGAGACATTAGCCGAGTTTCCTCGAGTGCTACAATGCTCTTTGCTAGTGGCATGTCCAATAGAGCTCAAACATCCAAAGAAACCCTGTTTCAAGGGTATGAAATACAACTTTTGCAGCTTTTCTGTCTCAAGAAAAGTCAGCTTGGCAAGGAAGGAAATTGCACGAAGTTCAGTTAAACTCTGTGGATTTTCAGGGTTGCCTCAAGAATTGTTTTGGCTAGAGCTGCATGGCGAAAGTAATGCTTCTTTAAAAAAGAAAAAAAATGAAATAAAAAAAGTATTGAACAACTCGGAAATCGAAGATCAGGCACATTTTAGGCTGTTGTGGAGGTGGCATGCAGAAAGTAAAGACAGGAACATTAAACCTGCTCCTTAAAAACTTTGCCTCTGGAAGACTATGTGCACTTTTGAAAAGCTTTCCAAAATACCCCACCCATTTCTCCCATTTTGTTGCTTTTTTTTTTTTTTAACCTGCAAAGCCAATATTTCTGTAGACATTTTCCTTCATAACAGGCTTTGCTGGACTGTGCCTGCTTTGCTGCAGTCTTTTCTTTCCACTGCTCAGATTCCCCATCCCCAACTAGCCCAGGATCACAGCTCCCCCGGGTACCCTCTGAAGCAGTGCCTTACCTTGTTTACTCCCCAAGACGCCTGCCAGGATGCAAAGGTGTTCCTGGTTTCAGTGTGAATGCTGCTGTTCCTACTGCCTATTTATGCACCTTCACACCCCAACTCCACCCACAAGCTTTGCATTTGAATACTACTTTCAAGGAGCTAAACTTTCCAATTTTTCCCCACCAAAACATTCAGAGTGAATTTTATAATTAAATAACATTACCTTTTCCTGTCAGATACTGTAGCTAAAGCTCAGAGACGTTTCTGTAGGCTTTTGGGATATTTTTGAAAGGTGGTTTTAAAAGATTGGCAAAGATCCAAGTCCAGGTAAGCTTAAGTCAAGACTCCTGATTTGCCTAAAGAGTGATTTGTCTTTTTTTGATTGGTTGGAAAATCAGTATGAGTTGCTGTTCTTTTAGACCTCAGAAAAAGTTAAATTGATGACTCAGAATTGATGGATGTTAATAAGATAAATAACTGTGCATATTACACACATATGTGTGCACACATGCACATTTAGCAGCGCATAGAATTGTAATCAAACCTGCAAAAAAGTTTGTTAGGGTCTTCACTAAAAATGTATTTGGATGCTATAATAAAAGAACTGTGTTCATAAGCAGAGATCTAAGCCAACATTTAATTCAAATTCCATGATTATTTAGTTGTGTAGACATTTATTTTTAACTACAACATGAACCCAAATCATCTTAATTTTCAGAAGCAAATGTAACACAGTGCAACACTGAGGAAAATGAGGCCTGGATGGTCATTCCCGCTGCTGCACTGACCACACACAGAGTCAGTGCAAGGCTGTCCTCAGCAATATATGTTGAAACTACAGTATGTTCTCCTTGGTGCATGCCTCATGTATTTCAGTGAGATTAAAATCACATGTTCATGGGCAGTGAATACTTAAAATTACTCAGCTGGGGAGGTGAAATCCATCAGATATGGATTTTCCTGTTTGAAATTCACAGTGCTCTCTGATGGCTGCTAAAAGCACCCATTTGTTATAAGTACACTTGAGAGAATTAAGAGCTTTGGATCTTAGTGTGGATTTGGTTTGTTTTCTGTTTTTATTTGGGTTTTTTTCATGAATAGTAGTTAGGATAACAAAGTACAGAAACAAGATGGCGAAATCAAGCAAAAAAAATAATTAATGAGTTCTATTCTACCATGATTTGCTTAGCTGTTTGACATATCAGGAAGGTGAAACCAAAGCTCCCAGGCCTATCAGAAATTTTAACTTCCCTTTCTGCTTGTTTCATGAAATAAGTATGTTTTTCTGAGAGAATTTGCATGTAAATTTCTTCTCCTCCAGCACTTGTCCCTGAAGATTTTTTAGCTTCTATATTGTCTATCCAAACTACATCCACTGTGGTTTTCTTCCAAAAAATACACCAAAAGAAGTCTCCAAGGTCCATATTTGGACATGGGACCCCTCACTTTGGACAATTTCAGTTACATTCTTTAGGATCCACTTCAGCGCAGATGTAGATGTTAACCTTGGGTACCCATTTGGGTCTCAGCTTGGACAATTAATTATTGTAATTTAACATGCTCTAGCTGACTCTCTTCTCAGGTCACACCTAAGAGTATTTGGTAGTTTTAAAGCCTGTAGAAGAAGTTCTGGCTTCTCTCTGGTGATGTGAAGAGATAATGAGCAGGTGGGTTCTCAGTCACACACCTTGTTTAAAAAATGGGGTTTTGTCTAAAAATGCATCCCCAAGCTGAGCCCCTACCTGCTCCTGCTCCTGCTCCAGCCATAGATATATCTCCATTTTATTTGCACCTTTGACTTCTCCCATTTTCAGGGGATGCATTTACCTTAGCCTGTTTCCACATAGCCTTGTTCTACTCTGACAGAACTGTGTCCTATAGGAATTTCAATAATTCAAATATAGCTCCTCACAGGGGCTTCCCTATTACTCAAACCCAGTGACCACGATGCAGATAGTTAGACTTGTCTCTAAACCAGCCCTGTGCCTCGGTAGTGAAGAGAAGGGGGAGTTCAGTCTTTCCCTGCTTGGGCCCTGACGCTGTACCCAGCTGCTAAGTTTTCTTCTGGCCTCTTATAATGGGCTACTTTCTCTGCCTCAGGGACTAAATCCTGCAGGAACTGCCCCAGAGAGCTTCAAACAAAATAAGACTTTTCCAGAATATTTTTCCTCTTTTTCTGTAAAGGTCTGGTAGCCCCTATTACTGTTAATGTTTAACATCTTCACAAAACGAATCATCAGATTTTTAATATGATTTCAGTTTCCCTGCTCTGAGATGCCTTTGTTCATTATGTTATACAGAAATTTGCAGACCCTTAAGTGGCTGATGTTACACCAGTTCTGAAGGCTTTCTGTAAAGTGCTTTGTTCTTCCTTGTACTTTGTAAAACATAAGTTTTAGAATTCAAGCATTTATCTTAATTTCATAATAAACACATGCTTCCAAGTCTTATGATCTACTGCTTAGAATAAATATCAGAAATTTACATGGGAGGGATGAGCAGTAATGAAGGAGATGTGTAGTCCATCCCACACTAGCAATGCACTGAGTCAAAGCCAGAGACAGACAGATCTGGAAATCATCAATCTTCCAGTGCTCTTAAAGTAGTATATTGTAAGATACAGCGGTTGAAAGCAGACAAAATTTATTTGAGAACTGGTCAAATTTCTGCTGTTAGTGCTTCAACCTCATGCAGTTTTTTTATCACCTGAAAACTCTTTGGATGGAATTTGACTAAAATTTTCTAGAAAGCTTTGTACCCCAAAATTTAGGAGCTGAGACAGCCTCTGACACCTATGACAGATGCAGGTTCCATCTTGTTTCCTTCTTGCCCTGAGATAGTTCAAATCCTATTCCTGAATATTGTAGGTAGGTGCTGTCTGGGCTGGGATGTGGCGTGATGATTGATGTCCCCACTCACACATGCCAGGACTCTTTATTTGTGTAATAGCCATTTATGCTGGAGCAGGCACTGAATCCCAGGCCTGCTCAGTGGTGATCTGTTAGGTAAGAAAGTGATTTTTCTCACATTGGCTCAGGAAATATTTGCTAACACTTGCAAATGGAAAGCACTACTAAAGGAGAAACTGATATATAAGCAGTCCAGACATTCTCTTGAGAGCTGGAAGGCCATGGTTCAACCATCCTCTTCTACTCTATTTTCATTGCAAAGGTACATTTCAATACACTGCTGGAAAGACAGGAGTTCAGCAGATTTCTATTGCTGAACATTTAAAGCTGGTAACTGGAGCTCAGGTAAATTTTTGCGTGGAATCTATGATTTGTTCAGAAGGATGATGGTTGTCTGAAATATGTCAGCCCAAAATTTTCTTCTTTTTAGTTTAATAAATTACTCAAATAACTTACAGTACCTTCAGTTTATTGGTAATATTTTTCAAATTAGCTAGCAGAAGATATGCCAAGGATTTAAAATGTGATAATCTGACTCTTTAATTACTGCTTGCAAAACAAAAGAGTAATCCATGAGGATTTTGATATCTCTGGAGGCATTTCTTTTCCACTTATATGTGAATGTTTATAACACAAATCACCACCACTTGATACAGGCTGTCATGAAAAGCATAGAGCACCCCTTACATGGTTTTAGATAAAGATGTGGGTTTGTCATGTAGCCAGTTCTTATACCATGCTCTTTTTTGAGTTGTGATATGCTGAGATGTCTGGAAGGCATTTCTGAATGACACGTTTTAAAATCACTAAGTCATTTGAAGACCCATATTAAATGTACTTGCTCTTGTATTGTTAATGCCCTTTTCACAACAATAAGGAAACTGTCATGGTCTATTACACCAAGGAGTTCCAAGGTTTTCAGCATATGGGTAACTTAATTGCTCAGTTGTGTAAGAGAAAGCCTTAGATTTAACTCTGAAATATTTTTTGCAGTCCCACAGGCAGTGAATGAGTGAAGGGGTATTCTCTGATGAGGGGTGTTGAGGAGCTGGGGGTGTACCCCAGCCTGTGAAAAAGACAGTTTATCTGGTCTTCTAACTGGGCAAGTCAGTCAGGATCAGCAATGCTTCATGTCTGAAATTCTTATACTGAAGTAAATGCGTTTTAATAAATTAAAATAATTAGCTCTGTCTAAAGCATAAAATTTACTGTAATACAAAATTAAAGCCAATGACTCCTTCTCCGTCTGAGCAACTGATATTCAATTTCCATTACTTGAAATCTGTAAGCCAGCAGTTTCCTATTTTGTTATACTGTAATATATGAGAACACTGGGGAAAACATTTATGTTTTCTATAGCTTATTTTTGTACTTCGTATCACATGGACTATCCCCTTTCTGTTAATTAGCTCATTTCTGTTTCTGGCCTGCCTTGGTCCTTGGATGCTAAACTCCATTACAGGCAAGTACTGAATCATAATGTTCATAATTCAGCAAGTCTCCCAGAGCTGCCTCCTTCCTGTAATCTCTCTGTAGGCCTCCTTTTTATTCATTCTTCTTATTTCAGATTTATGTTTGTTTATCTGTAACCCATACCCTCTCAGTTTTCCTAATGCTTTGCCTCAAAGATCAGAAACCTTTGGCTTCTAGTGAGTATCACTGACGTGATGTCCCAGATCTGAATCCAGAATTCATAGACCCTAAGTAAAAAGGGATTGGATTTTCTTCATTCTCTTTATTCTTGCTAACTTACCTGAAGGTGTGCAAAGATAAAGATGGAGGATTCTATCCTGTTCTTTTCTTTTATTTTTTTTTCAGTGAGCAGTAAACATATCTCAGTGAAATTCCAGCTGAAACTACTGACACAACTGTTTTCTGAGCCTCACTGTTGCTTGTATGCCAATATTTTTTTTTAACATTGCTTTTGCTTGGGACCATATCCCAATCAGCACAGCCTCTGCAGTGAAGTGTATGTGTTTTTCTGCTGAGTTTCTTTCTTTCCTTGTAATGTTGGACTTTTCTCCAAGCTGTGCAGACCCATGGTGTTGACACTCTCTGGCCTGCATGATGTGCTCCACAGAACCCTCCACCTTCTCCCAAGATCTTGACATCGCCTTGGTTTGTGTATTCACCACAGAACATGCAGTTTTAGTCAGCCACACAGACTGCACAGTTTTAGTGGGCTCCAGTGCTGAGTCCTTTCTGCATCAGCTCTCACAGCTGCCATCTCTTAGATGTTCCACCACATCTTCACTGTGTCCATACCATGGTACCATTTTTCTCTCTCTGCTACAGTCTGAACTGGGTGGGCAGTCTTTTCTTGGGCAGTTCTAGTTAACTTGTCAAGGTTAAATCTGGGATTGAGCAGTCTCATTTCTGGGCTGGATTTTACAGATGCTGAATATTATATTTTTATCTGGGTCTTAGCCACCAAGTTTTGAAAACTAACTCTCCAAATTTTGATCAAGTATAAAATTGTCTATGTTTTCACCTCCTTATTTTACCTTTTTTTTTTCCTTTTCCTTTACTTTGTTTGTTTGTTTGTTTGTTTGTTTGTTTGTGGAGGGAGTGTGAGGAATGTTTTTTGTCTTTGTGAGCAGGATCGTGTACCACTGGCACAAGCCACCCAGAGTGGTGGTGGGACAACACTTATGTCAGGTTTCAAAGAGTTGTTCAGCAAAGTTTGATTATTAATGCCATTATTTAGTGGTCATTCAGGAGGATGGGGCTGGAAAGAATACTTTTATCCTGCCTGACCTTCAACTTTTGTAACTGAACTTTGAAATAACACAGTTAACCCTGTTCTAGCTGCTTCATGCTGTGAGGTGCTCCCTAATGCAGAATGTTGTACTTCTGAAAGCTTCTTGCTACAGTCCTTGTCTGAAAATATTGCCTTAATTTAATTCCTTTTGTATTACAGCATCCCAATGACGTGTTGCAGACCACTGAGTTACCAGCAGGACAAAGAAAGAGAGGGCACATCCACAGTGCTGAGTCCAGTTCTGAGCTCCCTAGCACAGGAGATGGGCACACACTGGAACAAATCCAGCAGAAGGGTTCAAAGGTGGTGAAAAGATGGAACATCTGTCATTCGAGGAGGGGCTGAGAGGGCAGGGACTGTTCAGCTGCAGAAGAGATGGCTCAGGGGGATTTCATCAGTGTGAATCAATACCTTATTGGGAGGACCTCCTTGTTCAGAGGAAGGCACAGAGATAATCAGAAGGCTGGACCATGTCTTCAGCAGACTGATTTGGGGTTTTAGCCTGGTAGGAGCTTTGGGGACACCTTACAGCATCTTCCAGTACCTAAAGGGGGCCTACAAAAAAGGGGAGGGACTTTTTTGAAGATCATGTAGGGATAGTTCAAGGAGTAATGCCTTAAACTGAATGAGAGTAGGTTCGGATTAGATATTAAAAAGAAATCCTTTACGGTGAGGGTGGAAAAGCTGTGGGGCATGTTGACCAGAGAAGCTGTAGATGCCTGTAGATCCATGGAAGTGTTCAAGGCCAGGCTGGGCTTTAAGCAGCCTAGCCTAGTGGAAGACGTCCCTGCCTACCTCAGGAGGGTTGGAACAAGAAGGTGTTTAAGGCCCCTTCCAAACCAAACCATTCTAGGATTCTTTGACTCTAATAAGGAAAAGCCAGGCTCTTTGCTGACATCAAGTGACAGGATAAGAGTCAATGGGAATTCAGGAAATTACATGCAAATATTAAGTTGAATTTTTTCCTTTTGTAATGTGAGGATGATTGAAGACTGGATCAGGCTGCCTGGAAAAGCCAAGGAATCCCCATTCTTGGACATATTCAAAACTCAGCTGTGTACAGCCATGAACAACCTAATGTTGGTTACACTGCTTTGAGCAGGTCAGTCTCCCTGCCAAATTCAACAATTCTGTTATTTGGTGAATCTACATAAGTAGTATGTATAAAAGAGGGGTTAAAACCACAAAGGTGAACTTATAATTGAACCCACACATATCTACTCTCAGCTACACCTGCTCTGTTGCCCAATATAAGCTAAATTAATGGAAAACTGCCATATTGTGGTCACAGATTAGAATATTATTGCTGGAACAGCAATGAATGGTTATTAATTTTACCCATGAGATGCTCATGTTTCACCATGGTGTGGGTCATACAGTGTACAAATACAGTTGTAGTGGCCCTGTCAGGATAGCTAGCTGGCTGTTCAAGCCAGTTGGAGTGACTTTAGGCAACGTGTACTTAAAGTTTTGTTTAAATGTTATGGCCTGGAAATGGTAAGCACACTCCCGCAGGTGGTGACACTAAACAAGCAGTATCAGTTACAGGGAGCTGATAGAGGATGGGTGTTCCCATTCTCCTGCTGGCACAGTTCCAGCTGATGGCTCAATGATAACGTGGCTCTATCTTGGCATTCAAGTGCAAAACGCTCATTTAAAAGTGCTCTTTTAAATTTTTTCTTTCTGTATGTGACATAAGCAATGCTATCCCAAATCCAGTGAAATACGTAGTGGTCATAAGGATGATAGATGTTTCAGCTATGCTTAGTGTGGAGGCACAGGAGCTGGGACAGAGCAACCATCTCTCATTTGCCCTCCCTCTCCACAAGGTCATTCCAGCAGCTGACAATGACTGAAATAGAAGCGAGCTTAAGCAGTGTAGTCTTTTTGCGTCCAGCTATTCCCCATGTCTAGCTGTAACACTCAGAGATTCCCTGGGAGGCAGGGAATTCCCACATCACCAAGTCAAAGGTAGTCTAATCTCTGTATGCCAAAAAAATTATGTGGAAAATTTGGAGATATGAGTGTGGTGTGAGAGCAGACCACTTAAAAGTAGGCCACTTCATGAGGAGCCATACATATGTAAAAATGCTCATACTAGAGTTCCTGTGCTAATTATGTGTCAGGAGCCATTTCTGCTTTTAACATGTCTGACTGAGAAGAAAAAACAAGGTGTAATGTCTTGTGTTGTGTTAAGTGACCTGTAGCTATCCTGCTTTAGATAGCTCGGTTTTCAGAGTTGAAGGTGTTGAGTCATTACAAACAGCAGCAGGCTGGGGTTTCAGTTCCTGCCCTTCTATTCCATATCATGCAGCTGCTGAAGCTGAAGAGCAAACAGGCAGCTGGTGGAGAGCTGCCTGCTACCAGCAGCCTCCTACATTCTGCAGGTGTTGCTGGGCAGAAGTAACCGGGGACCAGCTGGCACCACCCACCTTCTTTCTGGCATGAGTGGAGGGGATATAAATCAGCAGCACAGGAAGAATGGAGGAAATGCCTGTCTTTGCTTGGCTGTTGTGGAGCTCTGCTGTTTGCTGCTTTGGTCAGCAGTGCTGAATCCAAGCTGCTAATTTAGGGCATAGTGCTGATCCCTCCAATGAGTCTAAGTTTAAAATGTCAAATGTCTTATCAAAAAGTTAAAAAGCAAACTGAAGGTAGTGGGTAGCAGACATGTAGATGATGTCAGTTAGTTGGAGAGGAGCAGCTATTCAATGCTCCATTCATGTGGCTGCCACATGCCAAAAGACCATAGGCATGGGAGCCAGTAAGTATTGTTATTATTTTCATTACAGGTCTATATGGTAGGTGCTACTTTCACCTGGTTCATATGATGATTAAATAATAAACCCTTATATGCTCCAATATCTGTTCTAGTTCCCTGTACTTTCTAACTGAAAATCCTGAAAAGCTAAAAATTATTTGCAGTTTTGGATGAGCTTCATGTGGACACTTGGATATTATTGCTAATTGTACGTGTGAAGAGCTGTTCCCTATGGTTAGAAGCTAAGACCTTTGGCATGATCTCCTATAAAATCTTTTATTTCCCCTTCTCTTTTAGAATAAAAGGAATCTACCAGACAGTGGGTTTGACTAAGGATGCCTTCATAGTTTTGAGAGGTGTTCCTTACACTTGTATTTCTTCTTTCTATTGACCAATAAGATTGTCACACCTGTATTTCCTTGCCAACTTCCTGGTTGATGTGTGCAAGAGATCAGCATCTAACTTGCTTGACTTTGTTTCTCATGTAGCTGTTATGCAGAACCAGTCCTACTTTTTGGTCTTAACTGTCCTGACTCAGCCCAAAAAATAAATAACATCCTTATAGCTGGTAAATTAAGTAGTGTCATCATAAAAGCCTAAGCCTTATAGTAAGAAGTGGCAAGCTGCATCTTGAATTTTGAGACCATCCTTTTGGTGATTGACACTGCTATGTCAATGAAACTTAAGCATGAATGCACCATAATAATAAGAATTTTCCAATTGTCTCCTTGAGTCAATCAGATTGGTTTTGAACTAAAACCACACAATTTTTTTCTGTTAAATACAGAAAATTTAAGAACATAAAAATCCTGATATGAGTAGCTCTACCTTTTAACTATTTCAGTTGCAGGCTGAAAGAATTTCTGGAAGACACCTTAACATTGTGAGGCACTCTAGCAAATCAGTGGGGCCATTTGTTGCATGTGTGTTTCTCTAGCAGAGCTTGGGTCTATATTGGTCACAGGCTTTTTCGTTCCTTTGGATTTGGGAAATGAGGAAAAAGTTTAGTTTAACAAATCTTTTTCAGATAACTGACACATGCCTTGAAAGACTAAAAGTGCTTAAAGGGGCACATGGTGTAATTCTCGGGAGCATCCTGTTTGGGGACAGGAGTTGCACTTTGATGACCTTTGTCATCACATGACATCAGCTCATCATATTGTATGTTTCTATGGTCAGGTTAAAAGTATAAAGATGTTAATTTAAAAGAAGAAGGGTTGAATTCACAAAAGTTTGTGGAAAATTAAACCAGTGCTTTTTGTTTACAGGTAATTTAAATCGAAAAGCAAAATTGTTCCAGGGTTATTGTTCTTACTGCACAATCATAAGGTTTTCTTCCTGTCAATAACATTGCTCATATAAAGAAAAATTACTCCTTTTGCTCTGCAGCACCTGATTTTATTAGTAAGGTGAATCTATTGGTGAAGACCCCTCCAGGAAAGTCTCAAGGGTTTTGCCTTCATGAGAGTGCACCATATTGCATTGTTTCTTTCTTATTGCCTGTTTGGTGAGCAAACAAACCTTTCAGTGAGTTTATTCAGTGATCTGGTTCACAGGCAGCAGAGAGACTTCAACTTCCAAATTCTATATGCATCTGTCTTCCTGCTGTTTCTAAAAATTTTAGAGTCAAGCTCTGTTCTTGGCCACTTATCAAAAGGTAATTTTAAATTTTTTGTACCGGAATGCTAATATACAAGTCAGTCCTTAAGTGACTCTCAAACTGAACACCCTTTCCTTTTTCTGAGTGCATCAGCTGGTATGATAAACTCAGCTCTCCTTGAAAACTTCTTTATGTAGAAACCTTGCTAGATAAAATGCTTTGTTTCATGTGGAAGATACGTTGTGTTGGAGCTGAATTTTCAAAAGCCTTCTAACCAGCTCCAGAGCAGTGCTGCTGCCCAGTTCGCTTTGTTTCACTGAAATCTGCCTTGGGTATGAATCTTGTCCAGGATGACTTGCAGAACTGGTGAGCAGGAATCTTTAATAGCAGTAGCCCTGGGTGTTGGCTCTGTGCTCTGTGGTATCATAGCAATTTGGGAGTGGCTTTGTTTAATTAATAATCAAAATATCCTACTTGCTACCTTTAGTTCGACTAGGGAAGTGGAGAGGGGGACAGAGAGAGACAGAGAGAGAGCAAGTTTACCTGTGGTGTATAACACTAATGAGATTTAAATATTATGGCAGATAAATGACAAAGACTTTATTCTCTCCTTTTACTTTCTCGGTGTGTGTTCTATGCATGATGGTGTTGCATTCTGAATGCATTGGAGAAGGCAACCTAATGCAGGAATGCAGCTCTCAGTCAGCAAAATCTGAGATGGATGAAAGTTAATGCTGGATTTACTCTGCTGGTTGAACAGTAGCTTGCAGCTAAGTTGAGCCAAAAATATTGCTGCAATTCTTCTAGCAGGAAATGAATTGGGTGCAAATAAAAGCTCCTCCATAAAATTTTGAGAGTTATGTTGAATTGTTCTATGTTTTAAAGACTGTGTTATTTGCCAGTTCACACTAAGTCATGAATTTAGCAAAGATATTAATGAAAGACCCACCAACATCTCTTTCCTCATTTGCTACAGATGCCAGGGTTGATATTTTGGAAAATAAATACGTATTTGGAGGTTGGAGTAATAACACTTGTTCTTTATTTCAGTGAAGCTGTCCCTGGCCTTGGGTTTATTCGTAGGTTCTGTACCATGTAACTTCAAAATAACAGTGGGGTTAGATTCTAGTAACTTTTTTCATCCATTCACTTAACTTTTTTTTCTCAGGCTTCTGCAGAAGAATGAAAACTATAATTTAGACAAGCTTTTCTGAAGGGGTAACTGGGGAACCAGAGACTTATTTGTTGTCAAGCAAACATTTTAAACAAAAAAGGTAAGTTTTAAAAAAAGTGCTTGGTCAAAGACTTGCATTTTTGCTGTGTCAAAAAATAAAAAAAGAAAAACCTGTTAGGATATGAAAAGTATGATTTTTTGCAAAATTTCTCATTGAAGTAAATGTTTGTTTAGAAAAAGTAATTATATTGGCTTCACTTCCCAAAATGAGACTGTCACAGAGAACTGCTTGTACTGTTTCTACTTGGGGAGATCCACAGTGTGAATAATTCTCTAAGTGAAAGAAAGAGTCAGTTACAAAGTCTATGTTTTAGGACTTAAAGTCTATGTTAAAGGACTTAACCAGCTGGTGGGAGTTTGGTAGGATAAAATCAGTTAAATCCCAATTAGATGGTGAGGTAATATGTAGCATGACAAATGAAATTTGTAGTTTTCCATAGAGTCTCCCACTCCTGATAGAAAATCAGATAGTGGAATTTTGCTTTATAGAGTAAAATGGAGAATTTAAGTACTCCTTGAAATGTAGAGAGGCTTTAAAAATTGTTTGAGCAAGAGATACAAATTTTTGAAATTGCTGTTCATTCAACCTGCAACTTCAGGACAAAATGCCACTGAAATCTGAGCAATATTAGACTTGGATCTACAAGCCGGATTTGCATTTTGTGCCTACCAGGACTAAATTTACTTGTGACCTTCTACTATGTCACCCTCATGGTATTGTTGATTAGAAACACTTTGTAACTCATGGTTTACGTGTTTAGCACTGCACAATGACTTCAGCTTTTATCAGTCTGAAGGAGTTTGTTTTGGACATGAAGCTAGGTCATTCCAGAGTTCTTGTGGGGCATCTTAATATGGCATCTACACTTTGAATCCAGTTTTTCTTTGGGATTTATGGCTATTTATGGCTCCAAAGATGAAATCAGATAACAACCTGTAAAGCTCTAAAATTGTTTACATAGATCAACTCAGTTATGAAACTGTGTCAACTAAATTATGTTGGCAAACTTTACTCTTATAATAACAAAAAGAGAATTATATACCTGGAGATGTGAGAGTGCAGGGTTGGAGTCCCTGATGCCAGAGCTACCAGAGCAGAGTGATATTGTAAGTACACACAGCAGTGAAGGAATTGGCAGGTCACAGCATAGCCTCACAAACGTTTGGAAAAGCTTCTCCTTTTGAGTGATAAATCTTCACTTATCTGATATAACACTGTGCAAAAATTGGCCTAAGCACCACTGGTTATTTGGGACACAGGAGTGATCATGCTCTCATTTTGACAGTTGGGATGCACCAGGCTCACCATTATGGGCAATCAGTTAACAGCTTATCTGGGTGCCTTCATTCCTACACTCTTTTTCATTCACTGAAGAACTTCCCCTTTCTTCCTGGCTGAGCTTTGCCAGAGTGCTGAGTAGCCCTTCCTTAGCCAGGTCTGTATGAAGAGTTTCACTTCTGCCAGACATGGTTTTAAGGTTAAGCTGTCTGAGGTACAGCCTGTGTGTCATGTGTTAGTGCTCATTTGTGTCCTGGTTCCTGTCCAGTTCCTGGGGACTGCCTTTGAACTCAGGCACCAGCTTAGAGGGAGATCTCAGCCTTTCCCTGAATGACCTGGGGGCATGACGGTGATTTTATATATCTGTGATTTTAACTCCTCATCTGAAAACAATGTGACAGGGCAACTTTTTTTTTGTTACTGACTGAAGTTTTTAAATTCATCCTTAATTTTTCCTAATTATAGTGATGTCAGTGTTTAATAATCTTTGAAATACTGTCCCTGTGGCACAGAATATGGAAATATAATTCAATATAATGCAGGGGTGTAGCAGGTGTGTGCTCAGGCATCCTGAACAGGATGTGCTGGCGGAAGTGTCCTGGAACTACCTTCCTCTTAATTCCTGCATTTAGCTCACTTGCAAAGCTAATTGGATATAGTTTCTTCATGTAAGCAGAGCTTGGCTTGTACTTCCACTTTGTTTAATGACTAATCTCTTCCAATCTATATATGTTTAATCAGGAGATGACCTAGGTCAGATAATAAGTCTGCTGCAAATGTTCTATTTGCAGTATGTTGTGCTAAGCAATAGCAAATCTCTTGAGTATTCTTGTAATTCAAATCCCTTTCAAATCACTTTTACTGATGGAGAGAAAACGTGTCAGCTTGTGAGTGGCTGCCTGCCTATTCCTGACTGACTTGATGCTTTCAAGAACAGTTTCAGGGAATAAATATAACCATGCTATGTTTATCTGTGATGATTTCAATTTGTGAAGCTGCTGCTAATTTTAGTTGCAAAGAACTTCCTTTAGTATTAAGCAATTATTTATAGGTTGATTAGTCTTAAATAATTTGTCCTAAATTTCAGACCTGTCCCAAATCCTGGGTACTTTTATTCCTGTTGTTTACTGTTTCTATAAATGTAAATCTCCATATATCATTAAAACCTGATCCAGAAATTTCAAATTGCCATGTCTGTCAGTTAAATCTGCATTTTGAAAACATCTATCTATCTATCTATCTATTAATCTATCTAATCTATCTCACTATACACATGCAGATTCCAGAAAGGACAAGGGGTCTTGCCAGAACAGTAATGCAGAAGGCCTCTTTTTCAGTTGGCATTTGGGAACAGAAAGCAAGCTTCTTTCATGGTGGTCATTTTAAACAATTGATATCCATTAAGACCACTGCTCACTGCTGCAAAATTGAAAAGCCTCATGGACTTTTCTGTTTGTTTTGTGAAGAGTGTCATCAAGACTATCAATCAGAGGGTCTTTCCAACAGGCAATCCTGCTCCTCTCTGTGTAAACTGATGCCAAACTAGAAAGCCATGCCTGGGAGTGGGACTGCCAACTGGATGAATCTGCCCCTTGACAAAGGACACGCTGTCTCATTACAGTGCTAGCGTGATGTCAGTGATGTGGTTGGTGCTCGCTGAGATCATTGCTTCCCTGGTGAAGGGGAGGGCAGGAGGTCAACCCTGCCAGCCCAGCCTGAGGAATGCCTCAGTGCTGGCTCTAATTGTGCTCCTGTGGCGAGGAGCTCAGAAATGAGAGACTAAACAACTGCACTAAGCTGCTGCTCTGGGAGGGCTATTGGGAGGTTTTTCACATGGTAGCCCGTTCAACAAAGCCCCTAAATATACCCACGCTGGGTGATGGCTGTCATTCTGACCCAGGCTATTTGTTTCCTTCTTGCCTGATTATTGAAGATTAATATTCTGCCTTCTTGCCCCCTGTAATATTCTGGTCTTGAGGGAGCACAGGAAACAGCTTATCCTATCAAATAAAGTGATAGGGAATGATTCTTCAATGCTTGATCATTCTTGTCATAGTGTTTGACAACTCTTTTTGTGTTGTAAATGTGCAGTAAGACCTTTGATCCCTGAGCTGGTCACATTAAGTTCACTGCTCAGGCTGAGGCCCTGCTGTTCATTCAGTGAAGGATTTGTATCTGCGGAAAAGAGTTAAGGGACACAGACTGCTTTGTGCAAACCAACCTGGGAGGATAGATGCATTCTGGAAATTAAGCTTAAGCTGTGCCTCTGCAGAGGGAGTGGCCTTGCTGTGCATTCTGGCTGCTGCTGCCGCTGAACACAGTCTTGCCTTGCCCTGTTTGCTTAGCAGGGTGGGTGCTGCAGACAAAGGGAAAGGGGATAGGAACTCGGACTGGTTTGCCTGCCATGCACAGGGTCCTCCATGAAACACAGGAGTCATCGTGTGGTGAGAAGGGAAGAAAGCTGCCCTGAGCATTCTGTGCCAAAAAGGGAGGGAGTGATGGTCACTGCCACCTCTTCCTGCCTGGATGCACTTTTATGCTGGAGGAGGAAATGCAGAGTCAGGCAGTGATACACAGGCTTATGGTGTGAACTTCCTGTAGCATAGGAAAGGATGCTGTTATCTCCCACAAACCCTCCCACAAGCCCTGTAGGAAAAATTGCAACCACTCCTGGCATGACTAACCCTGAGTGACTGCTTAGCAGAGTCCACGATGAATAGCTGCATTGTGAAGGGCTTGGCTCACTTCTGTTCTCCCAGGTGTTTCAGAAAGAGGGATCTCTAAATGATGATCTAGAGAATCAGTGATGTAATAAACCAATGACAAAGAAATGTTGAGCAACAATCAAAGCTCTCTGCAGGGGCTGGAAGTTTGCTGTCATGGATATATGCCCATTTCTGGGTTATTTTAATTGTGGAATCGAATTTTTAATTCAGAAAAGCACAAAATGCTATTTTGGTGAACAAACCCCCTATCATACCAATAGTTTTACCTAAAAATAAATGCTTTAACTATAGCAGTTTTTCTCTGATTGTGAAAATTCCTTTGATTTATGAATATTAGATTACCTGTCCTGATGATAAAATAATTTTCTAATCACTTCTGAGAGAAACCCACTGGAGAAGTATTTCCTTATTTATACCCCTTGCTGTAGAAACTATGGTCTTCATTTCTTTGATTAATTTTCCAGCTCAGTTAATCCAGATGGCCTTCCTTTGGTCATGCCTGTAATACCTTTTCTTCTTCTTCATCCCAGGAAGGACCAAGATATATGCACAAACTGCCTACATAAGGAAGCTGCATGGCCTGGAGATATGAGAGAGAGAGCAGTGTGTAGCTGCTGTAAATGGGGAGGACAGATTCCACAGGTCCTTCCATAGCAAATCCATGCTGGGAAATGGCAGATCAAAGTAGTTCAGACCAGCACCTCTTTGATGCAGAAAAAATTTTTATTCCCGGGTATAGAGTGCATGGAGAAAAGAACCTATAAAGGCACATTTTGCACTGTTGTTCTTTACAGCCTGTGCCACTCCATCTTCTCTTGAGTAGGACAAGACTATATGTTACAATATTTGCCTTAAACACCTGTCAGTGATGACCCTCCCTTCCCCAGGCAGCCACTGACAGCTGACTCATACTTTTCTCCTAGAGAATGACAGCCTCAAGGCTTTAGTTTTTGGCTTAATTCTGGCTCGAGTTCAGGAAAATATCATTTAAGATGTACAGAGGAATTTTCAGTGAGCAACTCATCCTTTCTTTCTCTTCTCTCTTCCAAATTCAGTCTTACTTTGGACATTGCTTTCTTTCATGTTTTCCCTCTTAAATCAAGGGAGTATAAATATTTTGTGCAGACAAGGTAACCATGACCAGGAGAATTGAGATGCATGTGCCCATTTTAAAGAAATGTATCACTATTATGTTCACTAGCATGCAATGTTTTGCAATGAATTAACTCATGGTTTAGTAGCATGGGTTGCTAAATTATCATGCCCAGCTATAGCCCCTCTTGCCATCTTATCTGTATAATTAATTGAAACATAAAGATGAATTTAAAGTCCATATGGTGTAAGTGGTTTTGACAACACAAAAATGAAAAAAAAACCAGAGCTATAGAGAGAGAATACTTTTCAAGTTTAATGTGTAGAATGGCTACACTTATGTAAGTTGCTTATATAAGTTACCACTTCATCAATTTGCATAAAATTAACAAAGAAATCTATTTTTCATTCAGGATCTACTCTCGCCTAACCTTGTAACTTCAACAGTGTAAAAGCTGTCCTTCCTCTATTAAATTAGCTAATTTCTATCTGCTGCTCTACTCTGGTGTCACAAAGTCTAGCTTATACAGGAGATGAGTTTGAAAATTTCCTGTAATGATCACACAGTAAATGCCTTGGTAACTCTGAGGATAACTGGAGATGGTTTTTGTTGCCTGAAGAGGTGCATAAAAAAGTCATTAGAACAAACATATGCCAGGAGGAGGCAGCCTTTCTATAGCAAGCTTTTTATAACAAGAGATTATAACCACTCACAATTTAACTGCAGAAAAGCACAGGCAATATATTTGATGTTTCATACAGCAAGTGTATATCCTTTTATAGGTAATAAAATCAGTAATTAAAAATACTACAACCCAGGCGGGACAACGCATTCCAAATATGAATTTGCATTGCATAAAAGCACTTGATGTGTAGGTAAATCACAAGGAGTGATAGGTCCTCATGTGCTTGTGCACACTTCCTTTCAGGTACCAGTAGGGAATTAAGGCATCTGTTCTAACCAAGGCTGTTCATGCTAACAGCCAATCTGATTTTGGAGTAAAACTCCTAAAATAAAAGAACTGATAAAGAAACTTCAAGACTCAAGGACTAGCTGCACACTGAAGGCCAAGGCTTTGGACTGAGGCAATTGTTGTTCTCCAAGTAGAAGTTAACTTCATATTTGGTAGATACAGCACCAAGCCTTTGTTCCTGCTGCCTTAGGCTGTAGTGGATGCTCTGCCCTTGAAACATAAGCTTCTCCCCTTAATTTGAAAAAGGCCAGCTAGCATTTACCTACTTGTTAAACTTCAGATAAGCTCACAACAATCAAGGGATTATGATTATTTATTTAATCATGTGTCAAAATGAACCTAGGAGAACAATAATGACAGCTACCATCGCTTCTCTTCATCAAGGCAGAACCAGCCTTGTTGAGTAGGAATAGTGCATTTTACTTGTGCAGTAATCACTCACCTCAAGTTCCTCACATGGCCAGAAAGGGGAAATATGTTCATGTTGGCCATAAGTGCTGCTGCTGGGGGCTGAATTCTGTCCTCAACCCATGGAATCACAGAATCGTTTGGGTTGGAAGGGATCTTAAAGATCATCTGTTTCCAAACCCCCTTCCATGGTCAAGGACATCTTCCACTGGACCAGGTTGCTCAGGGCACAATCCAAGCCAGCCTTGAACACTTCCATTAGAGTCCTAGTAAGCCCAGCAACTCCATGCACACCTTCAATTGCTCCCATTTGTTCCCCATACCACATGGATCTGTGGACAGGCAGTACAGAGAAGCATCCAGTTGTGTTGGTTACCCACAAAAGGGATGGGTAGCCACAATCCTGCCACCCGCCCTCTCCCCACTCCTGTATCAGCATGCAAAGCAATCTGCAATTTCATAAATGAAATACCTCTAGAACTAGATTTTTTTATTACCAATTTAGCCGGCATAGCCAATACATTCACAAATTGTGCATACAATTAGATAAGATTTTTATTTTTCTCTGCACTGTTTTAAATTATTATAATTACATTTATGGGAGATTTTGCTTGTTTTCCAACTCTGCTATTTCAAAATGTGGCTATGAGCCTGACACCTTTTTGGCAACTTACCCCTATAGTCCCTATATAGTTTGAATATTTCCATGATTTATCAGCATATTGCCAAAAACACATTGAGCCTACTAGCCTAAAATATACGTATAGTATAATGCCGAAGTATTTACTGGCACTGGGAATGCTTGCTATTGTCAGACTTGGAACCACATATAATTCTTTAAATGAATTTCAACTTTACCTGGAGACTGGTAGCTTCTAAAAAACCTCTAGCACTGTAGACAGAACTGCGGAATTATGTTTACCAAAAGTATTTTGGAAATTTACTCTTTCTCAAAAGACATTGTTACTTCTGGGTTTATGGCTCACTAGACCATGTTATGAAACTATATAGCAGGAAAACTTTTCTTTAGCTTTCTTGGTGAGTCATCCTCTCAAAGGACACGTATCCTTTGATTTGTTTCAGTGCAGGAAGGAAAGGCTTTATGGTTTATATCTCGGTTACAAAATTGTGGATGCTCTCTTTCATTTGTCCTAGCACAATGCCTTTTCTCCCTTAATTTCAGAAATTCAAATGACTGATAGAACAGATTCTACAGTCAGAAAGAGGCAGTGCTAATTAGTTGGTGCTTTTTCCCATCCATACTAGCTGGATAAAGGCACCCTCAGTTCCTTGACCTGCGACATGCTTTTTGTGTGATCTTAACCTGTATGTTCCTTCTGTATAAAAATATGGAAAGCTAAACATGCTTAACTCCTGCCACTCACTTCAGGGTGAATAACCAAAGGAGCCATCAGTCTCTTCAACGCTGCTTCCATATGGCAGGACACCTTCAGGCAGCACACCTGCCTGTGGATACAGCTCTGCCTAGTGCTTAAGGTGTTTGGCCCTTTGGGCTGCAGGGATGCCCTGTAGCTGTTCCTGGGGCTGTACAAGCTCAGCTCACCATCTGTGCAGTCAACATTTGGCCAGGAAAGGCAGCCTGAAGGAATTCCCAGTGGTCATACCTGATGGTGTTCATAAAGGGGCTGCCACATAAACACTTCAGATAGGTTCACATTTGCACTCCTGACTTCCAGAAATAGCATATGAAATAGTGCTTATTCATTTAAAATTCTCTGTGAGGTATCAACAAAGCTGTTTCTTGGCTTTTATAAACAACAACCAAACAAATGCTAAAGGTTTATTTCTCTTTAATGGAGTTGTTCCATATCTCATATCTTTAGTCCAAGAATGCAGGACAGCCCATAATTCATTTTTACTGGACTATGACTCCCTGTGTATTAATTTGTTTGGTAGGTAAATAAGAAAGGGCGTTTTTCCAAGGAAGGAAAGATTTAGTCTCCAGGTTCAGGGTAACTGCTGCTCTGAATCTTTGAATTCCTTTTTGGGAATTCAGTATGGGATTTAGGAATTTTTTTTTCTTTTCTTTTCTTTTTTTCCCCCCCCCCGAAGGTTGAGAGTATACAAATGACAACTAAGCCACTGAGGCCATGAGGGAAATTTTTTTCAATTAGAACAAGAATACTCTTCAGTGGGAATGTATATATGAAAACATATAACAGTAAGATATATTGCTCATGCAGTTGTCTTCCAAGTGAAGCAGTGGAGGTCTGGAAGTCATGAACTCTTCTTCTACTCTTGTACTCTGATACAAATGCTCAAGATCTGTGTGAAACCACAGCCCCAACTACTTGTAGGCTTGAAGCAAAATAAACTCTTAGCAGAGCAAGGCTGCTCTTCTCTCCATCCTGGGCAATATTCCTCACTGTAGGGTGTAACTTCTCCTCCAGGCAGTCCCTGATCTCTTCCCTGCATGTGAACATAAGCAGTGAGGCTGGTGGTTTTTATCCATCCATGAACTTCTGTCTGCAGCTGGCTGAGTGCTAAATAGCAGGGTGGGCTCCTGTGTGCCAGCCTTTTATTAACAATCACCTGGGGACATGTAGCCAGGGTGGGCAAAGGAGTGATACCTCAGAAAGGTAACAGAAGACACAGCAGATCTTTCTGAAGCAGTTTTAGGCTCTTTCCTGAAACAGATACACAGTCTAAGCATCAACACATTCCATGTTGAGAGTTTTCTTTTGAGTCTTATTAACTTGAAAAGTTATCGTGTGTGATATCTTTTCTCTTTCTCGCAGGTCATACTTAGATACACAAAGGGTGACATGATGTATGTCTGCTGGAGTTGGCATTATAGGGAATTTCAAAATGCAGTTCTTGATATGGCAATGTGAACTCAAAGATGATTCTGCTAATTTGTTTTTTTTTTCTAATTACACAAAAATAGGGGAAGCTGCAGTTTTTGTGTGTTTTCTCTGATTCTAAAGGGATCAGCAAGTATCTTATAACTCCTAAGAGAAAACAGTCTGCTGAAATAGATGCACTTTTAGTGACTAGGGAGTCAATTACTTTACAATACATGGTAGCAACTGAAGATGGAAGTGATGAATTGCTTGAGCATCTTGAGCAGTAAGGAAAAGGAGTTAGTAGATATATTGCAAATTCTGTAGATTTTCTGGTGGGAAAATAAATATTCCTCTCCTTCTATTTGATGGTTTTGGACTTTTTAATTGCCATGGAGACTATTTATTTCCTTCTGACTTGTACTGTAGATCTCTACATCCATTTGAACAAAGGAACAAACAAAAGGAAGCAGATCAGTGACTTGGCTGATCCTGCGGAGGACACCTCAGCATTTGGAAATTTCTCTGTGTCAGCCTTTGGTAAGAACACGTGTAGTACATGAAACAAGCCTAATTATATCAGTCTTAGTCTGCAAGATCAAGTTACTTTTGCATTTTAAATGCTGAGGTGTCTCACAGTCTCTCACCTCCACAGTACACAAAGGTATGGTGCCTTTTCTTTTCCTCTGGTCAGGCACAAATATTTGCACATGGGAAAATGTTTTAACTCCACAGACCAATAGATCAGCCATCTGCCTGGAAAAGGCAACGCCCTTCTGCCTTGAGACGGATACACAGGGGAGGATCCTGTTCTGGCAGTTCTCAGATTCCCCAGCCTCACCTCAGTGACGTTAAGTCCACGTTTGTTTGTCTACTCTTGGTCTGATTACACCAGATAAGTCCAGACAGTAAAGCAGAGACGGATATGTGAACAGGTGGCAGTAATTTTGCTTCCCAGCCTGTGTCGTGTTCATACCAAAGGCAAAACTCAGAAAAATCTTTTTGTATAAAACACGGATTTCCAGAGGTGATGCTGAAGTATGCCCATGTGAATATTAATATCTAAACATAAAGAATACAGGTTATGAATTCTGTAAAAGCACGCAGTCTGCACAGGTAGGTTTTCTCATCTATTGGTCCTTATACCATGACTGGATTTATTCTGTGTAAAACAACTTCTGCTCTCACATTCACATTTTCAGTCTTTTATTCTCTTCCTCCAGCTCTAACCTGATTGGTTTAGTTCCAGATAATCAAACAATAGAAGAAAGAGTTTTCAGCTCTTTACTTAAGAAAGTGGAAAGTAAAGAGTATAAATAAAAATCTGCCCACTAATATTGTGAATAAATTTGTGAGGTGTGCAAGTAGAAAAGCAAGGAATAAAAGAGGGAGCAGTTTATCATGACATTCATTTCAGATGAAAAGAGGGGAAAGAATTATGTTATGCCTGTTATTGAACAGGTTACAGACTTGCTATCTTATTTCAGAGCAATGAGGCTTTAATCTGAGATCTAAGTTTTTGTTCCATCAGCAGAAATATTACCTGGCAAAACACTCTTCAAAGAGAAGGCAGAAATGTAGAAACAGCTCTAAAATTAAGGATGAGAGTTGAACTAAGTTGTGAATAAAAATATGTGACTACAGGCTGTTTTTACCTGAATATCTAGCTCCACCAAAAGGACTGGATCTGAGTTTTAAGAACCTCAAAGATTTAGTCCCATTTCTGAAGGCTATGGCTGGGAACAGATTTCAGCACGGTACTTATGGGAATTTGAGAAGAGGAAGAAGAGGGTGAAATCCCCTTTACTTACTTTGCAATGAGATTGCACAGCATAATTCATATGCCTCTGACATTTCTGGAAAGTGGCAACTCTCTGCTTGAATGAGTGGTTTGTTAAAACTGTTACAAACTTCCACAGCAGCCAATACTGTTGGAGGTTACAGATGCAATTATTATCAATAATATCTTTGGAAATTAATTTGGATTTTCTTTAAATGTTAAAATAAAATTTACTGCAGCATAAATCTAAAGGCTAACTTTCATTTGACAATTAAGTCAGTGGTCATTGTACTGTTCTGAAAATTTGGCTATTTATTTTGTTTAGTTCACATAATTTGATTCCTGTCTGCTGGCTCCATATCAAATGCCAAAAATAAGCTGAACAACAGTAGACTTCCAGGACTAGGGTTTGAATTACTTGTTTCTTCCACAATTCCAAAAATTGGTAATTCTACCATTTATTTCCTTTTACAGCACTGAGGTGAGACAGATTATGGAGTTTAGCTTTCCTGAGATCAAGCAAGATCTGGACTGTGGTCCTGTATCACAAATCTTTTGTGCGTCCTTGACAGCCCCCTCTTAGCTTAGGGAATGGATTCCCTAAAGGAATAAAGAACTTTAAACTGGATTTGAAAAAGGAAGGGTATAAAAACAGGCTCACTGGAGTTAAGTCTGGTAGTGGCACACAAATGTTTGAGGGATAGTGTGCTAGTGAGGTCCTTTGGTCTGTCCTCTCAGTGGAGGTAGGAGATAGAGCCATGGGGTTATTGATGTGAGAAACCACAAAGTGCCTGGGAATGGTCATGTAGGAATTAGGGCTTCTCCCCTCAAAAACATGGCAGGATCAGTAGCCCAATTCAAGTGCATCTACTCAATGCATACAGCATGGGCAACAAACAGAAAGAATTGTAAATCACTGCGAAGCAGGAAAACTGGTGTAGGTTGGGAAATGTGGTGGGACGACTGGCACAACTGGGGTGCTGCAGTGGATGGCTATAAACTCTTCAAGAGGGACAGCCAAGGAAGGGGAGGCAGTGGGGGAGCCCTGCATGTTAGGGAGTTTTGATGGCCTAGAGCTTGGTGGTGGTGATGATGGGGTTGAGTGTTTATGGGTAAGAGTTGGGGGAAGGCCAGCAAGGCAGGTGTGTGCCCAGAGAAGGGCATGCAGCTGGGGAAGGGTCTGGAGCACAAATTTCATGAGGAGTGGCTGGGGGTGCAGGGGTTGTTTAGCCATTGTTAGTGAAAGGAGGATGAATGGCTGTTGTGGCTACCCTGGGTCATCTCTGGCAGCTAGTTGGAATCCCTTTCTCCAGAATATCTCTGGCATGCTCCATAGAGGGCATGACCACAGACAGGGAAATCTTGCCAGATCTGGAATAGAGACATAAACGAGTAGAGCTCAGCATAAATCAAAGGAATGAGATTTGCAGTCTAAATTTACTTCTAGCATTTTTCCCACAGGTTAAAAACATCATACTGATTGTAAAGACAATACATTGCTAAAGACTGAAACTTTTTTTTTTCTCTTAGTCTACAGGTAATTTTTCTCCACAGTCTTGGAATATATGCTTATATTCAAATTTTACATAATTATGAAGACATGAATATGTGCAGTATAACTCACTCATGACATATTAATACTAGGTATTGTGAATTAGCAAAGCTTTCCTGCAGAGATCCTTCTTTCATTTATTATATGTACACAGGCAGCATCACAGCAAATGGAAGGTGGGACAAACAAATGACACAGGTACTTTACATGTAATATAACATACATGCGCCACTGCAGGTGAATTGCTGACTGTTCTGCTCTAACAAAAAAAAAAATACATTACTGGAATAATAAACCATTTCAACTGACTTTAGCTTTTTACACAAAACAGGTGTCCATCCACCCTGGCATCCAGTGATTCTGTGGAAATTTTGCCAAGATTTTGTATTTCCAGATACATTTCCCTCAATAAGCTGCCACCTTCATGGTGGAATGCTGTAGAAAAGGAGGGAATGACCCAGGATGAGCTCTCATGACTGAAATACCATTTAGATGCAAAGAGCCAGGACATACCTCCTCATTTTTCCCATGCCAGAATTTACAAACATCACTTAGCCTCAGGATTGTAGTTCTGGGTCTATCGCCTTCCATCTCTCTTGCTTCATTGCATCTTTATTGTAGCAAAACCGGTAGCTGCCCTTTGATTATTATCATCTCACTGAAACGGCATGCTCAGTCTCTTCTGTTTTCAGATACCACAACAAAAGTTAAGGGATTATACAGAGGAAAGCTAATCTCAGAACATGGGGGGTTTCTGGGTTTGGGTTTTTTTGGGGTTTTTTTTGTTTGTTTTGTTGTTGTTTTGGTTTTTTTCTATGTAAGCTATTCCAAAATTTATAGTACAAACTTTCCAGTCTGATTTGAAAGCAAAGTTTCCTTTCCTTTAATGAGAAATAACTCTATAAAGCAGGGGAACACTAACAATTAATAAGCTTCTTGCAATAAAAGTTAAAATGGGGAGACATGATGTGGCTATTAACTCATGTAATAAATTGCAAATAGACATCAAAAAGATTATTTATAATTCCTTTTCAGAAGTCATAGCTGACCTAACAGAGTCCTAATTGGATGGCTAAAATATAGCTTGAATTAGCTGCACTTAAAACCATTATTTCAGTTATTTAAGTAATTAATTTCAAAGCATTTAATATATTTCTCCTCTTGTTTTCCAAATGGGTGCTATAGTCTTTCTATATTTGTTCTCAATGTTGTACCTATACATTTCTTATTAAATTTGATATACCAAATCTGCTTGGTAAAAGTTCAATTTGCAAGGAGAGGCAGGGAAGTGCAGCTTCACCTCGTAGAGGTTATGGTCATTTCACTGTTGCTGGTTACAGTTCTGTCTGAATGAGGCGTAGGGCTTTCTTCATGTTCTCTATTACTGAAAGAAAAATAAATTTAAAAATAAAGTGTGTTAGAAGTACATTTGTAAAACTAAAAAACCCACCTAGTTTGATTTAGTAAATTATTTGCACTGAAATTGATTTATGGTCACCCATTTTATTTTTGAGATTTCTGTTTTGAAAATTCTGTCACTGATACTAAAACAGAAAGTAAAAAACTCATGATTAAAATGTTTAACTTAAATGATTTGATTCTTTTCAACTCCCTCATTTCTCAACAGCAAGCTTTGTAACCTGATGTGATGTGTGTATTTGTGGTGAGATACTGCATTTGTGTCAAATAGATGGCATAGAGCAGGAACTGGCTCAACCTGAAAAATCACATTCCTTTCTGAAATATGGCTGTTAGGGGTATGGACGCAACCACCAGCATTTCTTTACTGATTCCCTCCCACCACTGGCTATTTACATTGTACTGTTGGATACTTTTGAGCTTAGTGACTTTCCACATTCTCCATAAAACTGCTCAGATCTTGATCCTGAAGGTTCTCACCCATGATCTTTCAAATTTTCTTAGTTGAGTAGTCCCAATAAATTCAATGGGACAATGGGTGTGATTGTTTTGCTAGAACAGGTTAGACCATTGTAATTTATTGCAAATGCTCTCAGACGGTATTTATTCTTTACCTTGAGTTCCTAATGGACTCTGAAGCACAAATGATCAGGATGGGGGGTATCTGGCTGCTCACAATGGGAATTGCAAAGTGACAGAGCAAAGGGGCACTTACGGAACGTCATGTCCTGCGGTTCGTAAGTGTAAAGCCGGTTGGAGTATCTTCCTGTGATATCAGCTCTTACTGTGAGAGATGGGTCTGAAAAAGTACTCAGGTTAAACACTGCCTACCACTCCCACAACAGCTGAGGTGATGGCGAGGCATTACTTTGGCAGCCCTGTTTCTGATTTCATCAATGCAGCAATTACGAGGCCGTTACGCTCTGTTCCAAACAACTGCTCTACTTGGAGAAATCCAGAACAAAAGCTCATGCTCATTTTTATGTTACACAGCTATTTTTAAGTGTGGGGTTACACATGAATTTCATTCATATTTAAAGAAAAATATCCTGTTTTACAGGTTCTGAGTTTACATCAGAAGTGGCTAATCTGACTGGGTGCACACATGGTGTGCATCATGCCAATCTTTGGCAATAGATAGCATGACTTACCTAGAGCCTTCAGAATAAAAATCTTCAGATTCCTAATGTTCCCAGAATGGGAACAAGTTGTTGTGAACCTCTTTTCTCTCAGTTACCCTTCCAAGTTTTTTATTAATTTACAGATCGCTGTAAATACACTGCTCTGTGTCTGAGTGTGGGCTGAACTTTGAATGCCATCACAGAGCTTCTCACTCCAGGCTCCCTGTACAGTGAGTGAGAAGGAACAGGCACTCCGGGGCTTAATTAATTTGGTCCATTCCAGAAGTCAGCTTTACAATGGGATATATCATTCTTTAGATGCTGCTGACCATTGATTATTGTGGTAATGTCCACTTTATAGATAACTACATTCAGTCAGGTATTTGACTTTTTCAGTAAACTTTGTCTTGTAACAGCATGAGGAAGAAGCACAGAGAGCAAAAGCCCAGATGTTAACAGACTTTTAAGCATCTTACTCTCAAGGCCAAGTTAGTATCCTCCAGGACACAGCTGTAGTATGAGGAAGTTTACAAGAATCAAAGTATACCACAGAGGCAGAGCGATTTTCTTTTGGCAAAATGAATAATTTGATGTCCCCAAAGGAAGACAGGGGCATAATTTAGCTATAACAACTTTGCCGACACATAAATATTTTACTTACCTACAAACATGATTCGAGGCACATATTGTCCATCAGGTGACAGGTTTTTATCTGTGGTTTCATGCTGGTATAAAAATTAAGGCTAGTTGTTAAAATGTTTCTGTAAATTTTGCTGAAATAATACCAATTGCGAATAACC
This sequence comes from Petroica traversi, assembly GCA_025920805.1. Lineage (NCBI taxonomy): Eukaryota > Metazoa > Chordata > Aves > Passeriformes > Petroicidae > Petroica > Petroica traversi. The sequence continues at coordinate 28,011,563 of JAHLSL010000022.1, forward strand.
TTGTACCAGAAGACAAAACTAAATAGGTACTACTCGAGTATGAATACACATGCACAAAAGCCTCTACTTAAATAACTAAAATGTCAGATATATTAGCTAAAGTGACATGAAGAAAACAAGACAAAGAATGAGAAAACACAGACAGTGAAACAATACCAGTCAAATCGCCCCAAACCTTTCATACCATGAGATTCAGCATAATGAAGTTATTTTGGGCCATTTCCTGTATCTCTTCATTTTCTGCGAAAGCTTTCTTCAGTGCTAGAAAAGACAGGATCACTTTGAAATTAATCTCAAACTCTGCCTTTCTGTCTGTGCTTGGACACAATTATCAGCCAGAGACTGGGGCATGTTGTTCCTGTCTCTGATGATTCACATTCCTGAGGAGACACTTAAGGGCTCTATCACTGCTTTTGGGGGTTTTTGGCCTATGGCAGTACAACCTCTGGCTATGAAAATGGAAGCTCTCTTCTGCTATTTATGAAGCCTGTTGTCTCAATGGATACCATGTCTTGGCTTGACAAAAGTGCATTATTCTCAGAAAATTCTTGTTAGATCAATTTCAGCGGCCCTGTCCTTGCCTCCTTCTTCAGTTACCATTTTAGGAGAGCTAAACAATATTAAATCTGTTCAATGAGTCAGTAGCCAATCTGTGCCTCTTAATTTAAACTGAATGCTGCATTCAGGATAGCAGTGTAGCAGCACTGAGAATTTTTCATGTTCTTTTTGAGTAGTTTCATAGCGGAGTTTTTGCAAATTATGGTAATAAATTCTTCACTTTTCAGATACACTTTCATTTACCCATTTCTCTGAATAACTTTCAGTAAGTGCAAAGTAAATATATAGATAGGTTCAGTTTCTTATTAAAATATTCACAAAATTTTAACACACAAAAAATCAAAATTACCTTGGCAGTATTGACAGTCTTCCAAATGATGAATTACCATCAGTGGCTTGTTACTTTATTAATAATAATAAAAGATGTAGTTAAGTCATTTGACAAGTTTTCAGATGGGTGATTTTACTAGCAGACTGAAAAAGGCAAGTTGCATTTAATCTTATGTTAGTCCACAATAAAACCATATAGACATTCTGTAAAATATTACAGAAATTTCTGAGCAAGGAAAAAGAGCATAAACACTTCATAAAAGAAAGAACTAGAGAGAGTTTCTACATCTAAATAGGCTGTCTATAGTAAGAGATTCTAGAAGAAAGAAAAAACAGATCCACCATAATTTAATTTCCAGGTAGTAAATAATTTAATGTTGCTTAGGTGTAAATTTCTTCAGAATTAAGAAAATCAAAAAATATATATGAATCAGAATAAAATAGATTTTATAAGATTTGGTTTAGCATCAAATACTTCCTGTGAAAATTTTCTTGTGTTTTAAGCTTTCTTGAACAACTATATATTATATTACTTACCTTCTGAAAATAGTTTAGTAAAGTGTTAAAATTTTATATTTTGGATGTCAAAACATAATCAAATTCTGTGCATTTTCTCCTGTATTTCTTTAAAGTATATTTACTGTTCAGCAAGTCAGTTATTAATGCTTGGTCTGGTTTCAGTATCAGGAGTTCTTAATTTCTAACTGTATTCACACAACATACATGAAATTAATTATCTTTTGTTTTAAAAATAATTTGCTTTCAATTTAGCAATAGCTCATGTTACATTATTGTGATCTACAATGAATTGAAAAATATATGTAAATAAGTATTGTTATGAAAAATTTATGTGCAGCTGAGTCTCAGGGAAGACTGAGCTTGGAAATTCCATTTCTACCAAGAGAGGGAGAAAATATATAATGAACATATTCCAAGTATTCAAGTGTTGCGGCAAACATCAGAGGCAGCAGATCACCCTCTGATCAGAGCAAATGTAACAGATTTCAAGGAAGTAATCAGAAGTACATGATAATAAAACACAATAGATGTAATTTAAAAAATTATGGCATCTATTTATGATTGATAATTCAAATGGCAACACTGCTTTTGTGGCAAAGAAATGACCGCTTTACATTATTGGCCCATGATGTTACTTCAGAGTCATAGGAGCCCTACAAGGCTTTTTATTTATAGACAGAGTCTGTTTTATTTAACTGGGTGGTCTGCAGATCAGCTCTCATGGTGTTCCTTTGTTCTGTCTCATTATTGTATATTCCAGCAAGACGGAGGGACAACTTTGTCTTCATATTACTTTTAAATCTCTTACCTTTTCTTTGCTTGATAAAGGCCTTCTTCATAAGTTTGTACCCAGGTAATTTCATCTCCCCAACCTAGAAATGAAACAAAAGGATAAGCTGCTGGCCAGGCAAGTAACTCATAACAAATTCCTTTTTTTTCTCTTTTCTCGCCTTTTTTTTTTTTTTTTTTTTTTAATGTGTATCAACTTCTGTACTAAAATAAGGTTTGGGGTTTTTAGTCAAAGGTTTTCTAACATTGTAGATATGCTAATTTCACATTTCCCTACAGATATAGCAAAAAATTAAACACCTCAACCAAACAACCAACCCCCCCCCAAAAAAATCTCAGCTTGTTGTTTATCCAGTTGAAGTCCTTTGACAGACATGTTAGTTATCTTTCTAAATGCTCAGAGGTCCTGAAATCGGCACCTAAGTCCTCTCTGTATTCATATTGTCAGCTAAATATTTCATGTAAACCCTAGGACTTAAAGAAAAGCTGGCATATAACAACAGAAAAATAAAATATGACAGCTCAAATAAGATCAGCTTTACTATAGATGTCATTAGAACAGTCTTGAAATATACACTTAACTCCAAAGAAACTTCAATCCCTGAAGTTGCAAGCCCTTTTTTTAATTAAACAATTCAATAAAGGAATGGCTGTTAATTAATAATCTCCACTGAAACAAAATCCTGCTAAACATCAGCTTCACAGCTCATCCATAGCTGGGGATACGCAGATCTCAAAAATCAAATAGTCCACTCTATTTTATGCCTTCATCTCCCAAAGATGCCCTTGTATAGTAGATCCCTGCATGCCAGGCAGTGTGGCTCCATTCATTATAACTCTCATAGGGATTGTAGAACAATTTCTGGACCTGGACCAGGTTAAAGCTCTGCTCCTTCTGGGCTGTCTGGACAGTGCTTGGACCAGTCCAGATTAGCTTCTGGATTTCTCACAGGGCAATTGCTTGGGATGCACCTAGATCATGTCTTCTTTCAGTACACAGTTCTGTCTGGCTGATGGTGGGGCTCTGGCATGCTGGTCAGTGCCTTCCCAACCCAGGTAACTGCACAGGGGAGTCAGCAAGGGGCATTTGCAGCACATCTAAGCATTCCCCTTTAGTCTGTGAAAATTACAGGTAAAGTGCTCAAGGCATCCCAATAGGCCTGAAAACAGAATTAGAAAAGTAGCATCTGTTTTCTGTGGCTGCTTGGTTTTTTTTCCCAAACCTGACAGAATGTAAAAGGTTTTGTTATCTTTTTCTTCCATTTAGGCTTACTGGGAAAAATAAATCCCGATCTAGGCAAAATAGGCAATACATTCCAGATTTATTGTAACCTTTCCCCAGAGATACTGCTTACAAAAAGTGTTTTGAAATTTCTCTTAGGCTAGTCCAGGTGGTGCATGATTTTGTCAAGTGGTGTCTGAGCAATTAGGCTCAGATGGAACCTCTGAGACATGTGCAACTTTGCCAGGACAGGAAAAACTCAGAGGTGAGCTGTGGGATCTGCAGTCTTTGCACAGCCTGCAGAAGAGGTCAGGAAGGGACATGGAGATTTATTTTTTGTTGAATAGTCCCAAAAGGAGAAGAAGAAGAAGAAGAAGAAGAAGAAGGGAAAAGATCTTGTTAAGATATTTCTTTTTCTGCTTGTATTTCTAAGCTTTGATCAGATATAAATAAATTAAAACAGGGTCTTTATTTAACATCCAGGTTGAAAATCATGTACCACAGGGAAATGAATTACACACAGTTATGCTTTGCACTGGATATCTGATGAAAAGAAAAAAAAAAGTCATGCAGAAAACTCCACAGTGCTTCGAACTGTTCTGTGTACAAAAATGAGTCTGTAGGAAATTTGATCCATAGCAACTGAAGTTATGCTAGATTACAATAACAAAATATATTTCAAATGGTCTATGAAAGAATTTTTTTCATTGATAGCCCTAAATGTACATCTTGATTTGAGGGACTCAGGTTATTTGCTTCTGCTACATCACTATGAGTTATATAAATTATGCAGCTTATATGAAGCCCTCAGTCATATCCTTCAGATATGACTGAGTCAAATAACATGAAATAAGAACATGTATTACTTAGCGTCACTTAACACTGAAGGAAACACAGCTTAGTAAGTATGTGTGTGAATTCTCTAAATGTTTTATATATACATATACAGATGTGTGCATTTATATATATATTCTATAAATGCACATTCAAAATAAAAACATTTTCTGGTCCATATATTGAGGTAAGGAGGTAACTACATTCAGTGAACATACAATACCTCTTGACAGTGTCTGAGGTGCTCGTTTTTCCTTTTTAATTGCCATTGCAAGATTGGAAGTGACTGCAATTAGCAGGAGGGACAAGGCCAATGTGGAATGGAGCATTTTTTCCCTTCCAATGCAAGAAAACTGGAAAACAAAGAAACAGCTTTAGTCACATGGATTTGTCACCTGGTGCAGTGAGGCTCAATATGTTAGTGGCATCCAATCAAGCTGTACTTCAGAGATATTTTTGGTTATTTCTAGAAATGTTGTAATACTGGATCACAACAATTTCAAGACAGGTTTTTTAATTTCAGTGAAACATAACAGCACAGGATTTTTAATTCTTTTTACATTGGAGCTTTTTTTTGTCAAAAGGTGTCTTATTATATCCTTCTTAATAAAGTAGGAAGATAGGCAAATATTTGGTCCCAAGTATAATACTCTTCAAATTGTCAAATCCATCCAAAATGTTGAAATTTAGGTAATTTTTAAAGCCTTCACTCTGTGAACCAGGGTGTTAAAGACTGTGAGATAAATGCCAAAGAAATTTTCTGCTGCTTCTCATGATGAGAACTTGAAAAATTTCCCCATTCTTCATTGCATCTTTTACACTGAATTTCAGCTCAACTCCTTCTGAATAAAACAATTCATCTGTTTCTGGCTGGTTCAGATTCAGGTTCATTCTCTTCCTGACAAAGATCGTTATAAGAAATTCAGTAACTTCTGACCTTGATAAAAGTCAGAGAATAAAAGCAAGAGTTGAGAAAAAGCATTACAAAGCCAAATTGTTTTTAATTGATAAGTCTACTTTCTGCCAGTACAATCACCTTTAGGCATTAAAGCTCTGATATTCAGGTGGATATCAGATGGCTTCAACTGAGTTAAAAAATGTAAAGCTTGTAGGCCAGGATACCACACAGTCATCTCTGGGGATTCCACTTTTCAGAGGTTGAGCTTTAGGAGCTACTGCGATGACCCATTATGAAATTACTTCGACTTGAATAAAAAAGCCCCAAAACAAATCAACAATAATAACAACCATGCCCCTCCCTCCCCCCCCAAAAAATCCCCCAAGACATTTGTGGCTGTACTGATAAAGAAAACCTCTAACGTGAATTTAAAAGTGATATTAGTAAGAAATTACAACCCTGAGCACTGGCAAAAGAAAATGCTTCATACTTTTTAGGACTGAGAGGCATGAAAAGTACTGTTTTATGAATCTCTTAACATCACAGAATCACTGTTAGCAGTTAAATTTCTTGTGAACAAATTAAAACTCCATTTCCAATAACTGGCAATCTCAATTAGGTAAATGCATTCTATTGAGGTGTACATTAAAATAAGCAAAAGTTAGGAAAAAAATTGTCCTTTTATAATAAGAAGCATTTATTCATGATGTACTCATAAAAAAAAATCAAAGCATTAACTCTTCAACTTGCAGGTATAATCATCTGAATCTTAATAATTGATTATCATCCTATTGAAAATCAAGAGGCTTTGGAACTGCAGCTGGAGGCAGTTTAAATTTAATATTCACAGTTTTATAATGCTACATGATCCAAAGTTTTTTAATTGATTCAGAGAAAAAAAGGACAGCCAACACCACATAGATTGCCTTCAATTCGCTGCCAGAACAAACATTTGCTAGCTAATCTCTATGCATCTATCATTTGTCTTTTTGTATAACTAGGCTTGTAAGGTATTTTTGAACCAAACCTTGTTGCTGTACTAAAGGAGAGTTAAGAATGAGAAATACTTGCTCACCAGCAGCAACCAATTCTCCTGGCTGAAGGTCCTTTTCCTGGAGCTTGTTAGTTAAAAATCAGTGATTTAAGCACAGAACACCTGAGCTGCCCAGGTCTCTGTATAGCAACAACAGCACATTCACCTGGGAAAAAATGAGAGGAACCTTTGAGCTGAAAACCAAATTAATGTGTTTCTACCCTCCCCCTTCCTTTTCTGCCATGCCTCCAATTTTCTTGCAAGTTCCCATGCTTATACACTGAATCCTTGCATTTCTCTTCATCTTGGCTTGTATCAGGTGTCTTGTATGAGGATTGGAAATAAATAGTGGTTTATGTGTGTCTGCTACTTCCCCCCTCAAACAGTTTGAGTCTGGCTTATGTCCAGTGAAAAAAGAAACCACCAATGAAAGCTGGAACTGTAGGTGCTTTTGTTCCCAAAGAATGGCAGAGTTCACTGGTGCTTGAAGATAGGAATGAACCTAATAGGAAGACACAAGGGTTACTTTGTGTAGAGAAATGTAATTAACAAATAAAACAAACTCTTTTTTTCCTTTTTTTTGGAGAGGGAAATAAAAATATTTATTTAAAGAATATGGTTTGAACTCCCTGATTATTTCTCCTGGGAGTTGTAGTATAAAAATGTCTGATTTTTTGGACATGATTCTTGATATAATTTTACTGAACTTGATGAATATAAGCAAAGTCCTTTATTCATAACCTTTACACAAAGCAGGAGTGAACTGAATCACATTTTTCCTCCTTGGATAGCTTTTGCAGGGGGATCAGAAGCAATCTTCTTTTGGTTCTTATTCTCCCATGTGTTTGTTTATATGGACTGCATGGTTACACTTCTTAGAAATACAGTATTTTTCCAAAATTACTGAAGCAATTTTGAGATATTGTGTTCTTCAGCTCTGAGGCATTGTGTTTTTTCGTTGTGCAGGTTTATTATTGTAAGGTATAAAGGGGTAGACATTCAATCAAATAGGCTAAAATTAGTGCTGAGCTACCTGTGAGCTCCCTTTAGCAGGATCATGTTCAGCAATTTTTCTCTATATTTTATGGTCAGACTTTCAGCCATTCAGAGAGATTGGCAGCCCTGGTCAAAAAGACCTTGCTATGGTTTAATACTGAGAGAAAATTACTGTAATAATTTATAAAAATGAAATGGATTTCTTCAGTATTCCTATTCGGGCACTGCTTGCTGAGTGAATCTTGTTAGCTGCCTGTCCTTGATTTCTTCTGCTGGTGTTCAGCAGCCACACATGAGCAGAGTGTAAAGCCAGAGCTCCATCCCAGGGACAATCTGTGCTGCCTACAGTCAAACCTGGGCAGCAGCAGTTTCCAGCCAAATAATGCATCTCTGCAATGCAGAGCATACACTTCTGCACTCACTCACTGAACTATTGTGCTCTCACTCATTGAACTTGGCCAACTTACTCTCCAGGGTAATGGTGGTCGAAAGTATTTCCATTTTTCTCCTCCACTCTAAAGATTAATTTTGGAGATACAGCTATGGGTTCACAGTGCATACAAAGCTGCACGTCTAGGTAAGTATTCTTATGTATAGCCCATTTATGAAAAGTGAAACTGACTTTTAAATTTTACTTCACAGAATGCTGCAGAAATGAGGTTGCTGATGAAGTTCTTACTCTGTCCATCTGCTCCTGCTTGAGCAAGGGATGAGATCACAGGTCCTCTGGCAGCTGCAATTCAACGTCATTCCTGCAACCTCTATTGGCAATTCTGCCAAAGATTTTTACACATGATTAATGTGCCTCTGCAAATCAATACAAAATTAATTAAGAGATCCCACAGATAGGTCATAGTGTGGCCTGGAGGGGGGAGATGCACTGCCACAAATGCCCAAACAGATTTTACATTAAACAATGTGAGAAAACTTAGCAGAACACATATTTTCATGGATGGAAGGTACTTCTGGTTCCTAACACAGGCATTTGGTGTGAGGGGAGTCTGGACCTCAGCGCACATTCAAGCAGCACGTGGTACCAGAACAGAGAAATACTCCTGGGGCTTAGAAAACTGAGCATTAACTTTTGCCAAACAGTAAAAGTGGGAAAACCCTGCAAATGTCCATTTGGCTCAGGTCTTGGCTGACAGGCAAAACACAATTTCTGGATCATTCCAATAAAGTAATTTAAAGAAATCTAGATATGACATGGTGGTTTGTTTTTGTGTGTGTTTCTTTTAAAATAGATGTAATAGTGGAAATAGTTCTTCTGGTATTACAGGCTGATTCACAGCAGATGTACTTTCCCCCACTCCTTTCCTTAAAAGCAGAGCTCTAGGTACTGCTCAAGGGTACTGCTCAACTAGTTGCTCCAGTGTTACCTGCATGCCAATTGTTTGCTTTCACTTGACTATTGCACCATTTTATCTTTGTATTCCTGTAAAGACATTGTTATGGAACATAAGCATAATAATATAACTAGAAAAGCATTTATTGAATTAGTTTTTACAGTGGTTTGTACTGGCTGCAAACAGTATTCTCTGCTTCCCAGGCCAATGGCCATGTTTTCACTTCTAAGCCTTCAGCTTATTCCAGTAGTGTCACCTCCAACCCCTCCAAGCTTTTCTCTGCATTTTTTGGAAACTGGTCCCTCCGTCCTTAAATTGCTCTGAGGTACAGCCCCTAGAAAACTTGTTTCCAGGCTTCATTGACACCTCACTTTCAGCTGCTCTGCAGCTCTATGCCTCTGTGAGTCACTACTGTCTATTGGCTCTCACTTCTCAACAAGATTATTTTCCTGCCCTCTAGGCTTCTTGTATTTCCCAGAACTTTTTATAGATACAAAGCTTTGAAGACTGTAAGGGGAAAAATGTAATTTATTATTTTTCATGAATTTTGCTGAGATTTACGGAATAAATGTGTTTTGGTAAATAAAAGGAAACCAGTGCTAGATGTTGTTGGCTCCTTCCTTCAGCCCAAAAGTACAAACTGTTCTGGACTGTTTATTTAATGCTGTGAGAGCCCTGGCAGGCAGGACTTGCCCTTCTACCAGCAGATCTTTCTCTTACAGTAGGGTTCTAGCCATACCAGAGGAAGCCTGGGAAGCCACTCTGGCCTCCCAAGCTGCTGGTGCACCCCAGGGCGCACACTGCCAGCCCAGAGCTGGGGTACAGCACAGTCCATGCCCGTGGGTCTTTCCCTAGGTTTTGCTGGACCTGGGCTGGCATTAGGATCTGCAGGTCCCAGTCCTCTGTGCCAGCTCCCTCTTGCTGCATTCTGGGCTCTGTGAGCTCCTTTGCCTGAGCATCGTGGGCATGGCAGGGAATGGGGCAGGGGCGCAGGCAGCCCACTCTGTGCAGGGGCACAAACACCGACAGCTCTGCACTGGCCCCTCTCACACAGCAAATTAACAACCACAGACATGTCAGGAAACCACATGGGACAAGCGGTAGCTGAGCCTTTCTGGTCAAGGACATGTTTTCAATCTTGCTGCTTCAGCTGTGAACAAACATCCTTAAAGTGTACGCCGCCTTACAAAGCTGAAAACCTATATAAAAATTGTGTTTTAGACCACCTAAATAGATTATAGTTTCTTTAGAAATAATAAATTATGAAGTCTTATTGAAATAGTGAGTTGAGAAGATATCTAGAATTTATTTTTCTGTCAAAATTATAATTTATTTTCTTTTTTTTTAATACTTGCAATGCCTTGTGGAGGTGTATTTCCAAAAGTTGTTAAAATGGCTCAGTAACTCTGAGGAACTCAAAGTAATTTGCTATCTGACTTGATTTGATTTGATTTGATTTGATGGATGATGTGATGTGGTGCATGGATTCAATAAATGACATACTGAAGGAAATTAGATGTAATTACGACTGTAGTTGAAGGAATTGGGTGGGATTTCTTTAGTGCAAATATGATCTTTTTAATATTTATAGATATGCAGCCCATTTAAGTTTATCCATGTGGTCCACACGACAAAAATTTTATCATTACCAGCGCCTCTAGTTGGCAGTGTTGCATTAGTAATAGCAAAAGGACAAATCTTTCTGGTTCAACTTTGCTGTATTCCAATGATGAATTTAGATTACAGATTATTTAAACATAAAAACAGGTGCACATAAAAATTCACAGAGTTTGAAAAAAAAAACAAAAATAAATTTTGAAAAAGTCAGAATTCCTTTTTTTTTTTTTTTAATATATGTGCTCATAAAGTAATTTGAGAGGTGACAGTAGAAAGCCAGACCAGATTTTAAGAAAGAGAGCCAGGAAATTCAGCATGTGTTTTGGAAGAGATTGAGAGCTCAGAAATATTCAATGAAACTTTCTGACTACCACAAGAAATGAAAAGCGGCTGCATTTCCCTGCAGTCAGAGTGTCCCAATAAAGACTTCACAAGCAAGAATTCTCTCCAGAAACACATTGGACTACTTTGCTGCAGCTGTGAGAGTGAGTCAACCAGGCCTCTGTTGAAAGAAATCCTGTTGCCGCAATGTTTTTGCAATGTTTTCCTGCAGTGACATCACTATATCTGCTTTAAAATGTAACACCATCTAAAAAGCAAAAGACATTGTGTGCTGCAAAATGAGTGCTTACAGGATCTTTCAGTGTTTTGGCTTTTTGCACAGGTATTCCTTTTACTACATTAAGGGGTTTATTCCAGGGCTTGCTTCCTTGAAGGACTGACGCAAGAGGGCATGAAAGCAGCTCAGTATCTCTCAGCTTTTGTCTCTCTTCATACTCTCTGTTCTTTGGCCAAACCTTGATCCTGCAAGTTTCTGAGTCCTTGGTCCCATTCCAGCACAGCACTCGGTACATATTTAACTTTAGGCACATTAGCAACCCCCTTGATGTCCATAGGGCCACTCATATGTTTAAAGTTAGGCATGTTCTAGAGTGCCTATAAGGATCAGAAAATAGGGATTGAGGTCTCTGGCAAGTGCCCAGGCAGACTTCTCCTGAAGAAGCCATACAAGCCACAGAAAAGCTTCGGCCTTGGCCATCACAATGCAGAACTGCTCACCTGAGCAGCTCGTGGAGCAGCAGCCTGAGGTGCCTGCACAAACCCCTTTGGTGGTGCTCAGCCCTTCCCCTAAAGCTGAGCTCATTCACTGCAGTCCATCCAGATACTTATTATATTTAGTATATTCAGAAAACTTGAATAATAATATTTATAAAATCCAAAGCTAACAAAATCTTTATGGCTTGTGATGGCCTCCTGTTTCTACAGTTCATGTCTGAGAAACAGGATGAAGTTAGCATTACCTAACTGAAAACAATTTGACTTTGAGTGGCAGAGGTGGAGATGGCAAACATGTAAAAATACATGAGAGTATCTTGAAATGCTGACAGGTATCCCAGGTCTTGCTTTTCTTTTTCTCCATGGCCAGTAAAAACTGTAAATTATCATAGTGTGACTTCCCCTGAGTAACAGTTTGGTTTTACTGTGGAATGTATTTTTAGCCTGGCCAAGCATAACCTTTTGCTATTTTGTTGTTACATTTATAGACCACATAATTGATGCAGAAAAAATTTTAGCTTCAGATCAGCTTCTAGCTACAGTATTTTCTCCTTGTTGCTTTTTTAAAGCCAAGGATTAATAGGAGACAGACAGAAACATAGGACTGAGTCATCAAGTGCTGTCCTCCATTCCTGGAGGCAGCCACATCAGAATGTCCTGGTTATACATGCATTAAAGTGACTTAGGAATTTTGCCATTCTTCTTTCTCAAGCCTGCCTTTGAAACTTACTCCTTTGGAGAAACTCTATTTTAACTAGCCTGAAGTTATACTTGGCAACTTCTGATCAAGTCTTCTTTTGCCAGCTTTGCCCCAAATGCTGCTTCTCTCTCTGTCTGTGTCATTCTCAAGTAGGTCTGCAGAGAAATCATATCTCAGCTTCATCTTTTTTCTTTTGGATAGGAAAAAAAAAAGGATTTTAAGTTTCTCCACTTAGCACATCTAGTTGCCCTTTCCTGCACCTATTCTAGCAAGAGTTCAGAATTCCTGAGCAGAGATGTACCATCCTGTTACAGAGGGAGTTCTACACATGGGCCTGTGCAACTAATGTCTCTCTGAAAATATGTTCTCTTACTTCTCCTTGAGTCACATTGCATCACTTACAGTTTTTGTAAATGCGAGTTACTAATTATTAATCTTAATGTGATCTATCTTATGACACCCACATCTTTTTCTTCCAGATTTTTTTCCAATTGCTGAGGCTCAAACTTCAAGCAGAAGTATCTGCCACTAGCCTTTGTGTAAAGGATTTTCTCTGTGAGTGCCTTTTCCATCTTCTACAATCTTTATAAGTTGTAGATGAGCTGGCTTTGTGGGGAAAACTGGATCATCTTGCATTTTCCTCTGCAGGAGTATTAACTGCGGCTATGCCTAGCCTAAAACAGTTGGTCTCCCTAAAGCCACTACTTCAGGCAGTGGAGAGGAACAGCAATGACTGCAAACATATGGATTAAGTCTACTCTAAGTCACCATCTGGAGAAGCCAGATGGGATCTGGAGGGGAGGTACCAGATAAAGACACCCTAGGAGATTGGCTCCTATCAGCTGATGTTGGTCTCTTTAGATGTCTTTCCAGTCACAACTTTGGAAGATCTCATTTTATCTGCATTTTTCTTTAGCACATACACCAAAATAGTTAATGTTAGATCTCAAAAAAAAAAGCTCCAAACTCAAAACCTACTTAACAGATTTTAGGCCCAAGGATCTAGATAGCTGAAACACAAAATTCTGTGCTACTGATACTGAAGATAACTTTAGTGAATCTATTATATGTCCTAGCTATCACCATATACCTGTTTAACTGGTATCTTCCTCACTATAATTTCCAACCCCTGCATAATAGCTTCCAGCTGTGGTACATTCCCACATATGGGGGTTTTTTTAAGAATAAAGGATAACCTTTAGCTTGAATTAGTGAAGTGTCTCAGTAGACAGGTGTAATCTGACAGTTCATTGTTATTTATAATGGTGATGCTGCACAAAGAATGATGTTAGAGATTCCAGTGACTTCTTCTTTTAGCCTTGATTGAATGAGAAATATGTTATTGTTTCATATACGTGTCAAATGTTGCAACAGGTATTTGGCTGAAAGACTTTGGTGTAATGTGTCAGGAAGCGTGGTTTGTGATGAGGTGAGGGTTGCAACAACACTGGGGTTCTGCTCAGCTTCTACCACGTTGTATTTCCATTAAGAAAAGGAGATTAATGAACTTTCTCTCTCAGCTTGTACCCTTCAAATTGGAGACAGCTCACAGGGAGGCCATTCAGACTGTGAAGTGGTAGACACATTTCTTAGCTTTATGTGGCTGGGGAGGAAGATCCTCTGTCTAGGCTAAGCTAGACTAAGCCAGACTCCTGTTCTCAGTCATCCTCTTGGGGGATCCTGTTGTTCTCTGAAGACTCATGGCAGATATTGAGGAAATTGGCCTCTTCTGTAAAGTGAGATGTCTCGGACTGTCTGGCTGTAAATTCCTCTGTATTCTGCAAGGAAAGTTGCCTAAACACAACAAATACTCTTGGGAAAAACGTGATCCCGAAATATATGGGGAAATGTAGAGTATTAGAAAGTATGTAAGTCTTTGTCTTCTTTACCTGAGTATTTGGGACTACTTTCACCACTTTTCTTTCATTTCAACAAAAAAAGAGCAAAATCTGGATTTCCCTGCAAAGAAATGCAACTTTCTCCTTTATGCTGTGCTGTCACCTTCAGCAGTCTTTTTCTTTTGGAAGTGTGATGGTATATCTTCTGAAAGCCCATCTTTTGAATCCATATACTTGAATCCAAAAAGTTTCCTTATGGTTTTTATTGTTAAAAGAACAACTAAAATTCATTTTTAGTAATGATTTTCCTAAGTGAAACTGTAGTTATTCAAAATAATATATAAGAATAGTTCTAATCCTCTCCCAAGAGTGTTTTTGACAGCAGAAAGGTGTTTTTTTTATTATTACTATTTTTTTAAAGGGAAGAACACACATAAGGGACAAGAGAGAAATTATTTTCAAAAAAAGTTTACAGGGTGGACCATTGGAGGAGCATAGAGGGATATTTCTACTTTTAAACTGAGACATTTTTTCATAGTTTGTCATTTGAGAGGTGCATATAAATTACAGAGGGCCTAGTTTCTTGGAGGATGAAGACAGAAGAAAAATTACCTTGGTTTTGCTTGTATTTTTAAGATTTAGGTGATGGGACTGAAATGAAAAGGAGTGTCTGCCAATGGATATGTTCATTTTCTCATGTTGCAAGGAAGGCAAATTAAAATAAATTAATAAAAATGGAAAGAAAATAATTGCAGTATTTATGTCATGAAAATCTGGCACAAATGACGTAGCAAAGACCAATGGGCAGGGCCAGTCATCAGTGGGACCTGGACTATGTGAGGGAATGCTGGTGACTTACAAATACTTTCCCCTTCTCTTGCATGTAGATTTAATTCGAACTCAGCTTGCCAGCAGCCATGAATTGCACAAGAGTGCTGTAAAGATGCCACAGCACAACTGACCATGCTTTTGTATTCCAGGTGGGATGAAAACCCCAGTTCCAATTTGAGCACATCGCAAATGTCATGGGGATTTTTCCCTCTGGCAAATGCATTCTGATTAGGTGTCTTTTTTATTTCCACTGATAATGAGGCACTTCCGTGGAAGGTGATCAGCTTGGATATGGAAGTGCCCTGTGGACATCTGTACTAAAGCTGTGCAGGGAAACCTATCCCATATGTTTCTGTTGTGGATGACAGAGGGGGAGCAGGGTGGAGGAGCCTCTGAAGCAACCAATTACCAGAATGACCCCATCCTCAAGGACAGAAAGCTGACCCTGGGCTCTTACTGAAGGGAGGTCTCTTAGATTGACAATACCCATCAAATTAAAAAGGAAACAAAGGCACAAGTCATGACAGCAACAGCAAAAATCAGCTAATGCTTGTACTACACTGAAAATGTTTCAGAGGGACCACATTAGCCACAGTTCTGAGATTGCATTTTGTAACAGGATGATGCTCTCTAACCTAGCAATTTCTTGCCTGTTTATCTTCCTCTCATCTTTATAAAACTCTCTTTCTTGGCTGTCAAGTCACGCTATTTTGATTTTTTCCAATGCAGGCTCTTTAAAATGGAGAAATCAATGTTTTTGTCAATTATTTAAAGAGAAATGTGTTTCCTGTTTCCTAACTTACTCCAAATGTGTTAGTGGTGTTTAAATACAGAAACATCCAAGATGGAAATGGCCTTGGGAGGTCTTTAGTCCAATCTCCTGCTTAGGGCAGATTTAACACTGAATTCAGACCACATTGTTCAGGACTTTGTCCAGTTGGGTCTTGAAAACCTTCCAGGAAAGGGTTTCCATGACTTCTCTCTGTAGCCTAATTAAATGTTTAATTATCTTCAGAGATTCTTTTTCTGTTGTCCTTGAATCCAGATAGGACCTTCCCTGTTCCAGTTTACATTTTCTTCCTCCAATTAAAATCTTGTCTCCTTCCTCCAACCCCTCAACAATTTCTGTTATGTCCATCCTAACATCTCTTCCCAGGCTAATCAAACCCAAATCCTCTTGGTTTTTCTTATGGCTCTGTTGCTTCAGCTCTTGACTCCCATCAGAATCTTTCTACATGCACTTGACAGGGTTCATCTTCATCTTTCATGTAGTTGGTGGAAAAAAACTGGATGCAGGTTTACATACGCTGTCTAATAAATGCCATGCAAAGGGGAATAACCAGTAGCAGGATTCCTATTAATTCAGTCTGGGATGCTGTTGGCCCTTTTTTTCCTGCCAGGGCACACTGCTGGCTCACATAGAGCATATTGCCAAGCAAGACCCCAGTCTTTTCATCAGAGCTGCTATCAAACTGCTCAACCTCCAGACTACACCACACTGCAGTGTGTTAGCTCATCCCAGGTTCAGCAGTTAGCATTTTTTTGTTTTTGTTTTTGAGTTTCATGAAACTCCAGAAATATAACCACAATAAATTAGACTCAGAACAAAGCATATCTAGTTTCTCACCCCACTCAAACAACCAGCAGAAATGCTTGAAGTGGAAAAGCAGAAATGGTTAGAATAGGACAACCACAGAATAAAAGTATGCAATTAAAACCAGGCAGGGACCTAGAGGCAATCTCTCAGTTTGATTTAGCAGTTCACAATTAAAGATTTAAAGCTCAAGTCTGAAACATTACATCCATAAGCATTCTCTTTTCACAACCAAGCCCTAAAGGTACGAAAAGTTCTTGGGTATGAGAAGAACCAAACTGTTTTTCTCTTTTGTCCATGGCATAATCTGTAAACAATTCTTAAAATCATCTTTGATATTCTCATGTCTCACATATGGAAAATGATTTTTTTGAATAAATAAATAACTCTCTCTCGCGCTCTCTCTCTCTCTATATATATATCCATCAGAATTTATCCCAGAGGTGATAATCAAAAATATTTTTACATGACAAAGAACAGAAAAACCTGGGAAAAATCACCTCAGCAGGCGAAATTTGAGCTAGCAAACTAACTGTGCTGAGAGAAATGCCATTGCAGATGTTTAAATGCAGGTATTATAAAGAAAAAAAAAAAGGAATTTTATGTAGAACTAGTCATCTCAGACTACCCCAAGTACCCAGCTGGCCTGTTTTACCAGCTATATTGTTCTTCCTTGGCATTTTTTCATCCAGTTCGATATTCTTTGGTTGTGGATTTTGCTTTTTATGAAAATAGCACACACAATGTCTCTGATGAGCTTTGTGTCTGAATTTTATTTATTTATCTGTGAAATAGGGACAATAATGTAACTTGATCTATTACTTAATCATTACACACAGCAAATATTGACTATTTTTAAAACCACTGAGAAACTACATAAAGGAAAAATAAAGGGGGGAACATTTGGACAAAGCTATTGCATGAGGTAAATAGCAGAAGAAATAGTGGAAGGTCTTGAAGAGAACAAAAATATCAAATGCCTCAGCCAAATTTCATATTGTGTGGTGCTTCACTGCCAGAGTGGCAATACTCTGCTGATAAATTGATTGTCACAAAGACTCCTAAATAATTAAAAAACCACACTCACAGTATTTAAATACGGTGTTGAAATAGCATGACTCCCTATGAAGAGCAGCTGAGGGAGCCGGGGGTGTTTAGTCTGGAGAAAAGGAGGCTCAAGGGGGACCTTATTGCCCTCTAAAACTCCCTGAAAGGAGGCTGGAGTCAGGTGGGGGTCGGCCTCTTCTCCCAGGAACCAGTGACAGAACAAGAAGACACAGCCTCAGGCTGTGCCAGAGGCAGTTTTGGCTGGATATTAGAAACAAATTCTTCACAGAAAGAAGCATTGGAATGGACTGCCCAGGGAGGTGGTTGAGTCACTGTCCCTGGAGCTGTTTAAAAAAAGCATTGATGAGGCACTCGGTGCTATGGTTTAACTGGCAGGGTTATGTTAGGTCACAGGTTGGACTTGAAGATCTCAAAAGTCTTTTCCAACCTAGTTTATACTGGGATTCTGTAATTTCTTTATTCTGGAGGCACGAATAATAGTATTTCCTCCCCAAGTGCCATAATTAATTTTAAAATTATGGTTTAGGTTAACCTGACTCACATTATTCAAGCCATCTTTCCAGGCCTATCCAAAATGCACTCAAGAGAAGTCTGGAATGCAGAAAGGTTCCAAGTGTTCTTTATGCTTTCCCAGCTGTCACATATTTTATGCACAACACTCCCAACTCACAAATGCCTGTGATACCACAAGACCAAAACACAGCACAAGGCTCCTGTTCCCCAGCCTCTACCCATGTTTTTTTTTCTTTCAGTATGAATTTCATTCTGCACCAGAGAGGTCACCTGTGCTGTGGAGGAGGCCGGGAGGTGGTGGTTGATGAAGCAGATGTAGAACTGGCATGTTCAGCATCACATGACACTGTAGAAGCAACCCAGACCAGGAGAAGGTGGTGGGTTGAGGGAAGCAAGGGTGGTGCAGCCAACTGCACACAGGCAAAGATCAAGCTCTGCATTTCCTTTGTCTCTGGGCAGGACTAGAAGGGTGAATATTTTCTTTTATTCTCAATGCAAAAGGATTACTACATAAACCAATATCTTTTATAGCTGTGAGCATGGATGTGTGAACCTCTTCCGTGACAATTACCACTGAAGAAATGTATTTACCTCCTCTGCTTACTGTTCTCAGAGAATTTGCATCAGTGAAGAAATGATTGAGAAAGTCACTTTCAAAATTAAGTTTCTCTGGTATCTTCTCTATGAACATCTTAAAAATGCATGAACATCTTGATAATGATTCATCTTTTCTACTTTAAAAGTGAAAATCAAAGGTAGGTTACTTATGACCAACTTCTATGATTTAAAAAAAAAGCAAACGAAAAAAGCTATGTAGATTCCTTGTAATCCCTTATTTCATTCACTTGACTAATTTATTTAATGGTATTTTGTCATATTTACCATTTGCTCCACATGCTTCTGATCCCTGACATCTGGAAATATTTCTTGAATCTCTGTCCTTGTGACTTTGATATTTTGCTTTCCAAGGAATTGATTAAATCTTTCAATATTCATGTCACATTTGGCCATCCAATCAATATTTTACAGTTCCTGTGGGTATATCTTCTCTTGTGTAATATTGGCTTAAATAATCTCCATGTTGCCTGAGCTATCCTTTCTGTCACTCTGTGGTGATAATTTTTGGTTATGCTCATGATGAGTCTTAGGAACTGCATTTTCCACTGCTTTTGAACAATCACTTTCATAAATTATTTTGGAAATACTGATTTATGTGTTATGGTGTCACAGTATTTTTGGTATGTTTATGTCCCTGGGAAATGCATTGTAATACATTCATAATATGTGTGTCATGATGATACTGTCTATCATTTCTAGTTATAATTTTGTTTCAGGCTGTGTTATGATTATCAGAACTTTCTCAGTACAGTTCTGATGCAGAGACGTAAACTCCATGGGAGTTTTTATGGCACATTTTGTTGTAGTTCAGTTTCAGGGAAAATCCTAGAAAGTTGAAAAAAACAGTAGGAATATTTTCACTATTACTGTGTATTATAACAGATGAACTGTAATAGTAGATTTCCATGTGAAATGTTTAACTAATTTAATTTGTCCCTCATTATGTAAAAATTTCATGCTGAATTTTTGCTCTGTATTTTCATGGCCGATGGCTGTGGTAACACCAATTATCTATATACAAACTCTATAACAAGATTAGCTTCTAGTAGACAATGCAGTTAAGGAACAATATTAGAAGACAAAGAGAAAAGAAATCTCTTGAATTAATGAGATGGAGATTAACTGGAGATTAAGTATTTTTCAGAAAACTCTGAAAAAGAGTGCTGCCTGGAAGTTCTGTAAGCAGTCAGTTTCGCCTCACCCCAGAGAGTACACTTCCTACTTCAAAAAGTTAACTTGTTTGAAGTTTTTTATAGCTACCTTTGCTTCATTCTTTGGTTCAGAGAACAGGATGTGCAAGAGAAGTCTTAAAAACCACTACCTGTATCAACCAAACTGCCTTTACCACAAGGTGGCCTAGTTTTTTTTTTTTCAGCCATGAATCAATTACAGGTATGACTAAAAATGTCTAGACGGGACTTCTTTTTCAGAACTATGGCAGTATTATGAGGCAAAAACATTTGTGATGGCTCTAGAAAAATTCTTATCCCAAGAGAAGGAAGGATTATTTTATTTTTTAATAAAAGGATTTAAAATTTGAGTTGATTTGTTAATGCCATTGGTTACTCCCACACCCTTTCACAGATGGAGGAGATCCCTGGTACCGCTGTTGGTTTAGGTCATTGTGTGAAAGAATGAGCAATTTGAAGGGAACCTACGGAAAGAGGTCTCTTCCTGCTCCTGTGGGGCAGATTTCAGCTTCACAGAAACACCTTACATTTAGGCAGGGTGAGAAAGAGACTTGGAAATAGACAGTGAAGGGTTTTGCTTGTGGGATTATTCAACAATGTGAAGTCCACAATGAGTCTTCAGAATATATACTACTGAGTAAGCAAGAGAGCCTTTGTTCATGGACTCCCTCATTTCTGTAAGAGACTGTAGGTAGAGAAAGGAGTCTTGGTTCAATAATACAAGTCTAGTCTGCCTGGCAGATTTGGTTTACATGGTGTACCTCAGCAAGATTTCCTAGCTCTACAACACTGGTGTCTCAGGTTTCTAATATGATGCATGCCTTCTAGACCCTTCTGACTCCAGAAATGAGCTTTTCAGATTGAAAGGGAAGAAACTGAAAAAGTAAAAATACATGTACATGGACCATTTATGAAGCCTGGTGCTTAGATTTTTTTTTAAGTTCTTGGCTAAGTCACAGAAAACAACAACCTCACCCCAACTTCTTCTATGTCCTTGAGACTTCACTGAATTTAGAAGGTGTTGCCTTTGGGCATGAAGAAATCACATCTATTAATCCTCCCTTGTCTCTGCTGGGAACACTGGCATGATATAACTGCAGATCCATGGAGCTCTACCCACAGCCATACACATCAAATGAAGAT
The DNA here is from genome assembly GCA_025920805.1 of Petroica traversi. Lineage (NCBI taxonomy): Eukaryota > Metazoa > Chordata > Aves > Passeriformes > Petroicidae > Petroica > Petroica traversi. Next base: position 28,032,256 of record JAHLSL010000022.1, read on the forward strand.
AAACTGTCCAGTCCAGGGATATTCTTATCAAGATTTCCATCCTCTCAGTGGTAGCCTATATATCTGAAATCATTGTCACAATGAAATGCTCTTTTATGTAGGCAGTTTGGTTTTCCCTGCCCTTTGAGGCATTATACATACAGAACATTTCAATAATCATGAAGTCTGCCTCTTGACGTGTAATGTGACCCAAGCAGCTGCCCTTTAAGTACGAAGTTGTGATTGAAAATGCATCTTCTTGAAACAAGTAATTGAAACTATATGGCCTCATTCTTGACATTTATGGTAGCGTACTGGATTTTTTTAGGAAACATGAAGGGATGACAGGAAACATTTTCACATGTGGTCGTGGAACTCTGAAGGCATTTGGAGAAAAGCAGTTCATAGAGTTCTCGCATATGGAAAACAAACATTTTTCCACATACTTCTCTATGCACAGAAAGTATAATCATCTTGCATCTTCTGTAAGACATGTGGCAGTATTCAGGAAACACAACACTACCATGTTAAATAAATGTAGAAATTTCCAGTATATACTGGTATGATACCTGTGCGACCCATTCAGTCTCAAGACCTGTGTCGTAAGCTCAGAAACTTGATTTACCTTGAAAAGTGACAGAGAACTTGTGCCAGTCAGTAAGCCCATGTCAGTTTGGATGAAATATGAAAGAAAGAAATTGTTCACATGAAAGAAGGGATTGTTACAGGAGTGTAAAAGAGGAGAAAGATGGAAAGAGTGAGAGATTAAACAGATGAAGGATGCAGTAGGTCCTGACTATTCATTATTAAAAGAAAGAATGCCACTGTGTAAATAGTTTATGGTGTATAACAACACAGAGTAGAGCTAGTTTTGTTTTGTGACAGTTATTTGAATTTCTGCTTACACCTTGTCTACATAATCCTCTGGGCTTGAGCAGTGGTAATAGACTAATTTATGCAGGTCATAGCTTCATAAGGGGGGCAGTGCAGCTGGAATTAAATACTGTCACTTCTGACCTTCCAAGTGATTGCCAGGTAGCCAGTTCTAACTTGGTTTACTGTGGTCAAAGGGTGAGGCTTTGACTTCCTTCTTAGCTCTTGCAGTGAAAACAACTTAGCTAAGTGGATTTATTAAGGCAACTCAGAAGAGATAAATTTTGAGTGTGATAAAAATGTTGAGGATCTGCCTGTTCTGATTTCTCTGGGTACGATGTCTTTAGATGCTGCAGATCATGAGACCTTCCCAACTCTCAGCTCTGTTCACGAACCCTGTCATTAAACAGAGATCTCAGCAAATGTGTTTGGCCAACATGCATAAGTAGTTAGCAAAACAAATAGGATGCTTGAATGTAGCTAATTATGGCTATGAAATAACAGAGAAAGTGTTATGGACTCAAATAACATGATTTCATATGCTGACATGCAGTAAATCTCTTCTCAAGGCTTGAAAACTTTGCTAATTAAAACACATTTGGAGGAGAGGAAAAAACAGAAAGACACTATTACTCCAGATTTCAGTAATGCTAAACACAAGGCTGAAGACTATCCTTTAGGGGATGGCCAGATAATGTGAAATGTGCAACACTTTATAAGAGTTGAAAAGAAGTGAAAACAAATGTCATTAATGCATATTTTGAGATGGTTTCTTAGTGCTTTAGTTTACACCTTATTAACCTTTAGTGGCTGGCAGAGAGTGAGAAGAGATTTGTGTATGAAACATCTTGAGTAAAGGAACTCATATTTTAGCTGGAGCTTTGAGACAGCCATGCAGTGCAACTGATAGCCAGTACCAACAGAAAGATGTTCAGCTGTGGTGGGTTGACCATGGCCAGCAGCCAGATACCCTCCCACTCACTGCTGCTCACTCACTTCCTCTTCTCAACAGCACAGGGGGAGAAAATAGAATTTTAAAACTTGTTGGTTGAGATAAAGATTGGTATATCACTTCCAGCTAACATCTCAGGCAAAACAGATCATACTTGGAAAAAATGAATTTATTTCCAATGAGAATCTATAATGAAAAGCAAAACCAAAAAATAAACCAGTATTTTCCCCCCTACTTGCCCCTTTTTTCCTCAGACTTAGTTCATCCCTTCATTTCTACCTCTTATACCTCCTGTTCATCCCAAGCAGTGCAGGGAGGATGGACAACGACAATTTGTGGACAGTCCAGAAGAGTTCCTCTTTGCTGCTCCCCTTTCTGCTGCTTCTTACTCCTTACAATTTTCTCATTGCTCCAGCAGGGTCCTTTCTGTGGGCTACAGTCCTTCAGATAAATCAGCTTTTGCATGGCCTGTACACAGACTGCTGTTCCTTCAGAAAATATCCACTGACTTTGGAATTGGCTTCTCTGTGTGGACATCAAATGAAACAATCCAACTGGTAATCCTCTCCTGTCTAAATGCACATTGATAACTGTTATCACTGCACCTGTGTGGACACATTCAGGAAACCAGGAGTTTAACATTGCTGCAGGTGTGTTTCACTTGTTGAAGATCAATCAGTTTTGTGAAAAATATTGAAATATTGGAAGATCACCTTGCTGAGCTTCTCTATAATTTTCTTCTTCAGCAGAAGGCACAACATTCACAAAACTGATTGCACAGAAAAGGGAAGAATGATGAAGGGGAATTCTTCAGGCTGCCATGGGTGATCCTGTGCGGTCCTCACATATGTATAGCTGACCAAGGACCAGCTGATGCTTTCTCCTTCTGCTCAAATGCAGTATTTGTTTGAGATCCAGTAATCCTGCCAATGCATTTTAAGTCTCTCTGAGGATTTTTAGACTCCATGTAGTATGATTTCTACACTTCTGTAATCAATTTGTGTTTAACATCCAAAAAAGCAATGGAGAGAGGAGTTGCTTGCTGGGACAATGAAGAAAGTAAGAGAACTGGCTAAGCTTGCTACCTCTGGGGTCATTTGTCCCATACTTCTGGCAGGCATCCAGCTTTCCAGGTGGGCCAGCTCTCTCATCTGATCACTGTTTTACTTTCCTGAACCCACCTCTGATTCATGTCATTTCTTGTACTTGTTTTCCAGTAAAAAATAAAGAAGCGAAATTAAAAAGTTTGGGGGATGAGTGAGATGAAATATATTTATTTCTAGCCTGCTCCACCAAAAAAGAAAAGTACATAAATTAAACCAAACGGTCCCAACAGAATTTCACTGCTGTAAAAAGCAATTTTTCATTAAAAAGCAATTTTTCATTTAAAAAGCGATTTCACTGAAAAAGGAAAAAAAAAGCATTTGTAATTGCACTTCTGTTGACTCAGACCTGCTGAAGCCAACTGGGAACTTTCCCACTGATTTCACTGATTTGGATGGGGTCTCTTATGAACTAATGATGTGTTGCTGAATTGGTGTTTGTTAAAAAGAAGCCAGAACTTGCAGAAACTTTCCCTCAGACTTGTTATCCTCCACTCAGTTTGTTTCTGCATTTCTTTCATGATTATATATATGACATCAAAAGGGACAAGAGAGATGAGAATGAGTTTACATTTCCCTTTTTCAGAACTTGCATGGAAACGTCATTCATTGTCTGTTATTTTAATGTATAGCAGGCTCATGTTGCTTTTAAGATGGAAGCAGAGACTTTCATTATTCTATAGGAAGTGCGTTCACGGCAAGATCCTTTGAACATTTTCCATTCCAGACTAATGGGAAATAGGAAAAAGCCATGGGATACCACTAGAAAATCAGATTTCATACCATTTAAAAAAGAAGCCTGTCTTCTTTTTAATCAGTTTCCTGAGATCCTGCTGAGGACCCCTCCTGACATTTTGTCATCTTGTCAAAAATAAATTTTCTTTTGCCTTTGCTCTGATGGGGGTGGGGCCATTTTTACAGATGGCTTGGTAAAGTGAGCAAGAGCCAAAAATAGGGGATAATTATTCATAAATGACATTTCCCATTTCTGTGGGTTTTCTTGAACAGGACAGATATTCTAATGTTCAGTTCTAATGACAGGGAAGAATTTATGGTCTCTCTGTCTTATCTCCTGGGAGTGTAAATGCTTTACTTTCAACTCGTCAAGATGTTTCAGTTTTCTTTAAAAATGTCCCTGATGCATCTTACTTCAATTTTGGCATTTAACTCCAGTCAGTGTTCAGAATCCTGAATATGTAAAGACAAAATGCTAGACAACTGGAATGCTGTTTAGCTTTCTAACATGCCTTTTATAACCATCTCCAGGAGAGCATCATTTCAATGCTATAATTCCTTAAGGTTAAGTTGTCCTGGATATGAAGCATTAGCTCACACTGCCTGTTTATTTTCAAACCCAGGAGGTGTGTGACGGGAAGTGTTCCCTTCTGGGACTCTGTGAAGCAGAAACGTGGTTAGGGCAAGTCAGACAGATGAGTCATAGGTGGGAAACCATTGTGATACTGAAGATTTGACTGCAGCCACTTTCAGTGTTAGCTCATTTTGAGGAGACTACCCACATTTTGCTGTTCACTTCTGACTCACCCTCAGACAAATAAACCTGAGAGTCTGTTGAACTAGAGAAGAGGGTATTTCACACTTTCAGGTACATGCAGCTCTGATTACCTAGTACAGCTGTTTTCTCCTTCAAGATGTGTAGATTTACCAGCCAAATTAAACCAGAGGGAATCAGATGAATGAAAGTTTAACCTTATGACTTCATTTTGTATCTTATTGACTGGAGACATGTTGGGAAGCCAACAGAGATATTAATTATTCTCCAGGAATGTATACCCAAGGTCTTCAGAAAAGATTTTGGGAAGTGTGGAAGGTCCTTGCAGGCTAAACACCTTCTCTACAAACTGTCATTCATGTCTCATCTACTGCTCCAACAAAAAGCCTGTCTTTTTTCTTATGGCATAATACCTACTAATGGCTTGAGAATGGTCTAAGTCTCAAGAATGATAAATAAGGAACAGGAACCAGGGAGCTCTATAAACTTATTAGTGAAAAGTGAATTTAATAGAAGAGCAATCTCCTCTTCTCTCTTTCCTTTAAAGGAAATGGTGTATCCGGCGTTAAAGACCCTGTGACAGCTACACAGAGGGACTTTTCTTAATTTTTGCGCACAAGGAACTCAGAGATCTCGTGTGAAAATCTTATCTTACCTGGAAGACCCAGAAGAGTCTCCAGAGTTTCCAGTAACTTGCTTGAAATTCATAGACAACATTCGTAAAATCCACTGATGAGCCGTGGGAAAATGGGTGCAGTCCGGCGTGTCTTTAAACAATTTCAAAGAAAACCACAAGGTACAGTCACTGTTAATTTTGAAGGGGAACTCAGGCTGAACAAGAGAAAAACCCACTTCTCCAATCCAAGACATGACTCATATAACTTTCTTTTCTGTCCCCTCTATTTTGCTTTATTATTGTTATTGTTTAAGGTAATCCTTTATTTCTCATATAAAAAATACAACTCCACTACACAGTTGGATACACTGTGATATTCTTTTAATTGTTGAAAATCCACTACACTGTGATATTCTTTTAATTGTTGAAAATCCAAGGCACCCAGAATAACCTGATCTCCTCATTTAAAATCTTTTTCCCACATAAAGTACCTATAGAGTTCAACTACTGGAATATAATCATACTGCTTCATGAAAAATGCATATATGGTATATACGGTATATATACTGTACCAGATATGCCATTTTTTATTTGGTAGAAACATCTTAGAACTATTTTCAAGGAAAATGATATGGCTGAAAGAAATGAAAGAGCCAGAAAGTCTTGAGCTACATTTTCTCTGTGAGAATGGGGATTTTCATCACTCTTTCAAAGCCAGCTTCCTACAGCATGTGTGATCACCACCTGCTAAGCACATGGAGACTGTATGAAGGGAGACTTTATTCAGTGTTTAGTGAGTTAGCTGCTCATGAAAGGAGGCACAAAAAGGATTTGCTCCAGAGAAAGGCAACCACAATGGAAGTAAAGGTTGCTACTCCTGCAGTGCACAAGATGCTGTTTACTGCCCAGGCAGAGATGAGCTCTGCTTCACTGCTCACTACAACTCTGGCCCCTCAGCTCTCTCTGTCAACCCAACACCCAATTAGCAAAGTCCCTGGATTCATGAAAATGCATCTATGGGAGGCTGGATTTTCCCCATAGCTACCTTTCAGATAAATCACCTTATTACCAACAAACACCATTCAATGTTGATATGAGACAAAATACCTACAGTAACCTAGGGCTGGCTAGAATTCTGCAGTGTTTCTGCCCAGTTCCTTTGAAACACCTACAGGCATGTTATGATGTTGCAGAAAAGGACAATTTTTTCACTGATTCTGGAATAAAGTTGTTACAAATGCAAGTATTAAGAAAGGTTTTTTAGATTTATTGGTGAAGTACAGTGACTACCTTTTTATTGGATTATCAGAGAAGGATTTATTGGACAACTTTGAAGTAATATGATTTTTTAATCAACTTCATTTTTTGGTAAAAATATTTAGTGGTTGTTTCTAAGAAAATGTCTCTTCCCTAAGTGACAGTGTGCTTGCTGTAATATACGTACAGGTGACTGTGCATTAAGCTCAGTACTGTGGCTGCAGTAGACAGCAAATCTAGGCCATAGAGGTCTCTGAGACAGCTCCTACATCTAGTAGCCTTCTTCAGGTGCCCTGTAACTTGTCCAGCTACATCTGTCCCGAATTAGCTGGGACTGAGCTAATTTTCTTCTTAGTAGATGGCACAGTGCTGTGGTTTTTGGGTTTGTTGCGAGAAAAATGTTGGTAACGTGCTGTTTCTATAGTTGTTGCTAATGAGTGCTTACCTTCAGCCGAGGACTTTGAAATTTCCCATGCTCTGCCAGTGAGCAGGTGTACATGAAGTTGGGAAGAAGCATAGCCAGGACTGCTGGTTTGAAGTGGCCAAAGGGATATTCATGCATATCTTGGGAATGTCGTGCCCAAGATATAAACTGGGAGAAGTTGGCTGGGATGAGCAGATTGCTGCTCAGGGACAGGCTGCGCACTGGGCCGTGGGTGGTGAGCAATTGTCTTGGCAGAACTTGCCTTTCTTGGGTTTTATTTCTCTCCCTCTCTTGCAGCATTATTATTATTATTATTATTATTATTATTATTATTATTATTATATTATCATTATTATCATAATCATAATCATAATTATTATTACTATCACATTGTCATAATTATTATCATCATTATTTTAAACCTTTTTATTATTGTATTATCTTTATTTCATTTATTAAACTCAACCCCCGAGTTTTTAACTTCTTTTTTTTTTTTATTCCCCTGCCCATCCCACCGAGTGGGAGAGGGTGAGTGAGTGGCTGCGTGGAACTCAGTTACTGGCTGGGGTTAAACCACGACACATCCTGTCCTCTGCACGGTGCGAGAGGCTGTGCGATGAGAAAATGGTGCAGCCAGCAGAGGGCAATGAAGGTCGGTTTTTAGACAAGTTACATAAAACAATCTCAAAGTGGTCTAAAATGTAGGGCAAAAAGGTCAAACAAGAGCATGTTGTGAACTGCTGCTATACATCCATTTCTACTAATTACTATGAGACCCTAGTGAACCCTTGTGGTCATGTGATCTATAAACCTCCTTTTTAATGGTCACATTAAACAATGCAGCTCCTTATTTAAGACAATGGAGTTAATAGTCGTTTCAACAGGGGGGAAAAACCCAATAAAAATTATACTCTTCTAAAATAGGACAAACAGCTTAAACCAATAGCCAATAAACCCACAGCTCCTCATATAAATTCTGTTTTATTGGTCTGTTCTGGGCAGCAGTTGTTTTGTTTAAGTTGATAACAAGTTGCTCTTCCCAAGACAATTAGGTGCTTGGATGAAAAAGAGAGAGGTCCAGAGAAGTCAGCTGTTGCTCAGATCAGATGAAAAAATATGCTTCTCTCAGTCAGACTCAAAGCTCTTAATCCCATATGCTAGGAATAATGTGAATTTATAGTAAAGAGAAACCTTTTTTGACTTGGGTGACATCTGCTGTGGATGTAGGCAGTTGGGCAAGCCGAGAGAAAGCAAGCTGTAAGTGTTATTTGCCTCTGACAATCTGCCTCTGACATCTTTTTTGAGCCTAATTGTGGCTCTAGGTGCCAAAATTTTAAAAAAATGATCTCTTGACATTGCTACGCTAACCAAAGAACAGCTTAATAGCAGGAAATGCCTGGAGTGTTAGTGGGAAATTGTATTTATTTATTCTCTAGAAGATCCTAAAGGAGCCCTTCAGGAGGGGGACCATGTTGCAGCTCTGCTGTGCTGCAGAGGAAAGCTCCTGTGTGCTGTAGACCTGGGTTTCACTGCTGTGTGTGCCAGTGGCTGTCCTGGAGATGTCATTTTGCTTTTCTGTGCTGAGCTTCCCACCTCAAAAAAGGATTAGTAATTCCTGCAATAGAAAGTGTTGTGACTGAAATGACTATATAAAAGCTAGGTTGTATTTTGATAGAAGATAAAAGAGAGAAAGCAATACTGCTGTTATGAATGTTGTAAGTCCAAGAGAATGGTCCTGAGCTGTTTAAGTGAAATGAATTCTCTTTGCCTCTCAAATTTTCAGCAGAAACTGGGAGCTATAACTGTCATGGTGAAATTCCTGTCTGAGCATTCAGAGTAACAGAGTCTGGCAAGTGTACCACAGGACCCCAGGCAAAAAAAACCCCAACAAAAACCAACTCCTTGTGAAAATGAAAAAGGAAAAGGAAAATAAAACCTTGTAATGATGATGTGAATTTCAAATACTCATGAGGAAGAAGAGCAAAGTCCCAGAGGAAGAGGAGGGGTAAGCCACCCACCCTGTGTTCCCAGCAGAGGTTCCCAGGTGGGATGCAATTGTGGTAAGTGCCCTGATGTTCCTGGCTATTAACTGTAATAATTATAACAAAAGCTCTCAATGCCTGTGTGAACTTATTTCAGAAAGGACACGTTACACTGTGTCAGGCACAATAAGCAGATGTTAATAAGTACCTGTTTGCATATGAGATAATTGCTGCTTCTGGGTTTTTATGATGTCTCATCAGCTGATATCCAGAAGTCTGGCTGGCGCCAGATCGGGTGCCAGGTGGAATCTGCCTGGAAAGACGGCAAATATTTGACTTGGTGCTGATGAGGTAGATTTCAGTCATGGCTCTCTGTCCTCATCAAGAGAATTGTGGCAGAGGTAGTGGGTGTGTTTGAACCCTGTCAAATCTTCTTTCAATGGCTGCTGTGTTTTTCTTGTTCACTTCTCTGATGCAACCTAGAAGTTGTGTCCATGAGCACAACAGAAGTGCAACCAGGGTGGCTCAGCTCAGGGCTAGAGATGCTGCTCCCAGGGACACAATATCACCAGGAGGGTAAGAGCAGGAGGAATCACTGGGGCTCCTTTTCTCAGGAGCAGCAGGTGTGCAGTGGAGGGCAGCCTGCCTGCACTTTCCCTCTGCTGGGGCTGACTTCTCTCCTGGGTCATGGGGGCCAGCTGAGGATTTCAGGAGCGCAGGGTTGCCCCAGTTTAGCTGCTGTGCAGTGTTTTAATGGAGTCAGTGCACTGTAATGCAACAGCACTTCTGCCAGGCTGACGTACTCTGCCAGTGCAGATTAAGTGAAATCAGTGAGCACAATAGTTGTAGACAAGTCACAAATAAATTATATTCATAGGCTTTAAATATTTCATTATTTTTTTCCCTGAGGCTAAGAGGGGTGGTAATTCAGTGTCCTATGTCTATCTCACAACACTGACTTTCACCCAGCTACTCCTAACAATTTGAGGACAGATTTTAGACCTTAAAGAAAAATGGCAGCATTCATTGTCAGTGTGTCAGCTACTTAAGTGTGTAAAATAAAAATCCCTATATCTTCACCCATTAAATTAATCACTAAGTGGTTTTATTCCACTTTCCTGTGTTGAACTGTCAGAGACAGAGGAAAATCCTGAAATATTTTTCTCCACTTTTTTTCCTTTGTTCTGAGGGGTTCACATATTAGAGTGAAATGAAAGCACTAATCAAGAAATAGCCAACCCTCCTTACCGTTTCTCCCCTCACACCCATTTTTTTTGTCCACAGCCAGACCAGCATCAGCTGTTTGGAGGATGGAGTGGACAGGCAGATCCAAGAAAGATGGTTCATAGCCAGGGGAGTGTGGCAGTGGCCTCCTGGGACCCCTCCAGCAGGACATGGATGAAGTGGAGGGCAGCTGAGCCCTGCGTGGGCTCACTGTGTGGGTATATAAGCATGGCAGCACCCCAGCAGGGCTTTGTGGTTGGTCATTTTTCATCACCTTTGAGCTGCATGCAGATCAGATACTATGGCCAGGCAGTCCCTGTGCCTAGCTTTTTGTAAGAGAGCCCATAATAGTAAAATAATAAATAAAATTGTGAAGTCCTACAAGTTTATGACAAAAGTGCAAGTGTTGATAGCATTGGGAAGCATACTTGGAAGAAACTGACAGTTTGATGCTTTCCAAAAAGCAAGATTAAAAGTTTTAAAACTTGTGAAAGAATCACAAATTCTTGAGGTTTAGATCTTTCTCTATCATTCTTGCTTTGGCCTGGATGAATGACAGCCCATCCCTGTTTCAGATGTGGAGAGTATTTTGATTTTTAAAACCAATCAAAAAAGTCCTTAGCACTTACTTTCCCTCTGAAATATAAAATTAAGATTCTTTCCTCATAAGAACCAGGTTATGCATTTGATATAGAGAGGAAGAGAAAATAACAGAATAAATAATAATAGAATATTAAAAAATAATGAATTGTTGATTATTTTTATTCAAATACCTGAAATTTATTTTTTCAGCCATTTTGTGCCACTGCAACAACAGTAAATGATACTTAATTGAATAAGGTAGAGTAACAAAAATACCAAAAAGAACAGTAGATCAGAGACATGAAAAAATTATTCTGTTCTCTATATTAGGGAAAAATGAAGTTGAGAGTCATGAAGAAAAACATCTTAAGGTAACCGATTTAACTTCTAGAATGTTTTTCATCTCTAAATAACAAATGCTTTCTGATGTACAAGAATCAGTTACATTATTTTTCCTGTTTTCAACAAGAAAATTGTACGGTTTGCAAGTGGAAAAAGCATGACATAGAGAGATAAAAATATTTTCTAACCATGAAACAATAGGAGCTAAAAAGTGAATAGTTTTTTAAACCTGGCAATATTCATAGTCAAACATAAGCAGGTTTTTTTGCAGGTAACTGCAATTTGCTTGTGTAAAGAATTCCTTGTGATCTACAGGAAGCAGCAATGCATACACCCTTTAAAATGAAACTGCATGCTCTTGGTTTAGGCTTCTTATGTTTTACAATGTACCTTTACACTGAGGAAGTTTTGTGTTTCTTAATAGCGAATTATAACATGTCTTCTTAGCTGAGAGAAATTGCTCAAAAGGTCAAAAATAAACTGGAAATTTCAATGTTGATAAGAAAGCCTGAAAGCAAAAAATATTAAACATGAGGTAATGCAAAATGCATGTTGCTGTGACAGGCTCTGAGCCAGAGCTGTTCTGAGCTGATCCTACCTTTTTTCTCCCCTGTTCTCTCCTTTCCCATCTTTTTCTTCTTTCCCATTCTTCACTGCTCCAAACCTAAAGATGGCCAGATATGAAATGCTGCCAGTCACGACTCCTAAGCTTCAAAAGGATCTCTCATCAGCAGAGACAGAGGCTCTTTTGTGCAGCTTTTGGAAGTGGCTCTGGCTGCTTCCTCATAGGCAGGGAACTCCGGAGCTTCTCTTCACTCCAGCCTCTCAATGCACCATCTGGATGTCGGAGGGATTTTTGTGTGTCTTTCCCCCAAGGCTTCAGGCGAGGTAAGGCTGCAGTCAGTGCGATGGTCTGCAGGGAGACGTCATTCTGGATGAATGAATACAAAGAAATGGGCCTCTGCATTTCGGTCCATCTCCCCAAAAGGTACTTTTGGCCATGTGTTTTGTCAGCTCAGAGTGGTCTTAAAACTGCAGGAAACATGTTAAATTTGTGCTGGGAATTCACCACCACATGGATGCATCACCATGGGTACTGTATCACAAAAACTGTGAAAACCAAATTAAATAGAAATAATGTTAAAATACTTAGTTTAATACCATTGCCATGGGTTTCTGAGGGTCAGGAAATACTACTGAGCTTTCTGAGAGGTGTCTGGGATTTTATAGGAACTGTCAGTTTGATTTCACAAGGTTTGCTCTAAATTTTTGTGTCCTGCTCTGGGAAAATGCGAGTGCGAAGTTCTGCTTTACCGACAGTTCAGATAATACCACTTAGCGAGGGGCAAACAATGTGACAAGTGCAAGAGCCAGGGAGAGGTGACCCTTGTCTTTTGAGCAAGTGATACAAATTGTGTGAGAAGGCATGGTAAGAACAGCCACAGTCAGTCAAACTTCTGATCTGTTTAATTCAGTACTTTGTAAGCTAAGGTGGATAACAGGGGATACTTAGCAAGAAGACAAAGCTTAGTGTAAACATAGAAACTGCCTTTCTGTAATACAGCTCATGAGCTGGGAGAGAGGGAAGAGAGTCACTGAACGAGGCTGTGAAAATCCTCTTGTGTCTCTTGCAGTATAGAATTTTAAATTGCCTGGAATTTACTCTTATGCAGAAAGACAGTGTTCATCAATGGCTTTGCAAATGGCAAACCTTGCATTTATTTTTTCTGTGCTTTGTGGCAGCTGAAGTTTATCACCACTGCTCTCTGGGGCCAGAGGCTCCCCGAGGCAGGTGCAGTGTCTTTCTGTGTGTCAGCAGCAGAGTGCCAGTTCTCCCTGGGGCTTTCACACACTCGTATTCACTGCTGTTTCTTCCACTTCACGGATCCAGAAGACCTTACCTCTGGTCAGTGGTTCATGCCGCCCTAGATCATGTGGCTGAAGCTTTTGTTTTTGATGGCAGCATAAGGGACTGGGGTTGTAGGAGTGAAGTCAACAACCTTCTGTGGTGACTTAGATGTGATTGCTGATCACCAATAAAGCTGTACTTACATTTTTGGGAAAGAAGCAACAATCGAGAAAGAAAGCTGTCCTGGGGAACTCTTATTCCCTTCCTTGTGGATCTGAGGGAAGTCTGAAACTCTAAAGGTGGTGAGCACTTCAGCTCCCCTGCTCAAAGAAGAGGTATACAGGCATGGAAAGTTTCTTGCACAGTTTCATGTGTTTCATGAGTGGAAGCACTTTGGGATGTACTTTCCAGTATTTTAACTAAAGGGGAATCTAAAAAAGAAGTGCTGTGAGTTAACTTTTGAAAATAGTTTTAGATACTCTAAGAAAAAGCCCCAGGAATATTTGGCCATTGAAAATCAAGGATCATACTGAGTCTAAATTAGCAGAACCTTTTTACACCTTGTGGCTAAAAGATTTTAAGGGCACACAAAGGTACCACTGAAGGCAGAGCTGAGCAGTACAGCAAGGAGAGAGTTTGCTGACAGTGCACTGTACAGTGGGTACAAGATGGTGCAGCTCTTTCCCCTTCCCTAGGCAGCACTCCAGCATATTAGCATCTTTTATTCAGCATTTAACAAGAGCTGTGTCATGGCTGCATTTCTGGGTAATGCCATTCTGACATTACCTCAGGGTAGAAATACTTTGACTGTAACACAAATGTACCTTACAATAATGGAAAATCCTTTTGCAAGATGGAGAGTAATGCACTCCAAACAGAGGAGCTATCTGGTGGCCCCAAGCTGATATCTCCCAGAGCAGCCAGAAAGATGAATTCACAACAGCAGAAGTATTTTACAACAATTTGAGCGAAAACCACTCAGAATAACAGAATTGGGGGTTAATTTTAAAACAGATGAGATTTCTTTTTTTCCTTGCACTAATGATACTAGAATATTTTGTGTAAGAATTTTATTGAAACTACATATTTTCTAGAGAAAAATAAATCCAGTTTTATCCCTTTCTTTTCATCCATTGGCATTTGGAGGAATCTCTTCTTCCTCAGGAGGCTCTATGCAAATGGTAAAGTTGCTTCATACACAGACAATACAGAAGGAATATTAATTCTCCTTCTGATGTATCTCACTGGCTGAAGTAACTGGGAGCTTTTCCCCACTGCTTTTATGGTGACAGATTTGTAGGCGGATGTATGCAAAAACCAATGGAAGTGTGTCACCTTTATTGTGTAAAAGGGGCTGAGGGCTATTTTGAAAGGCAGTTAAAGCCACAGCATGTGTGGTTCAGCAGCACCTTGGAGCCAAGGAGTCTCTCTCTCTGTGACTCAGCTCCTCTCAGGAATGTGCCTTGTCTGACTTCCCACTCTGCAGGAATACCTGGGCATGCAGCAGCCCCAGCAAGATGTCCCTGCTTATCCACGGTGTGTAATCATGGGGACAGAGGCTGCGGGGGTGTCAAGGCATGTCACATGCTGCCTGGACAACTGTGGGGGTGTCAAGGCATGTCACATGCTGCCTGGGAGCCTCATGGAGGGTAGGGATATGGGAAAGAGAGGTACTGGAGAATGCAGTAGCTTCACATTTTCCATAGTCTGGGTGTTACTGTACAGCAAAGGCTCAGGTGCATCATACCTGTGGCTCCGAGCATCAGAGCCTCCTGAAGGTACTCCTCCCTCCACCTTCTTTTCTCTGAAAAGATATAAAATGATTATTATCTAGCAGTGGATATTGCCATGGAAAGGAATTTCAAATACTTACAAGATCTCTATGACCCAGACCAGTGTGGCCCAGCCAGAGCTGTCAGGAGAAACCACCTGTGGATGCCATTTCCAGGAGATGGGAAAGGGCCATTGGAACCAACAGGCAGTGCCTTTGCCTGCATTTGCAAATAGCCTGAGACAAAGCAGCCAAAACTATTTCCTGCTTTTGCCTCCACGTTAAGGGCATGGAGTGGGAGGCTGGAGGTGTGTAATATCTGATACATGTGATGCTCACCACAGAGGAGCCAAGAGTTATCACCATCTCCATGGCCTAGGCAGCAGAGGCATTGCTGGGAACCAGCTGCAATGGCTTATGGGGTTGAGCTGTTTAGTCTTTAGAGCACTGAGGTTTTCTTGATTCCCGGTGTTTTAATCCAAATTTGCAGGTCTTTGTGACAGTGACCCACAGATCTCTACAAAAACCAGTGCGATTCCTTCTGCTTTCAGGCAAAAGAGCACTTTGGTAATCTCCTACTGCAATCTTGCTCTTTATTATAAGAGTAATTGCCCTGACCAAGCAAGTCTGATGCCTTTTGTATTTACCGAAGTTTTGCACAGTTGAATGTTAATGCAAACTCAGGCACAGAGATACTGACTATGGAGTCTCTTGTATTTTTTTTTCAAACATCACATGTCATCTTGCTGTCTGCTTTTGCTCTGATTTGTGGGACTCCTTGTGCTGAGAATATGGCCTTGGAGATTTTTGCCTCAGGTCTCTTGTGGTATATTTGATTCCTCATTGTGTTCACTATGACTGAGCCCCTTTCAAGACTCAGTCTGAACTGGTGAATTTTTTGCCTGTAATATTCCAGTTGCTTTGTAAAGGCAGACTTCAGGGACTTGCCATAGTCTAGCAAGGTATTTGTCTTCAGTTCCCAGGAATTATTAACAGGGTGCCCTCCTGTCTCAGCCTCAAAACTGCATGATCAGATCCAAGTCTGACAGAACTCCTTTCCCAGGTTATGTGATAAAGCCCACATCTCTACAGGCACAAAGGAGCCCAGGAACACGGTGCCAGGCAGGAGAATCCATAATCCAGTCAGGGAAAGGGACTCTCCCAGGACTGTCTCAGCAATGCCTTCAGTCCCACGTGCCAGGGGTGACCCCCAACACTGATGATGGCTCCTCCCCAGAGCACTCTTTGGACTGAGGGGACACCGCCTGAGGGTATGGGGCATAATACAGGAGGCAGAAGAAGAGTATCTTGGGATCATTCACGATTTACTACGGGAGGTTTAGGGGAGGGAAAGAGAGGGATAAAAGCAGGATGGGGAGGAAGAAGTATCTGGGAAATAGAGTCAAGGCTGGTTGTAGGTAAAGAGGCTGAAGGTCACTGGATTTTCTGGGCCATCCCCTGTCCCTGACCAGCTCACTCTGTCCTGCCTTCTTATTAACTCAATTTCTAACTATCTTGTGAGGGACCTGCTGTGTGCATGTGTGTTGAGAGGTCTGCATGACAGTAGCTGGAGTTGGACCATGGTCAGATGGAGCACATAACTCTGGTGCCAGCAGTCACACTGAGTTAGAGTGCACGGTGTTCAATAGTTGCAGATACCAAACTGGTCTAGCCAGTAAGCTGAATAACTGTCTTGGGAGCCAGATATCAGCCTTTTTTACCTCCACCTTCTTTTGAAAGTCATTCTCACATGGAGTACAGCACTCTACTTGCTGCAGTATAATCTCATAACCAGCCTCTTATTAATAAAAACCTGTTGAAAACTTCACTTGACAGTGTTTTAATAAAAAACTGCCTTTTGACTGTTTCTGTCTCTTCCCTGTTTTGAAGGTACCTGCTGCTAGCAAGTGCTTTGACACTTATTCTGATATCTACACTATTTTAGTGTTTCAAGTGGATTTCCAGCATTTTCCCTGTCTATTTGGACCTAGCAATAGGTGTTGATCAGCCATCGTTTGAACCCTAAGCGTGGCAGCTGATGCACACACAGGGACAAGCATTGCTTAACTTCTGCATGAGACAAAAGCTTTCCTAACTGGCTTGCACTAAAGATTCTTAAGAATGTAGCTCCTCAGAAAGTACCTTTTCTTGCCTACTAGCTTTTCTTGGTAGAGCAAGTCCAGGATAAAACTCATAATTATAACTTGTCATACCTCAATCACTTCAGGGCAAATAATCCAGATAAGTATTTTGGTTTTACTAGTGGGTAAGTGGGTAAATTTGGTATTTCCTGTGACATAATCCAAATTTATGGCTGCAGACTTATTTGTGTGCCAGATCATATTCAGGGCGCAGTCAGTTTGGTGCCACGGCTTTTTCTGAAGATGATTCATATCAGACTTATAAACATAACACATTATCACATCAAACGATGTCTAATATCTATTCTTGGAAATGAATATGAGTGTTGAGATAAGGATTGTAACAGAACATAGATTTCAGGAAATTAGTTCTTTTTCACTTTAAGTCAAAAGCTGGATTTCTTTAAGCCTGCATATATACATATCCCCAAAGATCTCTCAGGCAATTATTCTTATACAGTTTCACATTTAATGTGATTTTTTTGAAACAGTATCCTGTGGTATTGGCCTGTCATACCTGAATGGAAAAACTAAAAAGACTTAACTGCAGAAAGCTCTTATCTAAGAAAAGTACATGGTAGGTGGATCCCATAACAGTCAGGTGTGGGAGTTAAAATACAGACTGATCTGAAAAGAGAACTGTACATTGTGGAGTTAAAATCAAACCAAACATAACCTTGATTCAATAGAATTGACTCATTTCGAGGCAGACATGGGTTATGCAAATGATCCTGGTCAACATAATTTCTGAAACCATCATATTATATCCAACTTGTGATAAGGCAGCATTGAATGAGGGAGATTGTTTTGATTTATTCTAACTATTAGCTGATGTTCTGCTATTAATACAGGAGTTCATCCTCACCAGAGAGTGTCCTCAACTTGGTACACACACAAAACCTCTCTTGGAACACCACTGTTAGCATTTCATTCGCTGTTCTGCACGGGAAGCTGCCTTTGTCACTGTGCAGTGTACAAACTATTTATGGAAGAGCAAATTCCTTATGCTGTCAGATTTCTATGTTATTGTTCATTAAGTGGTTCTATAGGAAGGTTCCAAATACAGATTAGGGTTATCTGTATTTTTTCCATATTTCCTAGTGCTTCACCTGTTTCTGTTTGTAACATTTTGATGTGATCAGGCCTATGTGGATGTACCAAGGGGCACTGGGTTCCAGCAGATAACTTTTCTCAGGCTGCATCCAAGACAACTCCAGCTCTGTCCAAATTAACTTTCACTATACTTTATACAGCTGTGTACAACTCACTGTAATGTCAAAATATAAGCCTGAGCCATTGATCCTTGTGATTGAGGGAAAAGTATTATCGATGTTGGTGCATTTTCATAGAAAGGTTGAGAACTTGGTGAAGATTGCACTGTATATGGTATTCCTTCTGCAAATAAGAATCTGCCTTGCTAGAATGGCATTTTTATTATTTCCTGTTGGATTATCCCCATCCAAATTTCAACTTTTTTTTTCTCTGCAACTGTGAGCCATGCAACTAAATTGGCAATCAAAAAAGAAGTTGAAACTACTCTCCAGGCTTTCCACGTTAACACATTACTTTCAGAATTTGTAGTAAAAAATGAATCCCATCCCTGCAAATTTTCACCTTTTCCTCCCCAGAATTTTCAAAGTATTACTAAATCTTCTGTTTAGATAGCAGATGTCACCCACTGACAAGCAGAAAAAACTCCAGTCTATAATGCTAGCTCACACTCTACTCCTTCTTCAGAGCTCTAACAAAGTATGCTGGCTTGTGTTTAAAGAAATAGATTGGAGTTTTGTATGAATAAAGACTTCATCTGAGTAAAGACTTCATCTGAGGACTTTGGACCTAGAATTAGAAGCATCTGTTTTGATGTAAAGGTAACATGATTATTCAAGCAAACTTCGATGACCGAAATAAAATTAGTCTAAAATTTGGTTTGTTGCCCAGGGTATAGCTAAGCAATCAGATTTCAAATGATTGGTCTCAGACTTTATCCAGCTTGAAAAACTGGGGGGATTTAAAGGCTAATGGCTTTAAACTAAAACATTATAAGTTTACACTGCTGATCATTACAGATGAACTGAGTAGTTACAAAAGATTTTGGTATTTGAAGTTGTGCTAAGTAACACAGTATTTTTCTGAAGCTCAGCATCATGAGGGCTTTGAGTTCCTATATTATATAGCTCAGAAAAAACAGGAACAATCAGGTTAGTCTGCTCAGTACTACACCTTGAACAATATGCAACCTATTTCTGTAACAAAATCATTTTCAGAAAATGTTCTTGAACAATTTTGTACCATCAATATTTGAGAGAGAAAAAAAAATTTTTTATTACTAAGATATTTTATCATGACAGTTTTAAAAATTCTTTATTAGATTGGGTCTTGCTACATCAGCTCTTTGCCTGTTTGGTAAGCAAGGGGGGGGAAAATAGTACAAAAATATGCAGAAGGAAAAATATATTAAGAACAGAGAAGGCACTATTTCAGTTGGGCAGTGTGTGATAAGGTGTAGGGGCAAAGAAATTTTGGCTGAAATAGAAACCAGTCTGTACCATGACAGATGTCTGTGATTAACATGATGAATATAAAAATCTCTGGAAAAAAATTTATACTAATACCAGCGAAGACAGGGCAGGAATTTAGAATTGTGGCTTAAGAGTACTGTTCACAGAGGATTCCTGCTGGGAGATTTCAAATATGTGGATAGAGGCAGTGATTCTTCCAGATGAACTTGTACTGAAACTATTTTTATTTCTCTAAAATTGTTTTGTAGTCACTGGTGAGAGGGGTGTCTCCAGACGCTTGTCAGAAAATCCCGCGTGGCTTTCTCCCAGGCTTTGTTCAATCAAAAATTATCACTTTATATCCAGTTGTATTTGCCTTTTTAAAATGTACAGGTACCGAATGAAGTTCAGACTATTGCCTCTGAAGCAGTGTCTTGTTAAGTAGCGAGCCAGGGTACATGTGGTGCTCACTATCATGTGTTTTACATGTTTGCAGCATTTAAATATTTGTTCCTTCAGTCTCTGCACCGAAGATATTTCCCACCAAAATCAGGACTATCTTACTCAAGCTGGATGGGCGGTGGCCAAAGGTTAATGACTATGTAAAATTTGATTCATTTCTTATTATACAGTATGTCACATTAGATGAGTAAGTGCATTATCCCCACAATTCTGTGAATTGTTTTAATAATAAAGGGCAATATTGTTGGTAGAACTGTGAGAAAGAATTTGGGAAATAGAATTGTTTCTGTGTCGTTCAGTGCACACTACCAGTCCCAACCAACAGAAAATGTAAATCTACTGCATACCCACTGCATAGCCCAGAAGTTTATCCTTTATCCAGTTCCATTTCATATATATGCACATCTACTGTTCATCCTGACTCCAGATACCAGTCCTGATGAGTCTTTGGCTCATTGCTGGGCAGATGCCTGAGCTGCTGGGCTTGGCTAGAATCAGTGCCTGTCATTGCTGGGCCTCTGCTCTGTGACTACTCTATTGCATTATAGGGCCAAGCCATGCCTGTTCCCTATGGGAACAGACATAGGGTGCCCAAATACTTTGACACTTAGTGAGAGGTGGTCACCATCGTGGTGCTGTTCAGTGCTGGATGCGCTGGGTGGGCCCATCCTGCCTTGCTGAGGAGGAAGCTCAACTTCTGCATGGCACAGGAGTTTGCAGGCACAGAGGTGGGAGCAGGAGCTGCCAGAGTGTGGGTCAGGAGGTTAATGGTCTGGGTGGCCCAGAGGTCAGGGCTCAGCCTGGCTAGTCTAGGCACAAGCCCATCTTAACTGGTAAACAGAGTTCCCTCCACTGTCACATTTATTTATATTTGGGCAAATTCTGCCAAGCATTTTAAACTAGCATTTTATACTTGCCTCTGGGAAGATGTTGAAAGCTTTCAGCTCCCATTAAACTCATGCTTTGCATAGGTATGGGTAAACCTTTAGTGCACTTTTCACTTCTCCAATCTCAAGACAACAGGGAATAAATTTTCTCTGTTCTATAAAAGTATGGTGTCTTCTTATGCCCCGTGTAGGGTCTGGGACCTGGGTATGATCCACAGTGGCAGGTGTGTGGGTGCACCAGCCTTCCTGCTCTGCACCTTGGTTTCTTCAAGGAAGTGGCCAGACCCAGGCATGATGCCTAAGGCAGCAGGGATTGGGACTGCAAAGGGCAGGACCATCCGTGCCTGCTCCCTTTTCAGTCCTGTTATGTCTTTACAGCTGTCTGGCACATTAATTATATTTTCCAGCCTTGCCTTTGTCCCTACCTGTGACCAACATGCTCTTCCTGAGTCCTGGAAAAAGCATCACATTTTAACCTACTTTAATGCAGCTTTTTGCAGCAGGCACAGAAATTCACATCCATTCTTCAAATCTGAAATTCCCAGTGATTCCCCCACAGTTGCTGGCTTAGGGCAACAAGTACAAGTCTACAGAACTTGTGTAGCTGTGTTCTGGTATAACCAGCATAAATTGCTGTTTTCCCGTCAGTGGACATGTTTGGACATGAAAGTATTAAATCTATGAGAAAGAAAAACTTTGAGAAGGCTGTTTGTGTCTTTTGCATTAATCATCATTGCCACCCACACTTTTTAAAATATTTCAGAAAATTCTGTGTCAGATAACACCATATGTGGTTAAGATATTAATTCCTTAACTATGAGTATAAATAAAGAGCAAGGTATTTACGAAAGAATTATGATTGTCAGTTATAATTTAATAGCCAGTCATGATTTAATAAACTATCCTGTCACTGTAAAATATTAGTAAGATATTGAACAAGAAAAAATATTTTTTCTTTAACTGTAATCTCCTATCATTCCAGAAAGATATTGAACATTGCATAGGGAACTTCATCATCCTAAGTACTCTTCAAAGACTTTTTTTGCACAGGTGAAGAACAGGGCAGAGTGTAGTAAGAGGCTGGATTATTTTGATGAAAAGTCTCACAAGTTGCCAACACAGTGATAAATGTTCTGTGCTAATGAACTGATTATTTGCCTTTTTCCTTTTGTTTTCCCCTCTCTTCTTTCCACTTGGACTATGATTCTGTTTAACTGGCATTTGGAATGAAACAAGAAAAGTAGATAATTTACAAAGGAGATAAAAAAAATACTGTTCAATTGAAAATTTCTTTCTGATTCTAAATTTCTAAAAGAATCCACCCAGCAACTTAGGTCTAAATAGTATTTGAGACTATGTCAACCAGATTTTAAAATTCACAGGTAGTTATGAAGTTCTTAGGTAAATGAAAATATCTCCCCATTCAAACAAGGGCAAAGTATTTAACTCATTTGCCTAAGCTCATAAACCCCAAGGAAGTCTGTGCTGCACCAGTCGGTGCAGCTCCCATTGGAGACCACATTCCATATGCTGGGTGCACTGTTGCAGCTCTCTCTGGGGAGGTGCACAATTGCTGTGAACCCCAGCAGGGAAGAAGGAAAGTAAACCCTTCGAATGGGAGTGCTAATTACAAATCCTACATCCTCCTACCAAGAGCAGAGAAGAGTAAAGAGAAATTTTATGTGCTGAGTTTCTCTTTCCTTGGCTCAGTAGTAATGCTGTTTAATGATACTCCCCACTCCCTCAGGTAGCTCTTTGGTTTACAACAGTGAATAAAATGAGAAACTAGACAAAACTGAAAGTCATGTGCGACAAGAAAGAATTTAACACCCAATAGTTGAATGTTTTGGGCCTTTCCCCTTCTGTTATGAGAGACGAATCAGTTGTGTGCAACAGATTTGCACTCTGTTAACTTTTGTGTCTATGGATGACATCAAGATAATATTTCTGAGTCATGTAAGATATAAGGAACTTAATTCTCCTTTGGAGATTTTTTTGAGAGGTGAAGTCAGGGCATGATTTTTTTAAAAAAATTTTTGTAATTTAGTTTTACCTTCTCCAGACAGAGCTCCCTGCTTTTCTGCTTGCTCAGCCGATCTGTATCTTATAGATTTTTGATGAAGCGTCTATTCAAATAAGAAGCATTCTTGCTAAGGCTTTATTTTATAGCTTTCTATTTGTGCCCTTTAATTTTTGACCTATTAAAATTTCTTGGAGTTCATAGCTGCCTGCAAGTAGATACACTATCTAGTCTAACCACACAGTACTTTCATAAAAAATGCTTTGAAGCTGTTCATGCAATATCCGTGCATATTATCATTTAGTTATCTTATCGTTTGATCTGTATTAATAAGTTAGAAGTTGCTAAGTAAATAATTTCACCCCCCTTGAAGTGCCTGACTTATTTCCATTCTGCAGCTGGAAATCACCAGAGCATAAAAAACAAGCACTTCAATTTCAGCGTAGCAGTACTTAAAATAGAAATCTGTGCGAGCAAGAAATGTATTTCCTGCATATCCTTGGTGCAGTTGAGGTCGAAGAACTCTCTCAGAGTACTAGCAGCAGTGTGCTGGTGAGATACATAGTGTGATGTGCAGAGGACATATCCACCCTCACAGGCCCAGCCCCTCTCTATTTTTTAGAGCAATGGCATCTAGAACAAAGAAAGCAAAATTCAGCAGCACATTTCTAAGGTAAATAAAGGCCTTTAGTTTAATAAGAGCAGCACTATTAAAGCAGGAAGTATGTTTTACATGTATATTCTAGTTATAATAGGTGAATTTTTTTTGCATCAGCATTGCTGTTAAGATTTTTGTTTTAGAGGTCCCTGCATGTTTGTTACAGCTAAAGAAGTAAACCTATTACAGTAGCCTGATCTCTTAAGAGCTCTTCTTTCAAACTGTTGAGTCTGAGAGTTGGCCAGAGGTTTGAAACTGAGCAAAATCCTGGCATCAGACACCTGGTAGCATCATTAATCACTGGTGAAAAAAACAAAAAAGAGATCAGGGACACAGTGCCAAATCTCTGTTTGGCTCCATCACATTTTTATATAATGGATATGCATAATGCCTTATCAAAGCACAGAACTCAGCTTTCCATCAACATGTAGACATAAAATGCTTCAAGCACTAAGAAACAAATAGCAGCATGAGTTCTCCTAAGTGCCAAATGATTTTTTGTTTGTTTGTTTCCTTCCATAACAATTCTAAAACACATTACAGGCTGTTGCTGTTATGTGGTGAACAGGTCTGCTCGGGCCACAAAAGTATGTCTGCTTCTAGGATCTCTCTTTTGTGATAATTGCCACAGTATGACAGTTTTCTTCTGCAGTGACAGGAAATGAGATTCAAATTTTGCCTTTCTGCTTAGCCCACATAGATATTTAGCCAGAGATAGTAAGAAAATGCTCTGCAATTATGCTAGCTGAGAGTCTATTATCCCTCCAAATCCATGGTCTGCACAGAAGGGAAATCTGAAAGGACTATTTCAGTCATTTAGGGTGTATGTTTCTCTGGCACACTCATAATCTGACCAAAGCCATTATTTGGAAGTCAGTTGCACTCAATCATTTTGCCTGCTAATGAGGAGTTACTGAATCCTCCAAGCATTAATCCCATTTAGGAAAACACAAAGGCAATCTGTACCTTGTATCAAGCAATTATGATTGCATTGAGCTTGAGGAATTCAGTTATTTGTTGGAGGTTGTTTTTCCCACAACAGACCCTGTAAATAGAATTACCAAGCCTTTCAAATGTTAATTTGTTAAGAAAAATATAATGGCTAATAAAGACAATTAAGTTTGTATTGTAAATACTGGACTGCAAGACTAAAGCTGCCATGGCTTGTGAAGAAAGCGTGGCACAAATCTATGGAACTGCTAAGGCTGGAAACTATCTTCCTAACTGAATAAAGAACATATGGGTATTAACATCAGTCACAAAAATATGTTTCATGCAACACAGGGTCAAAGAAAGTGTGAGCTTATATGAGTATTTTTTTCATACAATGGTAGTTAAGCAGGGAATACTGAAGATCTGAGACTGCAAATTGAAAAACATGGACAAAACATCAGCCAGCATGCAGCTGGATAAATACATCATGTAATGGATGAGCAACTGGTTCACAGGTAGGGTGCCAAGAGTTATAGTAAATGTGGTTATATCAGACTGGTGACTGGTCACTAGTAGGGTTCCATAGGGCTCCATTTTAGGACCAGTGCCATTCAACATCTTCATAAAGGACTTGAATGCTGGACTGAAAGGTAAATTTGCCAAAGACACAAATATGGGAGGAGCTGGTGACTCCTTCAGAGGCAGAGAAACCCCAACAAATTAGAGAGCTGGGTAATCCCCAGCTATATGAAGTTTAACAGCAACAAGGACTGGATTCTCCACCTAGCTTGGGGGCAACCCTGGATGTATTGGGGAATGGGATGCTGGAGAACAGTGCCAGGGAAAGGGATATGGGAGTCCTGGTCGATGGCAAGTTGAACATGGGTCAGCAGTGCCCTAGCAGCCAGGAGGGCCATCCGTGTACTGGGGAGCATCAGGCACAGCATCACCAATTGGGCAAGGGAGGGGATTGTCCTGCTCTGCTCTGCACTGAGGTGGCCTCACCTCGAGTGCTGGGGGCAGTTTTAGGTGCGATGATGAAAACAAGATATAAAATTGTTAGGGAGGAGGGCCACAAAGATGGTGAAGGGCCTTGAAGGGAATCTGTATGAGGAGTGGCTGAGGTCCCTTGGTCTGTTCAGCCTGGAAGAGATTGAGGGGAGATTTAATTGCAGTTACAACTTCCTTGTGAGGGGAAGAGGAGGGGCAGGCACTGATCTTCTTGTGACCAGTGACAGGACCCAAGGGAGTGGCCTGAAGTTGTATCAAGGGAGTTTAAGATGAAGCAGGGAAAGGTTCTTCACTCAGAGGGTGGTTGGGCACTGGAACAGTCTCCCCAAGGAAGTGGTCACAGCACCAACCTGATGGAACTCAAGAGGTCTGGACAATGCTTGCAGGCACTGGTGTGACTCTTGGGGTTTCCCATACAGGGCTAGGGGTTGAACTTCAATGATTCTTGTAGGTCCCTTCCAACTCAGCATAATCTATTATTCCATGATTCTGTGATCAGTAATATGGCACTTCTGGAAATAAAAAAATCTCAGAGATAAGAGCACTATATAAATAAAAGATTGGTGCTTGTAGCTCTTTACACCATGCTCTTTGTGCCCTAGTACTTATTTGCCCCAAAAATTAAAAAAGAAAAAGGTGCACAATTTTTAGGTCTGAGTTCAGGGATGTCAAAGTCTGCTTCGGGAAGAAAAAATGGACAGGTCTTTTTCCTCCTTTAAAAAGAAAAAAAAGGAAAGACATGATTTTAGATTGTGATTTATTCCCTTTAAATATTTTTCATTCAGAAGACAAACATTGTTTATAAAGTTGAGAGACGGAGGTAAAATATAATACAGTGTGTATAAATCATGGAGTCCTTGATGTCTGCAAGTTTACACTCATATTTGTCTGGTCCCAGCTATGTTGCTATAGAAGCTGTTTACAGAGTGCAAAACAGGACAGAATCCAGTGTTTGGTGCTTCTGCTTCATCCAGAAATACTGTGAGAAAAACACCCTGCTGTTTCAGCACTTCCTCTTTCAATCTCGCTTGGAACAGGAGCTCAGGGAAGTGGGCAGAGGAAAAGTCAGCAGAGAAGGGCTCTGTTACAGCTGGAGAGAGCAGGAGAGAGAGGCACTTGAGAGGCAAATAGTGCAGTCTACGGTAAGGACATTGGCTCAATGCTTGCCCTTCAGACAGACAAGTCAAGTTCAGGTGAACCTCATTCCCTTCTGGCCATCCTTAATCCCTGGTGCCTCACTCCCTAAGTGAGACCATTATAGAACAGAGATCAGGAAAGAGTCATTGTTAAAATAAAAGAGTCAATTGTAAAGGCGTGGAGCTTACCCTGTAGTCTAATGTGTCTTCACTATTGGTTTGTGTTAGCAGAAGAAACACCAGGCTATATAGATTCCTCAAGCAAAAACCACAAGCATGTGTTTTGAAAATTCAGCCAAATGTGAAAGGTGCTCTACAAATTAACCCGGTATAAATCACTCGTCCTTTTTTTGTTTGGTCTCCATAGAGATCTAAGATATTTTTGAAGCTCTCTAGCCTTTTCCAAGGCCAGACTTATATCTAGACAAAGCAGAGCAGAAATTCTGTCAATGTAGCATGTATTTGTTTCCAGCATGGATGACAAAAATCAGTTCCCTCCAGGTTGTGACAGACTTCAAACTGCTCTTCTTGAGCATGAGCACAGGAAGAGATAAAATGGGCCACATGTGTGTCATAAATCCACTTTAATGACAAATAAGAAATTGAGGAAAAACTGGTTTTAGATCTGTATGTCCTTAGTAGGAAGCAGAGATAAGTGCCTGAGATGTGACTCCTCTCTTACCAAGAGACCGTAGACTCCACAGTCGAGCTCTTAATTTCCAGTTGCTGCTCCAGGTAGCTCATGTCCACAACCCTCACTCCCCATTTTTTTCCAGCTTTACTGTCTTACAAATGTGGTGACTGCTTACACAGCACACTCTGACTTCCAAGGAAGGGTCCACTTTCTCCAACCACCTACTTGCAGGTGGGTGCCAGCCCTAAAAATTACTGAGACCCCATCCCAGGGCTCACACTGATGATCCCAGCAGTGCAGCAGGAGCAGACATTTCTCAGTTTGTGCTTCACACTCACCTCTGTGGGAAGAACACCTGAGATTAGTGAAGGTAAATCCAGCATGGGGAAGGAAATTGCTTGGATCTTTCCACTTTTCCAAGAGCAGAACTAACCCCTCAGCAGTCACTCAGATTGAGTATGGGAAGCAAATTTTAATTTTGTAAAACTTGAATTTACCACAGTGAAACTTCCACCAGGAATAATAATTTTAACCTCCTTCCCTGTTTTTAGTCTAAGCAGATCCCTGTGTTCCTTGTGTCCATGTTTTACTCATTAAATATTTGCTCATAGTGGTAGAATATTTAGATTAAAGATCATATGTAAATTTTCTGGGATGGGAATATGAAATGCATGTGTGTATGTGTGTGTGTAAGTCTTCATTTCCTATTTTTTCTGGTCTCCAGAGACCATATAATACT
The DNA here is from genome assembly GCA_025920805.1 of Petroica traversi. Taxonomy (NCBI): domain Eukaryota; kingdom Metazoa; phylum Chordata; class Aves; order Passeriformes; family Petroicidae; genus Petroica; species Petroica traversi. Next base: position 28,059,842 of record JAHLSL010000022.1, read on the forward strand.
GCAGTGGGAGTTAATATCTGCCACTAAAATAATTCAAGGAAAAAATCTGAAATACTGAACTTCCAGAACTGTTAAAAAAGCATATCTTTGTTTGCAAGTTTTTTATAAGCGTGCATGTAAAACCTTTTCTATAGATAATCACAGTAATGAAATACCCACATCTAAAATTCAAATGTAATCATTTTCACTGCTGGCAGATCAACTTTAATTTGAAAATCAAGTAAGACTGCATCAAACTTATTCAGAAAGAAAAATAAAAAACAAATGTCAAGAAGATATAAGCTATAAAAACAAGATGGACATCACATTTAAAAGGTTATAACAGGAAAAGGTTATATCAAAAGAAACCGTTTGAGGTAGTGATTGAATGGTCTGAATTTTGTGAAACTAGAGCAAGTAAAATGAGAGATAAGGTCTTTCAAATTCTGCATGACCTCAGATGTGAGTGCAGAAGCATTTCTGTCATGGCACTGGAGTCACAGGAGATGTGGTCTCAGATGATGGAATTGATAATTAAATTTGTGCCAGGAAGCTATACTTTTTAATGACTTTGTTGTTCCTCTCACATTATTAAAAAAAAAAACAAACAAAACAACCCCATGCTTATTGTGGAAGTGATTGAGAATGACCAGGAACAGAGCCAGGCTGTGGTAGCCACCAAAACAAGAGTGTTTGTAGGCTGAAGAAAATTACCTGAGAAAAAATGACACCAAGAGCCATCTTTGTCCCCATGTGATGATGAGGGGCAGCAGCTGTCAACAATTCCTAAGTGGAGAGCAGGGATGTTCCCTCATTAGCACAGTGATTAACAAGACCTGCTGTAGGAGGATCTGTGGATATGGCCTGCAGAGGCCAGTGAGAAATCATGTAGATGAGAATGAGCTGTGAACCCTTTCCTCTTGCCTGCCTCCCTCTCACTCTGGGCTGGAGGAAGAAGGACTTTTCCACTTGTGATCCATAGCTGGAGCTCTCTGTCAAAGCTAAGGGCCCTATGGTGTGGCTTTTGAGGGAATCATCTGGCCTTGCTTTTTTCTTCCTGTGTACTTGAGGGTGGGCTGAGTACAGGCAATATGACTCTGCAGTACAGTAATGGTTAGGGTGCCTGATGAAGTGGAAATCCTGGGATTCAAGAATGTTTTTTAGTTGAGGAATTTTAACTTACACATTTATATATCTCAGAAAAGCCGTCCTGTAGAAGAATGATACTCCCTGTCCCCACTGGTGGAACTGGGATTTAAGCTAAAAGGAGAGAGTTACAGCCATCTTTCTCTGCCTAGAAGTGTTTATTAGAAGGTGACGGCCTTCCTGACATTTTTTGAGGTTCTACATCAGCTGCATGGGCAGTGTTTGTGTGCTCAGAGGAACAATTAGATCTCAGAGCTCGGTGCCAGAGCACACTGAAGTGACTGGTTCTCTTAAAACTAAGGTCCTCTGGAGGATGATCAATAGTAAAACTTTTAGGCAGATGGGAAAACTTAAATTTTAAAAAACCTCAACAACAAATGCTTTACTAAAACACATAAAAGTGATGGGAATTGTTTCAACACAGGAATGTTTTCGTTGATCAGGACCTCCAAGATTTTACAGGCAAGATCTTAACACTTCAGGCAAACTATCCCCTAAGAGTCAGTAATCAGCAATCATTACACATAATTTATTTTTCTAATGAAGTCTTTATTTGCATTTATATGAAAGAAGCAAATTTTTGGACCATGCACAGTGTTTTTTTTAAGAGGTTGAAATGGGGGAAAAAATGGTGTATGACACAAAGGGTAATGCAAATAGGTTCTGAGACAATTCCTGGAATTTCTGGCATATGAAGCATTTACAAACACTGAATTATGAGTAACTGCTAGAATGGATACTAAAAATCACTATTTTGTTATTGGTAATCCTAACGAGAAGAGGAACTACTGTAGAGGGCTTATTTCTAGTCTGATATAGTCTCAGTAAATCAGAATATGATGGCAGCCCCTAAAGGGGAAGCGGTCACTTCTTATAAATTACCAGATTTTTAGGTTCCTTTTAACAGTCAGCTCCTTCTAGCAATCTTACACTCACAGAATAAAAGTGTGATCTGCTTTTTTTTCTTTTTTTTTTTCCTTCTCTCCAGAATGAATTGACCACAAATGTTTAATGTTTTTGTTTTACTTTAATTGCTGATGCTGGAGAAAAAAAAAAATAAACACAAATAGTCAATTTTTTCTAAGGCACATATAATGGGACTGAGAATATTTGTGGAGCAGAGTCATTGTTTGGCTCCAAACGCCAAATAATATGCCTTTGGCAGTAACATAATCTAAAGAAGGGCAAGGGATATTTCAAAAGGTGAGACTGCTTCCTCTCCCAAATTTCTGCTTCTATTTAACAGGAACTCAATATGAAAGTTTTTTTCATTTCTTTTCCTCCCCTTTTCCTGTCATTCTGGGAGCCTAAAATGCTGTACCAGCTCTGAAGAAGAAGCTGTTTGCCATCAGGCTTAACAGAGTGCTTCCATTGTGTCTAGCAACATTGGCATATTTATCACACTTGGCAAATTGCTTCTGTCATCACTGGATGCTGTTCACCTTCATTTTAATGTGTTCTTTCCACTTAATTCTAAATAAACAAACCAGCAATTTTATGATGTCTGCTTTTCTTGTTAAGACACAAATGTCCCTATTGCACATCTATGGAAGTCCCTGGGACACCTTTTCTAAACATACATCTGTTTATCACTGGGATTACCACAGCTCCAAGAAGGAATTTTTCCCAAATTTCTGTCAGAAAGTTTTGTCTAGTTGGCTTTACTGATCCAAAACATTTACAGAAACAGAAAGGCAGAAGGTTTTTTTAATTGCATGTCATTTATGTCTTGTTTGCTTGTGGTTCTCCAGTGTAATCACTGACTGAGAAGGTAAGATTTATAGTCCCAAAAGCAATGGAAATAGCATTTACTATTCCCTGGGCTAAACGCTTTCCACTCTCAGATGTGCTGCCTGAGTTCCCTCTGCTGCCTTTCCATGAATATTTCCTTAGGTGGTGCTTACAGGTGAGTCATACCAGCTCACTTCACCCCGTGCAGGACAGAGCCCACCTTACAATGTTTAGTGAAGATACAGCTGCTAAACATTTGCCTCTGATTTTTTTTCTCTTGGGACAGGGGAGAAAAAAGATCTTCCACCATTCATGGAGGAAAAATCAATAAAAACAATGGAATACGTGCTCAGGTGTTTCTGTGTAACAGGTTTACCCAGCAGCTCAACTGGATGCTGCTTCAAGGGGTATAGGGTACCTCTCTCTGAGACCTACTGGCGTGGTTAAGTTATCTCACCTCAGATTTGGTCTCAGCTTTGGCTTCTTATTCTTACTGTCCACCCTCTAACTCTGAATGCTACTTTCAAGTGCTGATTGTTTGTCAAAAGAATCCTACAAAAAAAAATTACACTGAAAACAAATATATTAGGAAGATTTGGCAGGGAAAAAAAAATTAACAGTAGTTTTAAGAATGAGAACTAGATCTTCTCTGAAGCTCATGAAAATTTGATTGAACTCTTCCTTACCTATGCTGTCACTACATATCCATATTTTCTTGTGTGAGCAGAAGCAGAAGTAAAATACTGATACACTGAAATAAGTATTATGCTGAAGTGTACCTCCCATCTTATTGCAAAAAAAGGAAAAAAAAAAAAAAAGAAGGAAGTACCAGAAATTAAATTTGAAAGACAACTATTGCAAAATTTCCAACACAATTTTGCAGACCCAGGAGATTAAAATACAGAAGTTGCTGTTGTTTGGATGCTTGTGAAAATATCCAATCCTAGACAGTGTATTTGAAGTTTACAAGTTTTGGAAGGACAGCTTAATGTTGTAACTAATTATTAGGAGGGAATAGAGTGAGGAGTTTCCTAAGGCAAGATAGGAGGAAAACAGGATAGAAGGGAAATCTTAGCCCAGCTAAAAGAGGAAAAGGAAGGATAATTAAGGCTAAGACAAAAGAGATTAGCTCAGTTGGTTAGAGCACAGTGCCAATAATGCCAAGGTCATGGATTTGATCCCTGTACGGGCTGTTCACTTAAAAGCTGGACTTGATGTTCTTTTTCAGTCCCATCAAACCCAGAATATTCTGTGATTCTGTGAAAATGAAGATCAAGCCTGGGAAGAAAAAAAGTGCATATAAAAAATGAATTATTAATGCTTATATGTTGGATTGGCAAGTATGAGAATTGAGTACAAAATGATGGGCATGTGCAGTCAGTGGTGTTACTGTCGAGTTGATAACAGTGCTTGCTGTTCTCCACCCTCACCAGATAATTTATTTCTACCATTTTTAAATGAGTTGCGGATATTGTAGATACAGACCTCAGCAGTACAGTGTCAGCCCTGAGGGGTGGAAAAACCACAGCTACTTGGTAGGGATCTGGCTTTGAGGAAAAACAGGCTGGTCCCAGCTTCACTGTGTTACATCCTTCCTGGTGTTAAATGAAGGATGTGCTCTGAAACTCATGGACTTAACTGATGGGTTGGGTTTTTTTCCTTCTGGGGAGAATTTAAAGGCAAAGTTACCACTATGCAGCACCTAGATGCTGGGTGAATGAACACTTTTGGTGATCACTCTGAGAAGAGTTTTATCAGTGGAGAACTTGAGTTGCTGAATATTTGTTTATGCTCTTGGTACTAGACACTAGATGAAAAAGAGCTTGTTTGGTTTATCTACATTATGTAGGCTTCTTTGCCACCAATAAGAAATCCCTGGAGCCTGGCTTGAAGCATACTGTTAATGGCAGACATACAGAGATGAGCACACTTGGCTTTTGTAATCTGTTTCCTATAAGTCTTTTAATCAAACAGCTGTGTAGGCAAGAAGGAAAGAGATCACATTTCGTTAGCACTGACTTTGACAGATCTGGCACTGGAGCTAGAAGTAAACCAGTGCATGTCCCCAGTCAAAACGAGCTGGGAATGAGGTACAGTGTTTCTGTCTTTCACCTCATCTGGGACATAAAATGATGAACAGATTTAGGTGCAATCACCTCCTTATCCCATTCTTACTTGAATACAGTTGTGGATCTCTGCCTTTCAGCTACTCCATTAAAGGTGAGTTTTTGATGATAGCCAGCATTGCTTGGCAAATAAGAAGCAGTATATTGTTATTGGCACTGCTCATAGGCTGTTGTACTTTCCTTACATGAGGGGCAATGCAGATGTTTTCAGCTTAGGCCCTGGACTTCCCTTAATGCTATGGGAGAAATATAATATTTGACTGCTAGAAAGTGTTTATTCTGAGGTCTGAACACCTACAGATCTCTTCAGGTGATGAATTTCTTACATAAAAAATTGAAATGTGCAGAGCCAGAATCTAGCTGCATAGTAATTTTCCATGAAAAAGTAGACATTTTATTCCTATATTTAAAAATTAGAATATAAAGAGTATTTTTACAAACCAGAAAAACAGCAATTTTTTTTCTTGATTCTTTAGCTTAATGAATTAAAGAAATAGCTATTACATATTTTATTTTCAAGTTACTAAGCACTTTAGGATTTTTGTGCATCTCCTGAAAAATATGGGTTTGATTTATACAATTTTCTTGATTCAGAAGTCAAGAGATAAATGATAATAATTTTACTGATAATAAAATATCATTCAAGAGGTATTAGTACTTGCAGAATTACTCCCATCCCACTTTGGTAAACAAACCTACCTTGAGGTAGAGTGATGGGGGATAGTGTGAGAGTGTGTAGACAGAGAAAGAAAATGTACCAATATAATGGTCACTTGGCTAGGTAAGAAAGAAAATGAATTTTAGAATGTCTTCCATGGTGATCAATAATCTGCACTTTTAGTCTTTTTCTCATCTTCTGGGTGAAACAACAGGCTTTATTTTTTGTGATGCTCTAGTACTCTCACAAGGTTATAGGGGTTAACTTTGGAGTCCTGGGCAAATGCCAGCTGGCACAGGATGTACTGACACCACTGTTGAATGGGTGTATTATTTTTTTCCTTGTACTGTGTTCTGCACTTCTCTTCTATGAAATGTGGTTCCAGAGGTTTTACTGCTAAGTGATATTATCCCTCTGACATGCAATTTATAAATTCAATTTGCAAAAAGTGGTGAGTACCTGGATCTCTCATGGATTAGAGATGTTCTATAAATAACCATCACCATTGTTTTTTGTTTTTTTTTTTTTATTTCATAGACAGAATTCTCACAGTACTAAAGGAATTACTTTTATAGCTTATTATTTTGGAGTGCCGTGTCTGAGCACTCTAAGTCATCCAGATCTGCTGGATGAGCTTTCTCTAAGGACAATGAAATGATGTGTGGCACAACAGTTCCAGCAGCATTAGGAGTGGCAAAGCACTGGGGAGTGACTTACAAAGCCCTTGATCATGGGAATGGTCAGCATTTATTGAGGCAAATGACAACTACTCCACTGGCTTTGCTGTACTTACACTTGATAGAGTTTCCCAATGTCTTCTTATGTCTGGCTATTATTTTAACAGGAAAATTATTGTGAAACTGAAAAGGAATTATTTGAGCAAATGGGTTAATTTAGGGTATCCAATGAAGTATCTTATATGGGCAAGTCACGTTTACCTCTGCATAAACTGGAGATAACTTATTTAGAAAGTAATAAAGGAAAATAAAATAGTTTATAATTGGCCTATGGCTGAAAAATATGTAATCTTATGTGCATATCCCTAATATATAGGCATATAAAATGGCAAGATTTTCCTTTTGCCTCTTTAATTAGCAGTTGCCCAATGATTCCCCAGCATAAAGTACAGGATTAAATCTGGGAGTCAAAATCTTAGTAAAAAACTAAAACAAACCCAAACCCAAAAAAGGTTTTCTTTTGAATATGTGAGTCCAAGTATAAGATATAATAAAATGCAATGGTTACATATGCCATGAGTTGATATTCTTTCTTTTTAGTAATTTTCTTCTTATTTGGTATTTTTACTCTTGAATGACAGCAGCTAAAATATGCCTCTCAGTATACTGTGGAGAATTTAGTATTTGTAAGGAGAGGTATTTTGTCCTTTTGCTTTCTAATGTGCTGAATGGCAGGTCCTATGGTTATAGTGACCTAAATTTCAATGGGTAAAAACTTTTTATGACCTCAGTTTAAGCATCCATGTCAGTGTGGAGCTGGCTGGACCATCTGTTTTGAAAAGTATCATCCACTTGGACTCTCAAAATCACAAACTGTTTTTTAAAATGTAGACCATAATTGCATTTTATAGAGTATTTGTACTGACTGTGTGCCTTTTGAACCTTAAAGGCCACTCCATTAGATTACACATTTTCAGTGAGATAAACATTGCTGGTGAGGCACATAAATAAAATGCGGGGAATGATCAGACAGGGGTCTAATCTCTCAGGTTGTGCAGATTTATTGTATTGAACGATCTCTGTCTCCAGCACATTAGTGTTGACATTCCCAGGAAATATGTGTGTTAAGAAGGAATTGCGCGAAGACTGTCAGTCTTTCAGAGGAAAGGACTGAGAGAAAATCTAAAAGAAAACATAATATGAAACAAGTTTAGAGACAAAAGTAAAAGAACGTTTTGGAAAGATTCTGAAAACATTATATTTAAGCACATTGCTGGGTAAATGTAAAATTATGAGTCATGGATAGGATTTAATTACTCTGAATAGGGAAAAGAAAATTAAACAGTGATACCCTGAGTGGGAACAAATCTCTGGTGCTCCAAGACCTGAGTCAGAAGTAGTGTGTGCAATCACACTTAGAGATTGTTTGAGTTTTCCTGAAACATGGAACTTTTTACTACAG
>JAHLSL010000022.1:28067630-28165008 GCA_025920805.1 Petroica traversi
TAATAACAACTAAAAAAGTTAAAAGACCCCCTATATTGCTGCCATGCCTCTTGGCAGCAACAGATTTCCTAGAGGGATGTTCACTAGTTTATGAACACTAAATAACAGCTTATTGTATCTTCATAATCACTCCCATTTGTCTTTTAAAAAACACCTATTTTCAGCATATAGTTTTCGGCATAGTCATTTTCAAATTCAGCATTTTTGGAATAGAAATTTTTCCATGAGAACATGAAAATAAGATTTTTCTCTTGTAATTAAAGTCTCTCTACCTCTATTAATCATAATGAAATCATCATATTAAATAAGTGATGGCCAATTTTTATTTCATAGAATCTTAATAGAGTTTCTGTTTTATACTTGCATTTGTAACTGCTACTTGCTGCTAAGCAGAGTCCTACAGATTGTATTAGTTTTATGCTTCAGAGCAAAGTGCAGAGGTCCCTAAGAAAAATGTCCCAATCCAAATAGTATATCCCCCTATAGATGGGAGGGATAAAAACCTTTCATTCTCTTTTTCTTGTGAGTTATTGTTTTTTCTCTTAATGTGCTTCAGAACTGCAGTCTGTCAAGTTATTATTCAATCCAAATGTAGGAGTCCAATCTTGATAAAGCTACTGCTCTAATGTATTGTGAGGTGAGCTATTAAAGCAGTTCTCACAGTTCTTGCTTCTGGCTTTGAACCTGAGGCTCTCAGTTCAGTAGAGCATGGTTATATTGCTGGAGCAAGAAACTGGAAGCAGCCATCAACAGTAAGAAGTAATTGCTTATTATTTTAATCATTAGTAAAAACATCATAAATATGAATTTTGAAGTGAAACATTAATAATATCTTAATTTTTGCTAGTGAAATGTTTTCAAGAACTCAAAAAGGAGGGATTTTTAGTAATCTGAATAAAGAAAAATATTCCCCCAAACATTCAGGAGTTATGGAATCTTATGTTTATGTTAAATTATGTAACAAAATAGAGACAATTCTGGGAAAGGGAGCTTTAGCAATCTTTCAGGCCTCCCATACCACGTGGTTCAGCCCTAAGGCAACTCCAGGCAGCAGAAAATAAATGAGAGCCCTTGTCAGAAAGACTTTATAATCTGTGGGCCTTCATCAGGGCTGAGCAAATGCAATCAGAACATCACAAGGAGCCTGAAAGCGTTGTTGAGAAGCTTCAGTCGAAAATTTTCTGAATTAGAACTGAATGAATGATAAATTTTTTACTCCATTTAGTTCACTGGCAGTTAAAAGAAGAAAGAAAAGTAGTTTCATGCAGGTTTCTGCTACTCTCTGGCTGCATAGGCAGGAGAAATTGTGAGTTATTTTTACAGTTGGTAAAATCTGTCCCATGAAGGATTATCCAAAATAGAAATCCTCAATTTTCTCAAGGAAACTAGGTTAAAAATAGCTTCTGGTCAAATAAGAAAAACAGAGGGACATTAAAAAAAGATGTTTTGAACATTAAGAAAATTATTTATCTCATTAAATTATTGCAATGGAATATTTTGACTTTTGGGGAAAATTTTCTCGCCCATTTCCCTCATGTCTAGCATATACAAGTAAAATATTTTATCAAACTGGCAAAATTGCAACGCTTTTTCTCAACTTCCACAAAGCATCTCCACTTCTGATATTTGTAGTGGAGAAATTTGACTTGTAACACTCAACTGTTTTCTTAAGAAACTGAATGTTTTTCGAATTATTTATGTAAAATATATTTCCTTTTATTTCTTCCTTCTTTGTTTTTGGAATTGTTTTCTCACCATTTGGGTGTCTACCTCCTTCCTCCTATCTAGTTTTTGGTCTCAGAGAACAAGTTTGTGACTCACACCCTGTTCCTTTTTCTGTGGCCAGCTTTTGCCTCATCTGATATATTTGCTGCCTTTACTATTTCCTGTGTTCTTGTTGTTTTGGTCTCAGCCCGGGCACATTTGTCATTTTAGCTGTCTTTGACCTACAATCACCATTCTTACTTGTTCTCCGATGAAGACCTGCAGCTCTCAGCTTTCCTGCTTTTCTTGAACCCTTTCTCCTCAGCATCTCTATTGCTCCAGTCCTCAACATTTCATCTGGGGGACCTGAAAGACAGCTGAAACAAGGTGACACTTGCCCCTCAGGATCTGTCCCACATCCTGACTTTTAGGCTTTGTTGAGAGAAATTACACATTACTCTTAATGCTGCCAGTGTCAGAACCAAGGTGCGTCTGCAATATTTATCAAGGCATTATTTGTGGGAGGTGTGGGGCAGAGATGAAGAGCAGCTGTCAATTAAAGTTTGTACTGATCTGACATCCTGATACATCTTGCTAGGGTTTAAGCCCTAAATTCTTGGCATCCCTGACTAACATGACTCCAGAGTCACTTCTGTGATTTGTCAGCTGAATTCTGCTGAATTATGCACAAGTCCATGTGTCCCACGTGTTCCAAGAATAAGTGAATATATCTTCATTTCAACATTTATCATGGAAAATCCAGTTGAATGCTCTGTATGATCAGTATTAATGGTACTCTCTGCTGTATTTACTTATATAAATATTATATCAAGCCTCATAAGAGCAGATGACCTTAAACTTAAGTGCTGCTGTTACTCTACTGCAAGAGGATTAAAGCCCTTTAATCTCAGGCTATTGTCTATCCTTTGTGATCTAATGAGTGTATTTTATTACTGATCTTAATATGGCTGGAATGGTGAGTTTATGAGATCATTCTAGGTACTTAATGACAGCACATCACTGATCATATGCCCTCGTTTTGGCTTAATTAAATATTGATGTTTTATGGCAACTTGGCAAGTATAAACTTCTCAACCTTGTCAGATTTTGAGAGGTTAAGGTGAAAAATAAGCTGTCTGGACTATAAACAAATAAGGTCCAGTGCTTGGCCAAAGATGCCAATTCCACATTCAATCCAGTTTCTAACTAGAAGGAAGTTACTGGGATGATGATTGGACAGAAGATATCTAAAATTTAAGTCTCTTCATTCACACAATACAGGTGGTGTATTCTCAAGAAAAATAAAAATGAAAGACTGTTTCTTTACCTATTCACCTGTGAAAGGATGTTTGATCTTTGCCAGGCCAGGCTCTCTGTGCTTGGCAGAGGTATAAAAAAAACCCCTTATGTCTGACTTCTCAGCTTTTTTGCTGAGGTTTCAATTCTGAACATGAAATCCAGGAGGGAAATGGTGCAGATGATGGGCTGTACATGACTGTGGAACAACATAGAAAAACAACAAAAAAAAGCCACTGCAAGGGAGGGGTTGAAATTCAAGTACCCTCTCCCTTCTCTAGTCACCCCTTGTCTAGCTAAATATCACTTGTCACTCCACCAGCATGTTTCTGTTGTCAAAGTGAGGAACCTGATATTGTACCTGGAAGGTAAATAAGACCGTCTGGAATCAATTTCAAGGGGAATACATTTGGTCATTTTGATTCCTCTACCTGGAGGGATCACAGAGGCACAAATGCTTACAGATGTGCTCACAGATAGATTTGCATTATGTGCCAGTGCTGACTCTGGCCCTGAGTTTGTATTATCACCTCATGTAATTGATAATCTTCCCTTGGAGCTCTATTTGTCTGAAACAGCATGGTCTTTCCTACCTAACTGTTGACCAAAGTGACCTACAGCAATGTATGTGACGTCTAGAGAAGATATGTAATAGGGCTAAATTTTTTGGTCCCTTTCTTCATACAAAACTCACAATATTTTCTTTCCAAAGTACATATAAAAATGCTAGAGTATTTTACCATTTTGCCTCTAGCTTTAGCCAATATTAAATGAAATATATATTGGCCAGCACAGAGCCAACAGGAAGAAGGTCAGTTTACATGTTAAAAAAAAAAAATTGGAAACTGGTCTTTGTAACATGAACACATCAAGAACATTTCACAACATAAAAACTGCTATCACTGGAAAATGTAAGCTTAACAGATGTGTTTATTTAGGTGATTTTCAGCTTAGCCTGTGAATATAGATTGCAAGTCCAAGAAGAATAATACAGTTAGTATTTTGCTTTTGTTTAGCTTGCCTTGACATCTCTTATATCTAATTACTGGTGAATCAGATGAGATCAGCATGCACACCTAAACAATTTAAAACAAAATAAAATCCTTGATTATGCTCTTTTTTCCTGATCATTTTGAATACTAAAATACTTAAAGTAATGTTTAAGTCCATTAAGCCACAGGCTACATCTGTGGCATACAGAAACCCTTGAGCACTCCTAAACTACTCCAAAACCAGACCACAGGCACTACTTTATGTGACTCAGACCTAGGAGCCAGATAATTTTGCTTCACCTTCCAGTGGGCAATGTTAGATTATTGGTCCTGGTATTCTAGTTTTATACAGGTACCAAAATTGCTGCTATATGTAGCATATTTCTGCAATCTTGGGAAAAAAAAATAAGCCATTCTTAGACATGCTATGGTGTCTTCAGACCAAACAGACTGAAGAATTTCTATTTTATATTTGCGTTTATATGTATTTAGTATTTGTCAATATGCAATATTTGACAATCTATTTATTTATACATATTTATGTTTTATGTTTCTGAAGAAATAAATATAGGTGGATAAATTGGTGGTAAAAAGCTGATGTGCTAGCAAAACTAAAATATCATTGAGGAGGGCACTTTCACATTAGCCATATTACCTTGAACACCATGAGTTCAGTGGATTTTGGTCTGTCCCCATTTCTTGTTCTACTTATGACATGGTCTGGCTCAATACTGGCATACAGCCTGGCAGTCCCACAAACACTGTAATTTTTTTCTAGCCTACAGGATTTCTATATTTTTTCTTCAATGTTCTTCGCTTTCTGATGTTAAATTTGCACAAACTGCATTTTATTAAAATCTTTGGGGAATCTATTTTTTTGCCCGAGGTCCCTTTTTGCATAGTAGGGATCAGGACTCTTGAAAAGCTGTTTCATCCCATTATTCTCTTCTGTCCAGACCAATGTCTTAATTGCTCGGGCCTTTTGTAAGGCTCTGTCCACCCATTCCAGTCCCTCAGAATCTAGAGTTGTGCCAAGGCAAAAAGCCATGAGAAGAAATACTATCCCACTGGTATGCCTGTAATATAGGACGCCTCCATCTTAATATAAGCCATGCTAGCAATTATCTGTGTCTAATATTTCAGTTGTGTGTTCTCTGGATAAGGCACTTTTGCTAATTGGCATTTCTTGGCCCTTGTGGTTAGCAGTCATAAACCGTGGACTTTTATTTAACAAGATGTGTGAAGAGATTCTGAGGAGCCTTCATTAAGAATTTCACAATAACATTCGAAATTGTAGCCAGGGAAGCAGCTAATTTAATTTTCCTTGATCAAATATGCTAAGACAGGGGATTATTCTTAAATGTAAATGTTCCCCAGGGAAATGAGGAGAAGAGAAAAAGACAGGGATGGGGTTACGTGAACACCCTTCCCGGAAACTGGTTTTATGGTGTGCATTCCTACTCTCTGTTTTTCACTCTCCAAGTCTCCAGCTGAATTGTGTGTAGTCTGTCTTTATCATTGATTGTCGTCACAGGCACAGAGCAAGTCAACCACAGAGGAAGTGGAATAAAAACCAAACAGGGCAAAAATGAGAGTAAACATATCTTAATTCCTCCAGGGTACCTGGAAGCAAAATAGCACATGTCCATCACACTTTAGCCTCATTATATCAGCATCATTGAAGCTGGACATTTTTTAAATTAGAGGGTATAATAAATAAGGATAATTAAAATAAGTTTTAATTATCTAGAAGCCAAAACTAGGTTAGTAACCCTAGAGTTAAAACAAACGAACTGTGTAAGCAGTCTGTGCAGACCAGCTTCCCATACAACTTTACTTCAGTGGTTTTTATATAGCCATTCCCTTCAGCTCATTCTGTTAAATTCTAGTTTGCCGTGGCAGTCTCACACTATGCTTTATGAGATTTGTAATTTGATAATGCATATGCTGCATGCTAAAATTTAGACCTGAGTCATATAGGCTCCAATCCAGTGTGCGTTTCTTCCTATTTCCTTCTCCAAAAGCTATGGAAAAAATCCCAGTTAGCAGCTTTCCAAATCATCAGAGTAAAAATTAAAAAAAAAAAAAGCTCAACAATGTCAAACTCTTCTTCTCAAGTAGAAAATATCTTCCAGAAAAAAAATGCTTAGAAATTTTTACCGCAAACTAGGACTGGACAATGTCTATCATCTGAAGTAATCTGAAAATTCACTTGAAAATTAGTTTTGATGCTCAACTAAAGATCATGTGCAAGTTGTAATGCAAAACCTTTCAGTATTGGTTTGTTTCAAAGCAAGTGTTAAAGCTTTTGCTGAAGGAGAGGATCAAGAATATATTCTAGCAGAATACCTTTCTGCTAAAGAAACCTAGCAGAGCTATAAGGAAGCTAGAAGAAAACATTAGGCAGAATTCCTGAGAGCTATAAAAAGTCCCCAAATAACTACAGAGACATCAAAATGTCATCAGGTTGTTAGACTTCAAATTATAAACAGGTGATTCAGTGATATGATGCAAAAGCAGTCCAAGTCCCTGGATTTCAGACCAGGAGTCTCTTCATTATTTACTGCTAATTATGCTGAACTGTAAACTAGATTTTCATTAAGCTTGTCCTGAACTCTATCTGCTCTGAAACTTTTAAAGTCATTAATCAGACACTCCACAAGCACAATATTATCAGAATTATAAGTTGCTTTTGGCTTTTCTTTTGCGTTCTGAATTTTTTTCTCTGCACATCTGTAGGTGTGTGGCTCCCTTCCAGCTCAGCTGCTGTGCTGACTAGAGCTGAAGGTGGAGACGCTGCCTCTGGAGAGGAGCACACAGGGGAGCTTCCCTCACCCTGAGGTGCAGCAGCCCTTCTAGAAGATGTTGCAAACCTTGAGCTGCTTGAGGGGAGAAACCCCTTCTTGGGTCATCAGGGGAATAGGATGTGACACCTGATGAATAAACAAAATAAAAATAATTTTCACTCAGTCATTCCATTTGTATCATCAGAACCCCCTTTTAGTGCAGGGCCTGCAAGAGCAGATGTAGCTAAATTACAGCTTTTGAAACTTGTGTTGCATTTGAGCTGATCCTGAGCGGTTCCTCATGGGAATTGCCTTGTGTTTCTGGAAGCAGGGCTGTGGGGAGGAAGGAAGCTTAAGGCATCTGAAACACAGGTCCCTGACTGTGCTGGGACACAGAAGTTAGCTCAGTGAGCTCCTGAGAGCACCTGGAGAACCACTCATACTTCTCGCCAATTAATTTCCCCCAGAGTTCCCCCATTTTGAGCTTTTTAAGATACGCAGAACGCCTCCAGGGCCTTTCAGCCTTTCAGCCTTGTGAATATTTTTGTTATGAATTGCAGCTCTGGGACAGCAGACTGTCCTGGTGTTAGAGATCTCCTATGCAGATGCTTCCCAACTGTGGCCAAATAAGAGATTTCCTGTAGTTCTGTACAGAATTTAGGTCTAGTCTCCCCTACTGAAATTATTTTGTGAAAAGACTGAAGGATTGGTTTCACCTACCAAAGCTGTCAGATGTGCTGCTGTTTGTTGATGATTCTAAATTGGTCAGAATTACAGAAGCCCCTTGCAAGTGTGGCTGAGGATTTATGAACTCTAGATTTGTAGCTGAGACAGTTTTCCTGATCCACAGGAAATTTTCAAGGAGAGTTGAAATAAATTCTTCCATCTTCTTTTGTCTTCCCTCTACCTTATTAATCTGACAGCTGAAACTGCCAAAGGAGGCAGAATTAGTTTGGCAAGACTCCTCTGGAGACTGCTGTTTCCATTCCCCACTTCCATATGTTCAGAGGCAGCACCTTGAGGCCAAAGAGAAGCAAAATTCAGTCCCAGGTTTCTTATGGTATTGATCTGAAAAGTTTTCTGTGAGCAACCAGGTGATGAAGACAGCACAACTATTTCAAGAATCAAAACACCATGTGTAGAGAAGGAGGAGAATGCAGGTACATGACAAACACTATGTAATAAATGTGCAATAAAACACTATGTAATATTAGCAGGAACTATTGCAGGGAAGGTGTGATCAACATGGAGGTTTCTGAGCCCTAGAATATAGTGTTGGATAGGCTAAATGGTGTTTTCACAGTTAAGTTGTGGAGTTGAATGGCCAGACCTCTCAGCTGAACTGTGTCAGGGTCCTTGCCTGATGCTGAAAAACCCACCTAGGTCAATACTTCAATTCTGACAGTTTTTTTTGAGTGCCTGTTCAGGTAATCACAAATGCTGTTTCTTTCCTTGCCAGGGGAAAACATGCACAGCTCTATGTGACATACTGCAAACTCTATCTTCTTGATACCTCTTAAAAATACATATTGAGAAGTTTGTAACTGAAGATTCTAACTGAGAAGTCCTTGAAAGAAAAGAAGAATAGAAAAGAAGAAAACAACAATTTTTGTCTTTCAAAGTGAGATACAGCCTGTTCTATATAATCATCATGAAGATTAATTCAGTTGTCTTTTACCTGCTTTGGGAATCTCAGAAGGATTAATAATAATTCATCATTTTTGAAACTCTAAGATACATTTTAACACGATGTTTGACAGGTTTGCATAATGTGTGATTAATCAATTAGAAATTTTGTACATATGCATGACACTACATGAATATTTCTCTGATCTTTCTCCAGTACACTTGTAGATGCAGAGTTCTTGTACAGTAGTTAAAAAAAAAGAAAATCCCTTCATTCAGCTCCCACTTATGAAAAAAGAAAAGCTTTCAAAAAGAAATAGCTTTGCATTCACTAATGAAAGAGAAAAACAGAAAATCCATCTGTCTATCAGGAAATCTGATATGTGCTACACTTGCTAAATCCCCTTTTCAGTGAAATGGATTAAGAGACCTTATAGAAAAATGTAAGTGAAAAAATGGGATAATAAACTGCATGCTTTAAATAGAAGATAGGATTAAACTTACTGCTCTGGAAAAAAAATATGTTCTTTGTACTGTGGAATAAAAAGCAGTTAATGCACGCTTCAAACCTTTATTCTGGACATGAGTTGTCTACCAGTTTAATGTTGTTACTTAAAATTGCCAAGGGATTTCAATGGACTTCAAGTGGCACCAGTGACATTCACATCAGTGTACCAGAGGGCAGGTACTGGCTATGAATGCCTCTCCTTAGTCATAATCTGCAAGTAAGGCCTTAGCTGAAAAGAGATCCAAAACCTAGAAGTACTCAAAATGGTTCTAGATCCAAGATATACTCAAGGGAGTTTTGCTCCAATCTATACACTAGATCTGGTAAACAAAACTCCTTTTCTACTGTGAATCTTCTTTGTACATTTCAGTTTGGCATGGATGGAGATGCAAAAACAAACTGTTCATTTCTTGTAGAATAGCTCAAGATGGCTGAACAAACACCAGCTAATGGAAAAAGGTGTGTGATTTGTTGACAAACACTTCAGTTAACACTTGCAAAGTGTGTGCTTACACGCACCAGTTTAGTGGCCTCAGTGGTCCCTTTGATGGTGAAAAGGCAACAGCAGGAAAATTAATTATACTGGTGCCTGTCCACCTGATCTTTCTGGTGTATTGCAGAACTTTATCTATGGTGAAATTTGGCAAGGGATTCTCATTTTCAGTGAAATCATCTATTTTGCAGCCTGCTCTCCCCTATCTTATTATTTTTTGGCATGTAACACACTTGGGGATTAGAAGGTCAGATAAAAATATTCATTAGTTACCTAAAAATGGTTACAGCATCTGACAAGGAAGAAATCAAGTCACAAAATCCTTTCCAGAGCAGACTGTGAAAGGCTGCACTTGGTGCCAAATGTGAGACTGGTCAGACCTATGTTTAGAAACCCACGAAAAGTTCTAAACACAGTTTGATGAAAACCTGATGCAAGCCTCTCCTTTCCCTGTCATCCGTTGACATTAAACTGTGAAGTTGCCTGTGATGTCAGTTCTGAATTATTCCCTCTTGATTGCTGACTCAAAGGCTAGATACTAATGAAGAACCAAGATTTTTAAGGTTCATCAGAGGAGGCATTATAAATCTGAAAAATATGCATAACTCTGGCTGGAGTCTGCTTACATGGCTTTTCTGTACTCTGTTAACTATTCCTTAACAATAATTTTGCAAGAGGTCTCTTTTCCAAAGGCTGATTTCTTTTTGGTTTTATCTTAATGCTCTCTCCATGGAGAGGGAACACTGGCACAAACACAGAAATTCTTTGCCTGAGTTTAAAGGAAATTTCATATGGGAAAGACACTGGCCACTCTACACTAATAAGAAAGTTTCAATACAATGTTAAAGCTACTTTAGAGAACTTTGGAATATTTGAAATATTCAGAGGAATAATTCAACTGAAGTTATGAGATTTTGCTCTTGAATTGCCTCAGATGAAAACCATAACAAGTCACTTCAAAATAACCCTCTGGTCCTGTGAGACACATGTTCTTAGCTTTGACTCAATGCTGCTTCTTGACTAAAGTTTTAGCTCTGAGTAACTACAGTAGGGTCTTGACCAGAACCAGGCTGACAGTTCAGGCTTGTCTTCTTCAGACAGCCAAAGAAATGGTTGTCTGAAGAAATGAGCCTTTACCTCAGTCTTGTTCCCAAGATAGTTCTCTTTTTTGAGAACCTGCTGCTGTTAAAACCTCTAGTCTCCCTTGCTACCCAGGCTTTTTCTTACCCTGTTATCTTCCCTTTTTATGAGAAAAGGGACTTATCTGTCCCTATTTTCTCCTGCCCTAGCTGTTTCTTCCAACTAATAAACAAAACTAATCTATTCCAATAAGCAGGTCAGCATTTGCAATTATTATAGGGTATCTCCAAATATGTTCATGTTCAACCCATGCTTTTCAGTTTTGGCATGCTTTATTAATGCTGGAAGCATTTCACAAATATTAGCTGGTTATACTTTCCAAGGAATCTGGTGCAGTTAAAATAGTATAATTTCCATTACAAATAAACTTTTATCCTTTTTTTCTTTCCTTTATTATTAGATGAGGTGGTACTCTGTGGAATTTGAAATACAGATGTGATGTAATTTTGAAGGAAAGTCTTTAAAACTTCTGAGTGTCTCACACAATGTGATAGAGTAGTGATATAGGAGAAAAATATTGGACCAAAAGCCCGAATGAGGATTAGCTTTTGGAGTGTGCAGCATTGAATAAGTGGGACAATGAGAAGAAACAGAGAGAGATGGAAGCAAAAATGCCAACTAAGGAATCAAGTGCTGATGAACTACGAATGAAACCAAACCACGAGAATTATTACAAGATGAGAAAAGAGAACAGCAAAAAAATACTCAAATGCTTGAAAAAACAGTAATCCAATTAGGCACAAAAATTGTGGAGAAGAAAACTAGAGATGGAACAGAAGTTGTCAGACAGACTTTAGAGAGTAACAGGAGCAGGACAAGAATGGAGTGAAGTAGGAGGGAGTAAGTTAAAACCAATGCACACAATCAGCATAGATTTCAACTTTTTACCTGGTGTTTATGGGAAAGCACCCATAGAGATCATGGAATACATAGTATCCCATAGGGTTCTTATTGCTTTTCTTGGTGCTTACACTATTATAGTATATTTGTCTGACAGATTGCAATGGTTTCAAAGAGAAGGGAATTGAATGATCCTTTATTGATTTTCTGCATGGTGAGAAAGAGTGATCAAATGTGGAACTTTTCCATCCTACTTTCTCTCCAGACTCTGCATGCAGGCAAGATTCAAACTTCCCTGGCTGGTGTTGGTGGAAGGAAACAAAACTCGACAAGCTTTTTTTGTAAATGCTAAATTATCCTTGTTTTCCCCTTATGCGGCTAACCCAGTTTGAAACATCATTTTACATCTTGAACATTTCATTAACTAAGTTTCCAGTCCATCTCATGATAGAAGTAAAATCAAGCTGTAATCTTTTGAGGTAATCTCTGCTTAAGGATGAGTTATTTCTTGATATTATTCAGTGATAGAGAAGCCTGCATTACCAGTATCATCTACCCAACACAAAAATCAGTCGTTTGCACGGTGAAAAACTTTTTGGAAACATTGCTCAAGCATGGGAGCAAAACCCTGGCTGCACAGGCCTCCTCAGTGTCTGTGAGAGCAGGAATGGGGAATGGGCTCCCGAGTTTTCCCCTCTGAACCTGTTGCCCGACAAGCCAGCTGCCCCACTCCAGGGCCATTCCAGTGGGTGAGACAACATGCAGGGAGTGCTTATGACCAGACAGCCTGAGCCTGAGCCCTGCTCTGGTTTGATGCCAGTAGGTATTGAAATTTGTTCTTTACCCTGTTTGTACTTATTGGACAAAGTCATTTGCATTTTGTGAGATTGAAAGAGGCAATAGTGTGTCAAATCTCTTGTTAAACAGGATAGTGGGACAAAGTCCTCTGCTGGAGGAAGTCCACCTAAACCAAAAATTGTATCAACTAGAAACTGAACTCAGGCTTTCAGTCTATTTCAGTCAGCTGCTGCAGAGCTGGCCTTGGAAAGGGAGCAAGAGAAAGGAGAAAAAAACCCCAACAAGATTCTCAACTTCTGGCAAAACATTTTCTTTATTAAGGGCTAAATGTAGAGCTTAATGAAACCAACAGAAAACTCAGTAACCATCAATTAACTCTGGATCAGAAAACTATCCATATGAACTACGCTATGTTCATTACAGACTCCAGAAAAATCCAAAATAATAAAGTAGTGATGGGTGATCCTTACCTCTTCCCTTTTCACTGCTGTCAGGGCAGGCTACCCTTAGCTGCCTAAAAATTGTAATAAACTACATATACTGGGCCAGAAATTAATAGTAATTTCCACCATAACTGCCATACAACGCTCATAAAGGCTCCAGTTTTAATAGCTACTCTTTGGTGTGGCAGTGGCAGGCTTTTCAATAAGATAAACACAGAGTATTTTATGAAAAGACACATCACACCACCTTTGTGTTTGAACCAGAAATATAATATCTTCTCTCTAATTTTTCAGAACTCTGTTGCTGGATCTTTAAACTATATTATATCCAAATTTTGTGTAAACAAATTCATTTTACTCCAGTTCAGTCTGGCATTACAAGTGTCTTCAGGGAGGGAAATGGGATAGTATTATAACACAATGATTTCCAGATATATATTTTAGCCTATTTTCCTCAAGTGGTGTAATTTGGGGTAGGGGTGTGCATGTGTCTGGAGCTTTATTTCACGGCTATAAATGGAAGATACTGTTTAAAAAGACAACAACTTACACTGAATGTGTGAAATCCATAGTATCTTCAACATCAGTGAGGAGATAAATCTGCCACTTCAAATCTTAATGGCTGTGTTTCAGAAGATTCCAAATTGTATTCTTACATTCAAAGTATTAGCAATTTTTTTCATCATTAACATGAGAGAAGTACTTTTCTTTTCACTTTTGTTTTAATTTTATTGATCAGGCAAAACTATGAAGAAATTGCACAGAATCATGAAATTGAGGTTTAAATATTTTAAGAATTGAAAGTACTTATGATCTGCTAACAAGGATTCCAAACAGAATTCCAAACTACATGTTGTGATAATTTGCTCTTAAACTGAGAGAACAGACAAAAAGATGCACATTGCCAGAGCAAGCCACAGGCTCTCCTGACATTCTGAGATGAATTCAGAAGAATGATGCTGCTGACTGCACATGCACTTTACACATGCTGATGGTTCAAAAGCAACAAACTCATACATCCAGGACCTAAATGGACCTTCCTAAAATGGAGCAGACTGAAGATGTGGAAAAATGTTTCCATACTCAAGTCCAGTTGCAGATTTTAATATCAGAGGCTAAAATTTCTGACTTCCCTGCCAAGAATGTATTTTAAAACTGCAAAATATGAGCTGAAAATCAATGCCAGATTATGGGCAGCTGGACTATTTTCAATGAAGAGCAATGCTTAAGCCATCGTTTACATCATAAACAAACCACGGTGGAAAATGTGTGCTGCCTTTCCATTCAGTAAAAAGAGGAATCTAAAACCTTCCCTTGCAATCAGCTTGCTAATTTGCAGCCAGATCATCTTGGGAGCTCCTGCACAGAAAGGGGTCTTTGGCCCACATATCAGCCTCTGCCCAAGCAAAAGAAAAGAAAGACAGGAAAATGTGCTTCTGTGGTATATTTTATACAATAATTTCAGGTTTCTAAGACAAGTCTCTGCTGTGTTTGCTCATTAAAGATCTGATTTGAGAGATATTCAAGTGAATTAAGTGGATTTACTTAACACCTCCAAGGCTGATGGATCCCAACCTGGCCACTTACTGTGCATAGCACTGCTAATAACAGAAGTAGAAGGGAAATTAAAGGTACAATTCAATGCCAGCTTGCATTACAATATAACTAAAAAAAAAAAAGGAATCCAGAGTCTGCACAGCTTTACTGAAAACTACCAAAGCTGCTGTTTCAATTACAATCTGGGCTAGATTCATGGTGTTTTGAATCACGCTTTTTTACAACTTGTTTCATGCTGGCAGTTTGAGCTCCCACATTAGATTACCTCACAGTTCTTGTGCCAATAAACTAAACTGTGTACGTACTTGAAAATGCTCTGTGTTTGGGGTGTCTGGCAAAGAGGACTGAGTGACAAGTTTGCTTCATCACAAATATATCAGAGTCTTAAATATTCAGTGAGGGTAGGCAGCAGGCTTTAGTTTCCTGTTGTTGTTGTGGCAGTTTTCTGCGCAGCTGGTTTGAAACATCTTGGCACAATTGATAAGGCAGAAATGCTTTCATTTTTGATGTGCTGAAGTTAATGTGCTTTTGATAAAGACTAGTGGAGGAATTTTCACTCACTGAAAGTTACTTGTTTAACTTCCCTGACAGAAGTCAGAAGTTTACTTTAATATTGAATGCCTGGCTGGTCGGGGTCTGAGAGTCCACTGCTGAGTTATACCTGTATGCCCTACTGCTCTAGGTGATATAAAGGAGAAATCATAACTGCCCTGGGGAGAGTCCAGCTAAGTCACTAGGAGCTGGCATAAACAGTCTCATGAAGAAAAGGTGGTCTTTTCTTGCAGGAATGGTTAAGACAGACAGATGAGGGATGGAATAGTACAGTACTGTACTGTACTGTACCATGAGGGTCACCTCTTCAGATCAGCAATGTCTGACATATGTTGGAACAGTCTCTTAGGCTTTATCACACAGGACATGTGGCTTAGAATTCAGAATTTTAGTTTTTTGTATTTTTCTTTTTGACTGTTTAGTGGATTTTTGTTCTGATTGTTGAACTTTATTTTCAGTTAGAGGGGAAAGTCTAGCTTTTATTCTCTTACTGTAGTTGACAGAACTGTATGGCAGTGCCTCTTTTTTTTTTTTTTTTTTTTTTTTACATTCTGTTAACGTGTGGAGGGAGTGGAACCACTGAAAAAGGACTACACAATTTTTTTTCAGTAGTGTGTGGTTCTAGTGGTTCTCTCTGACAATGCTGATGTTTGGGGGCTGGCTGGAGGTCATAGTATGGAGACTGAACCACCAATGAGCAAAATGTTGGTGCAAACAGAATTGAGGAGCAGAGGGGTTGAATCATCAAGATTTTCTTCAGAGGTCAAGGGAAAGAATTATGACTGGTCAGGGCTCACTGTGACTCTATGGCCAACACAACTATTGAATAATTAACAGTAAGAAAAATGGCTGGAATACATGAGGGAAAATTATCTGCATTGAGATCTGCATCCAGGCAATGTTCAGAGACTAAAATTCCTGAATTAACTTACTATAGTCTTCACCCCATCCTACATTACTGAGACTTTCATGTAAGAACAACCTAGGTCCCTCTGAAAACTTGAGTCACTTTCTCCATATCTCCCCATCACCTGTTAGGCGTAGGTGAGAATTACAGTGAAAGAGTAGACTGCACCCTTGCAGAGCCCTGGGGGCTGTGGTATTAACATGCTTTTATCAGCAACCCGATCTCATAAAGAGTTCCTGAAAGTCTCTGCATTGTGGGAAGGAATTAAGCTCTGCAGCACAGAGATGCGTGTCCTGTCGAAGTCTAAAAAAAACGAGGAAGAAAGCCACATCTAAAACGCTTCACTGCATAGCTTGTTTCTCCTCATGCCTTCAAATCAGCAGCTAACATGAAAATGCAAGCATACTGGAAACATATTGACATGTCAGCTCCAGAATTTAGCTTTATTTAGCGTTATTAAAGATTTGTTTGACCCTCAACCTTTTGCAGAATGAAATACTTATATTGGAAAACTGCTATCTTTGTTAACTGAAAATTGGCACATAATGAGTCAGGTGTTTTCATATAAGTACTTTCTTGAGCTAAATTTACTAGAGCTGCATCATGACAGCCTCCCAGGGGTTACTGAGGTGAGAAGAAGGGAGCTTTAAGGGACTCAGTTGTGAATGGTCTCTCCCTGGCCAAACAAGGTGAGAAACAATTCTCAAACACAAACACAGCTCCTGCTATTCTGGCAGCAACCAGAATGAATGGGTGGGAAATGTCACCAAGGGCTGCCTTTTCATTAATTTACTCACCTATTGCCACTACATTTTCCTGAGCTCCCTGAAACAATGAATCAGTTCATTGTATCCACAATAGGTCCTGTTATCATTGTGTTTGATACAGATGCACAGTGAAAGGAATCAAAGAAAAGATTTTCTGTGAGGATGCAGTTAGCTGAGCAACTCACAGGTAAATATGTTCCTTGGAATTTTGCAGAAGCTGTTGTATAACGTTAGCAAGTAAGTTAAGAAATTCTATTTTAGGAGAGAATTTTACTGCTTGGGGTGAACCGCTTAGGGTCCTGAAGTGGAAAAAGAATAATTCCGAAGAGAAGGGGGAAAACGTGTCATGAAAACACAACACAGAGAAAAAACCCCACACATGTTAAATATATTTGTAGGCATATTGATCAAGACAGAACGAGTCTTTTGCCTTATTAGGCTATATCCACTTCCTTTGAACAATTTCCTCAACATGCCAGAATGACTCATGCACATTGCCAAAGGGTCTACTCTGCTGCTTGTGACTGCCATTTTGATGTAGCGTTTTGCCCACATAAATGGAAATTTGCATATAAGTGAATACTTATAACTTTTAAATATCGATGTTAAAAATGCATATAACTGTATGATGTCTAGCTGGTAGCTTGAGTCACTCAAAAAAAAAAATACATTTCTTCATGGAAGATGTCAACAAATGTACAGATGTAGAAAGTAGCACTTAAAATAAATGGCAGAGTTTATTCTTCAAAATCAGTTTTAAAAAACTCCCTCAAAATGCTTTGACAAAATGCAGCTGCTCTTTGGAATTTGTAGCACTATACTGAAGTATTTAAATGTGAGTCTGGGTGGCATCACAAACATTTGTTTCCCATTGATTTAAAGCTTTAAATGCAAAATCCTTTGAAAAAGTATCCCATACCAATGGTCTAAAAGAATTGTTTGAAAGATCCAAATGTCAAGCTAGAATCAAAACAAACTTGAGGAAGCAGATCATTAAAGGTAGGAAAAAGAAAAAACATTGACACTGCAAGGCAGCTCAGCTGCAGTCATGTTTATCTGTGCATTTGCAAAGCTGGTTTACAGTGCACGTACTAATCCTTTGTGGGACTTGATCTCTCAGTAAATTGACAGAGGAGTATCGATAGACTGGGCAGTGCATTCCTGTCATTACCACAGTATTCCCCATGTCCACTTCAGTGGATGGATGCACTACTTCCATCCACTCAGCACACCAGAGGCTGCTGCCCTGTTCGTCATTGCCTGGTCATTTTGTCTTTCTTCAGAACTCCAAGGATAGTTCAGTGCTGACTGCACATAACACTTGAAGCACAGCACCACGTTTCTTTCCATTCTCCAGCACAACTCACTCCCTGATTATTTTCTTTCCTTCAAAGAAAATTAGCTTCCAATTATTTCACAATTTGGACATTTCTTGGGCCATGCCAAAATAAAGGAAAGCTTGCCAGCAAAGTTGGTGATTCATCTCTCTCTTCATCATCAGCTTATGAACCTGTTTTTTGTTTGACTGGAAGCTCTCTGGATTAAGCAGATGTGGTTTAGCAGTGCCTTGTACTAACAGCTCAGGGCCAGTAACTGACTACATCTTTTAGCTTTGTTTCATCTCACTAAAAAGCTGATTATTATTTTCGTGCCACTGGTCTCTTGGAAACCGCACTCCTTGTGTTCAGTTTCCAACAGTGTGAAAGAAGATGAGGGGAAGCGAGAACAGCAAATAAGAGGATAAAAAGTACCTGGCACTTACAGCTGAAGGTGCTGCTATTCTTAAGAGAAAAGCACAAAAGTTCTGCTGGCAGCAACACCTAGTAGTGCTTACAAAATGTCAAAATCTTGTTGAATTAGCTAGTCATCTGAATAAAACCACTGAAGGTTACCAATTTATATGTCACAATATTAAAAAGAGAACTTTACATAACTGAGGAGTTTCTATACCATAGCCTGCTATTTCTAAGCTTGTTATTAAACTTGCAGTCTTACATTTCTAAATCAAATACCTATAAAATCACATCTGAATAGCAGCCTAGAACAAGTTTTATAATGTTACCCAGTAACTAGCAACTGGTATAACAAACCTTGAAATTTCAGATTAATTCAGAAAATAATTCAGCATTGAGTGATAACTACTGCAAATCCTCTTTTGGACTTGGTAAAATGCAGCTATGATTAATAATAAGATTGGTAAAAACCCTGTGAACCACAGCCAGTGCTGACTGCTCCCTGTTAGCCCAGCTAACACAGGAATGGCTCTGAGTAGGAGGAACTTTCTTGCCAGTTCCTGTAGCTAAAGCTGTTTCCCCACTGTTGAATACCAAAATGTCACTATCATATAGGAAGCTGCCCCTTTGTACTTCTTGCCTTTGACTTGTTGGACTACAGAATTGTTGTCGTTTGCTGTTTGCTGTAGCTCTGCCCTGCTTCAGGGATAGCCATCAGAGAGAATTCTGCCCTCTGTAGAGCAGAGCTGTGTAGGCTGGCACTTGCTTTGGCATGCCCCTGAAAATGAGGAGCAGACTTGATTCTTGCTGTGCAAACATGTCAGTGACAGCATAAAATCTGAGTAAAATATTTATCTGCTAGGTTCAGTGTATGCTTGTCAGCATGAATTAAAAAAAGAAAAAGAACTTGTAGAAAGCTATCTGAAAGGAGGAGACATTTTGCCTACTCCTCATTCACCTGGACTATACTGTCCTTTCATATCTGTCACTAGTTTAAAAAATATTTCATCTCATATTTGTCATCAAACTTTGGGACAAATCACATCATTTCTCTTTTATCGGTCTGAGGAGATCATAAATAATGATCCTTTCCAGAAGGAATATATTTGAATATTTTGCTTCTTTGAATGGTGCAGCAAATTCAACAACTGTGGGCAGTTCATGCTGGGCTGTTCAGCAGACCAGACCTTAATGGCTAATGAAACTTTGACTTTGGAAAGTCAGACATGGTACGTCCAAATAAATAGTTGCAAAGAAAGCACTCAGCACTTCAAGGATTTTATTAGGCAGAAAAGGGGTGTCCACACTCCGTTAGATTTTCAGCTCAGGCTGGAGCATGTTTCTGAAGGATTTAGACATCATCCAAATATAGGTAGAAAGTCACAGAGCGATAGAACAAGAAAGGTCTGTGAGACCCTAAACCAACTGTGCACGTGCTAAGGCATCTATCCTCAGGACACTGCTGCCTCACAGGGCATTAGAAGGCAGCAAGTCAAAATAGAAAGAGGGAGCAAGAAGGGAGATTTGGATTAGCAGGTGTAGTTTTTTGTGTTAGAGATGTTCATTTGGTCTACTTTTGGTGGCATTGTCCTCAGTCTGTTTTCATCCATGTATTTCTTTATAGTTTTTTTTTTTCCCCCTTAGTTAAAAGAGAAGATTACAGAAAGCATATATTTAGCGTGCTATTTTTCTTCCAAGTAATTTGTGTATTGGAATGTTTTTGAGACTTGAATAAAATGTAAACAAACAGCAAAACTCTAGTAATTCCATTAAATTGTTATTATCATTATCCCACTGTAGCAGGTCAATCAAAGAATGCTAAAGCACAGTCATTTTATTCTAGTTGTATCTTAACTCTCGTTTAATTCATGCAACATTTCATAATTGGCTCTTGCTGCCAAGATGAACTGTTCTCCCCTCCTGCTCTCCAGACGTCTGGCTGTGTTCCTCACATTATCTCTTCACCTTCATGCGCAGGCTATCTGCAGAGCTGCAGGGATGGGATGAGCACAGTGCAAAATGCTCTGCCAGGCACCTCCTGAGGATGCCACGCACTGTGCAGTATGCACTGGCAACGGGAGGGTTTTCGAATGATCCTGCCATGCTCTGAACAAGCACTTCTTTGGTATTTATATACCTGAAGTTGCCAGTGGTGCATGGATCTCCCAGTGCAGGCTTCCACCTTGGGCCAAACCCGGACACTCAGACATGACCAGAGCCAACACTGATACTGGGGAGGGTTGCTTTTTGCCCTGGATCTGTTCAGAGATCAAAGAAATACACATATATTGTATTTCCCAGAAGCAGGCTGATGTTGCCAAGGGCTGCCCAACCTGCTGCTGCTGCAGCTTGTGAATTTTGCTTTGGATACTCGCTTAGCACCATTTAGATACACCGAATCATGCAGGGGGCAATCTGAGGAACAATACACTCTGTTAGAGACTTCAAAGGCACTAAAAAGCTGATGTTAAATAGGCATCCAAACCTTCCTTACTGTTCTTCAGGCTGAAAGGCCAGCTGGGCTTCTCTGAGTATACAGGCTTTGGATAAAAATCTAAAAGCAGGAAAAAAGGTATCAAAGCTTGGAAACTCTTAAAGTGTCTTTCTAGCAACCCTATAGTCACTCTCTGTCATTGCCAGAAATCCGTTTTACAGGTGCTTCTAACATGTTCATGCAGCTTTCTTTCCAACTTTAAAGAGGGAAGAGTGAATTAGGGGGAAGAAAAGAGCTGAAGCAGCCATAGTTAAGCAACTGTAGCTTCTTCAGGATTGTCTCTTTCCTCTGCCGCTGTCACACACAATTAACGTTTGTAAGAAAAATTAGGTCAGTATTTGTTATACTGTTTTGGAGTGAGGTGTCTGGTAACTGTGTATTAGAAATAAGGATTGTAAATAAAAAAACAAGTGAAGGTATGACAGATATAGCACAACTCTGACAGACAGGCAAAAGTACTTAGAGATTGTAGCCCAAATGGTCTCAGTTCTTAAATATTTGTATTAATTTTGAGTGCTCCCTTGAAACAACATAGAATAGATTATCAGTGCTACTCACTAATCCAAACAACATTTGTCAGTAATTTTAAAAATCATGTGTGTTAATTTGGCTCCAAAATTCATGTGACACCTTTGAAATCCAGTTTCCTATTTTGTAATTTAAAGAGACACTTATACTCCATAGAGTGTTGGGAAAATGAAGTC
Source organism: Petroica traversi (assembly GCA_025920805.1). Lineage (NCBI taxonomy): Eukaryota > Metazoa > Chordata > Aves > Passeriformes > Petroicidae > Petroica > Petroica traversi. The sequence goes on from JAHLSL010000022.1 coordinate 28,088,971, forward strand.
ATTAACATTGTAATGCTTTGACAATCCCATACCTGTAAGAAAAAGAGAGGAAAAAAAATGTCAACTCTGTTCAGTTCCTGTCCTGTTGGCTTATAAGATCCGATAAACCAATAATAGCCCAGTCCAAACAAACAATAAGCGTAAAAAAAGTTACATTTTTTCTTTCAAAATGAAAGAAATCACAGTTGAAGTTTTTACTGGAATTGAGAAGAGAGAGCTATTTTTGAAAACCAGTCAGGTTTGCATTCATCAGTGTAGTATGTAGCAGATAAATGAACCCTTTCCCTTGGAATTCACTCATGGACCCAAACTCTTGTTTTGCTTGTTGTTTTTTGTTGTTTTTTTTCTATAGAAAAATCAGACACACTAAAATATATAACAGTATAAAATTAAGTTATGGAAATTCGCAGCAAATGCCTTTCCTGAAATAACATTCTGAGGTTTTGTTTGTATTGGAAACTCTGAAAAATTAAAACACAGAGACTCCACAGCTTCTTTATCTGTCAATTACCCATGTCCAACCAATAACACAAAAGAAAAAAAACACAGAGAAAATGATGTCATAGAATCAGGAAAAAAGAGACTAAAACCTAAAGGTAAAGCCTGTTTTCTACTCTGCTTTGAACCAACTTAGCTCAATTTGCCTGCCTGGAATTCTGTATACTTTAGAGGAGGTAAAAACATGACCTCCTTGCTTTGAATAGGCTGTGCAATGACCATTCTACAATTTAGTCTCCTTCTCTTAACATATTCAATCTGGTGTTTCCTTTCTATCCATGATGATGTTGTATATTGGGGAGTAATGAGAAAGACACAGACCTCACAGTCTGGCTTTCTGTTTTGATTTGAGCTCATTCAACAAGGCTTTGTTTTCTCTCCGTGGCTTTTCCTGCCTCCTTGGCTGGCTCTGCACCGCGTTCGAAGCACAGACCGTGCCTCATTTACAGCGACCTTGATCTGCAGTTGTCAGGGCAGGCACACTCTGCCTGGCGTCTGATGGGCCCCTATTTTGATGCTTTTACTGTTGTCTAAATATTATGACAGAGGAAGTCTTCCTACAGTTGTGGATACCTACAGCCAAGCTTAAAGCTTTCGGCATGTAGGAGTATGGAGCGCGCTTTTGGCTTAGCCTGGCTGCGTGGCCAAATATCCCAAGGCTGCTGGCTGGTGATCAGAGAGGCTGCAGAGAGCTGGTGAGTAGCCAGGGGGGAGCTGGTTGTGCACAGCACTGCCAGTTCTTGTAGGCTAGTCCAGAGTCACTGAAGCATACCTGTAATCTGGGACAGGTGCTTGGAAAATATAACATGACAGTGGCTATGAGAAGAATAAAGAACAGATAGGAGGAAGGAGGTGGGGGTCAATACACATCTTTTGGAATCAGACAGATTGCTTTATTGGCTGATTTCTCAATAGAAATGTCTGGATAGCTATTTCTTACCAAAGACGGATACTAGTTTTAATACTGGTCCTAAAGTTAGGCTGCAGATATTAGGCAGCCTTTCCTTATAACTGCATATCCTGCAGAACCCAGGGTTATAACGCAGTGGGGAGGGGACAGGCTTTTCTGCAGTTAGATGCATAATGAGACAGATTGCAGTTTCTCCTGTTGATGAGCAGACAACAATGAGCTGGAACCACGAGTTAGAATCTCACTTCTCCACACAGAGAGGATCTGTGGCAAGGTTTCCCAAAGGCTGGCATTTCACACATTCAATGTTTGGACCTCCTGTTATTCACAATAGCCACCAACTTGGTAAGACATTGTCATAGCTGTTCTGAAGGTCACATTGTAGTTGCACAGAGAAGTTCTCTTTCCCTTTACCAATACATAACACAGAGGCTGCTATGCCATAAACCTGGCAATTAGCAGCTCATCCCAAGGAAAGCTCTATCCCTGATGTACGATACAATAATCTTTACAGCTTAGCCTGCTGGACTGGCTTTCAGGCTAAAGATGCTAACACCACCCTCCATTGTGTTGGATGTCTCCCATTCCTCTGGTATTCAATTTCAGCTTTACTTCTACTTCCAGAACTGACAGGTGAAATTCCACTCCTCACATCTAATCCAAAATTTTTCTGGAAGCTCTCTATCCCAGCTAGGTCTCTCAGCCTCCAGACTCTGGCTGCCTGGGCTCCACAGAGATGTCATAAAAGAAGTGAGGCCATTCAACCTCTAAAAGTCTTTTGTGGCTGGAAGAGGAGAAGAGAAGGAAATCATGGCTTTCTTTCATGCAGCAAACTTCAGAATTGATTACCAAAAACTGATTGCAGAACCAACATCTCATTTGTATTTGTAACATTTCTGATTTAGAAGCAGCACTTGCTTGAGGCTGTTATGGTATACAGCCTGATAGCTATTATATATTTTTTTTAAAGGAAGAAATCCTAAATGAGAAAAGAGGGGATGATGAGGTAGTTTGCCAAGGTCAATCAGAAGGAAAGAACCCCTGTTCCTATGTGAGGAGCAATGCCTTGTCTGCAGTTTGCAGGGCAGCTGATTCCTCCATAGGTGGGTGAGTGGTTGAAATTTCCAGAATTAGTTGCATATTTTGCCCTCTGCTGTGCAATTACTGTTGTTTCTGAAGAACTGGCCTCCCTACTGTGCTTTTGTACAGTTTGGTGTGGTTTTGACCACATCATGTCCTTTAAGAATTAAAAAGAAAATAATAAGAGAAAAATAAGTCACCTGAGTTTTAGATTATATTTAGCAGCCAGCAAGAAATGTAAAAACCTATTTACATATATGTAACAATCAAAGAGTAAAAATCCAAATTGGCCTACCTTCAAATTACTTGATTTTATTATGTCTAATTATGCAAAACAACATATGCTTCTCTTAGATTTTTTCCTCAAGACAATTTAAAAAAGGCTCTTGTGCTGCCATTAATACCATTTTCTTGAGAGTAAGATTAAGAGGACTTAAATGCATGAATGGAGAGAAAATACTAGAGTAAAGCAAGAGCTGTTTGATGCAAAGTTTTTAAAGCCATTATTCCTGAACTTTTTAAAAGCCATTATTGCTGAATGCTACAATTTCTAGATCTTACAGCTAGTACAATAGTTGTGAAAAAGATCATACACTCAAAAAAATGAAATACTCTGGTGTATGTTCCAAGCCATACAACACCATCTAGTCTCTGTACTATTACAAATACAATAAATGAGTGAAAATTTCTGTGTAAAATCTAAAAGCATTGATGTGACCCAGACAGATGACCTGGTGCTATCAGAAGAGGTTCAAATACACTGCCTATATATTTTGATGGCAAAAAAGGACTGAATAAAAACTGAATAGAAATTGAATTGACATGAGCCAGGTTTTTTACTATACATGCCAGCTGCACTCAGAGGAAGCTGAGGTCCTTGTTTAGCAGCAAGATGAAGAGACTGCAGAGGGCTGTCTAATAGTTCTTCTAAAAAACTGTAATTACTTTTCCTAGTTTATAGTTCACATTGAAAGCCATTCAACAGGGGCAGAATCTTGGGCATGTTTAAGAAAACATTTGAGGAAGTTACATGAGAATTTAAACTTTAATATAATAATTTCTGTATGTTTAATGTGTGTGCTAAATTTTTAAATTTCAAAATTTTAAAATTTTAATTTTAAAACCTGTTTTTATTTAGTTTTATTATACATAAGGTTTAAGGAGAAACCTTTTGAATTTCTATCACATGGCAAACTCCCTAATTATGCTTAAATTATGCTGGGTATGATGGCAAACTCAAATTGGTCAGCCAGAATATTTCATTAACATGATAGTGACTGAAAGACAGAAAATACACACCTAATCACTGGTTCCGATTATTAGGCATATTTTATGGTCTGTCATTTGTTTTTATGTAAAATAGCTCATCTGAAAATGTATATCAGGAGCAGGATTTGGAGTTGAAGCCTTGCTCAGAATGTTTCAAAAGCATGATAACATGGTAACCTCATTGAAAGAAGAAGTTGAAAGCAATGGGAACTTGAAGGGAGAGAAGCAAATCTTGCAGAATGTGCCATGGACAGCAGACTGCCAGCAAGGGAGAGCACAGGTGGCATAGAAAGGATGTTTTGATTTTCATCTGAGAGAGACTGTAACTAGAATGAGGGACACAAAAACTTTGGATTATCAACAAGACTTTCCAAAGATTTTTTAAAAAATAGTGATTTGTTTATTCCATGGCAGAGATGAAGGGAGCCCTTCCTGGTGTTGCCAGTCAGAGCATTCACCTCAGTGCTGACAGCAGCAGATCAGGGAGGTGAATATAAGGCAGTTGCTCCAATCAGTGCTCTCTCCCCAGTCTGTATGAATTACTATTAATAAAACATGAAATGCCTTCAAGAATAGTATAGCCAAGAGCCTAGTGTCAAGTTGAAGCTTGCTCATTCTCATAAAAAGAGCTGATTTAGAAGAAATGGCATTTTCTAGCAAGAACACTTTAGAAGATCTCTCAGCCAGCTTTGTTTTAAACACAACACAGTCTGCAAAAATGGAAGAAGAAATGATCTTATCAGAAGAACCAAAATAAAAATGTCTCTTTCCAAGAACAAATTTAATGAGGGTAATTCACCAATATCAGCACATTTCAGATTAGATCTGCAGAACTGAACAGTTTCATTCTGAAAAAAACCCCAACCAATAGACAGAAAACCCATTTGGTTTCCATCGGCTTTCATATTGATGTTTTCCTTTAAGTGTCTCTTCAGCTTTGTCCCTTGGTTTCTTGTTTTACTCTTTTCTGTCTACAGTTTCTGTCTACAGAATGGTCTTTATTTGACGAGAACTTTGTTACTCCATTTATGCAGTGCTTAGCTCAGTAACCTAGATTTCATCACTAACAACAAATAAGAAATATATACGCATGTCTTGGCAATGTTCTGTCTGGGCAGACATTGTAAGGATGGAACTTGGTTGTATGCATTTGCTGCTTCTTGCCCTTAACTTGTAGTTCACCATTAGTTCTATTCTCTGCCAATTCTCTACCTCCTCTTCTAACTTCTAAAACTTCTTAGTTATCATCACAGCAAATACTTTTGACTTTGTGATTAAAATCTGATAGAGACTTGCGAAGAGACTGATTTTATCTATGGCAGGAAAAACGACAGGGAGCACCAAGTTACGAGAAACAAAGGCCTGTCAAGGACTGAACCCACACAGCTGGCCTGAGCTTGATCATGCTCAGAGATCAAAAGCAGGTAAAGAATCTGCCTGTTGGCATAAGAACAGGCTCAAATCAGGAGAGAAGGGGCACCATGGGTTGAAGCAGTCCATGTGGAGATGGGTTATAGTAGCTGTTCAGAAAAAAACATTAGATTTCAACTTCTGCTTGGTATGAATCAGACAAAAATGCTGTCGGAGAAGATCTGGAATCCTACAACTTTCTTTGATTCTTGTTTTTTTCTGTCATGTGAATACTTCTTAGCTGTCAAGTATAATTTAATTTCCCCCAGGAGGCAGATTCTGTTTTATCAAAACCAGCTAACCTTTTCTGTAATCTTTGTATAATGCAAAAAATCATACAATGATGGCAGCTGAACCAACTTTACAGAGTTGGAGAAGCTATACAAAAGTAAATAATCATGTTTCGTTTTTATATTACAATCCTCTGTTAGCTCTACTCATGAATTTCAGCCCCAGAAGTGCCAAATCCTAACCTCATCTAGAGTCATATAATTCACATGAAGTCAATAGCAATAGCCTAACTTTAAAGCCCAGCTCATTTTGTCAGAAAACCAGTTTCCAGGCTTATGATTGACAATAGTTGCCTTGTTTCAGTGTCTTATTGTAGTGCCTTCCTGTGCCATTAGATTTGTGTCTCAGCTTGCATTTGAAAGAAGAAACAAAATGTAAGAATGACTGTATCTTCCATGATCTCCAAAAATGTAAAAAGACTGTGAAGAAAATATAAGACGCTTCTTCACAGGGAATTGCAAAACACGTGTTTAGCAAATTTGGACTTGGTAATGTGCTAAAAAAGTGTGGGATTGTGCCTCTTTTGTCAGCCTTCATATATGTTTGGGGGTGCTAATGGTAGGATGGAGTCAGAAGTGAAGAAGCTTCCTCCTTCCTACTTGTCTTTACAGCTCTCCAGGGATATGGAGCTGCTGAGGAGCCTAAACTGTATGGAACAAATGCATAACTCATTACAGATCTGGCAGGGAATGTGCTGGAGATTTGCAGGCTTTGGCCACAGAGTTGCAGGCGACACCCAGATATTAACTTGAGCAGTTATTATTTTTTAAATTTATTTTTCTATGAGAAATTACCTGTGTTGAAAGTATCGAAGACATGAATAAATGCACTTTTCTTCTATATGCTTCAAATTGTGTCTGATCCTAATGGCACAAAAATACACAAGTATTATCTCCATTCCCTCATATCCATATGGAGAGGTTAGTCACTCTACTGGTCTTAATGCTTACCTAACACTAAAAGCTGTGTGGCTTGTGGCACCAGCTCTGCAAATGCCTCAACTGATAGCCATCTCCTTCTTCTCTGCACACAGGCCCTCATGGCAATCTCTGAGCTCTAAATACACTCCCCAGGGAACTAAACACTTCTTGTTCTTCCCCTTTCCACTTTGTTGGTTGAAGAGAAAAACCTGAATTAAGCTACTGCTTCCACTTCCCTACTGGATACTTGATGCATTGAAAATGGAAAATCTCTTTTATGAAAGGCCATTGGATTTCAACCTATTTTTTTTTGGTTACAGTTTGGAACAGATGCTCCAAAATTTGAAATTCGTCATGTGGTGGAGGTAAGGGAAGCCGATAAATAAATACAAGATAGTTTCCAGTACAGTGTGCAATATGGGTAATTACCTCTACCTCCTACTTAGGCAAAAAGATTTTTTTGTGTCAAACATTTCATCTTGTAACTGTAGAGCATTCATTTTGACATTTTTCAGGACCCATTTCTATTTTAGTGAAAGAAATTATGGTTGGAGTGGTCATGATAACAGGAAGCAGCTCTTTAGCCAAATGGCTCCTTCAAAGCTTTCACAATGAGTGCTGGTTATATCACTTGGTAGTCTTGTTTTTGCCCCAGGCAGGAGGGAACAAATTGTGGCTCAGTTTAACACAACAATGGAAGAGTACAAAATCCCCATGAAGCTCCTTCAGAGTCACTACAGCAGTAGCAGAAAAGAGAAAACCCTCTGCTCTTCACCAAAATGACTGAAAAGACCTTCCTATTTCAAGAAGAAAGAGGCAGACACCTGGTTCTGTTCCCTCTTTGAAGTACCATAATTAGAAATTATCTGAAACAAGCAAATAAGTGTTCTGAATCTAGTAAAAAATTATATCAGCTTCTTTCTGTGGAATTTGGAAAAGCATTTTATAATGTAATATTAAAAATACTTCATTGGTTTTCTCTGGAAGTAACACCAACCACAGCTCAAAGGCTCTCACTAGTCTAAATCAAGGCTTTTTGATATGTTCTTCATTAATTTTTAGAGCAACAATAAAAAACTTGAAAGATGCTTATTTTCAGCATGAACTGGAATGACTCCTTGAGGGTTTAATTGGTGATAACTTATGCTGCAAACTCATGCTTGAAGCAATGTTTATAAATATCCCACTTAATGTAAAAAAATGTTAAGAGTGATGATAGAAATCTGTCTGGCAAAAAAGATATGCTATCTGCCAGCAAGTACAGATTTTCAGGACAACTGCAATGTGTGTCCAGCTGTGTTAAAAGTCCATACATTGAGGGTAATTAAAATAATATAAATTACCACTCCAAATTGTTTGCTCCAGAGGTAGCCTTCTGATTCAACTGCTACTGAAGCTCCTTTAAACTTATTTCTTAAAGGCATTGATTTTCTCTCCTAATAAAAGGACAAAGCCAATACCTGGGGTCAAAATGTCATCAAAAGAGCACTTGCAGCTGATCCATAAACAGGCTAATATGACTTCAATGGAGAAATCTTAACTTTCCCACACATTCACAAGTCTGCCTACTGTAGTGTAGAACTATAATTTCCTAGTAGGAGTATGCCTCCATAGGAATTTAATTTTATTCTAGTTTATTTACTTCTAGCTTTCTCACACACATATATAAATATATGTACATATCTATACATATGGAAAGAGGAGCTAGCACTAAGTGAAACATATCCACAACGTCTGTCAGTAACAGTAACAAGAGTTAACTACAACTGAATGCCAAAAAGGGATGAAAATTTTTCTCATGGCAAGCAGCACTTTCTCAAGACATTTGATAAGCAGCATTATGCACTATAAACCACAGTCAAACAGAAACAATCGGTTTGATGACATATACCACATCTGGAACATAGGCAACTTGACAGTGTTTTTGCCTTGAGCCATGGCCATGTCAGCTTTAATGTGACATTTAGCATATTTAACCATGAACATATGACACATCTTTAGAAATCCTTATTGTCTAAATAGCTTATTTTTACATGCATAATTGTCAGCAACAGTAAATAAAATTCAGTGTGAAGTGACATTTCATAAGACCTTATCAGTTTTGTCCTGTGGCATTAGTCTAGCCCATGTTATGGAACATGAGGCATATTCTAGATGGTATTTCTAAAGTCCTGCACATTGACATTATCTTTAATATTCAATGTTAACTGTAACAAGGAATGTGAACTTTCCCTGAGATTTCTGTCCTTTCTTTTCCTATATATTTTCCAGTCCTTTGGATAGTGACAATGTGTAAAATCCCTGTGACTGCCATAACTTATGGCCAAGAGCAGGGGGTCGTGGCTTGGAAAAAATCAGTTACTGCATATAATATCATTGCAATGTGCAGGAGTAGCTGGACAACAGGTCTGGTGATGCTTAAATCGCTACCTCTGGAGTCCACAGTTTGACATAAACCACTTTTTAAAGTAGATTAATTCATTGCATTTAGGGACTCAACTGGGTTCTCTGAAGAGATTAGAAAAGATATCTTTTTTCTCTTTGCAGTGACATTGGTTCTAAACTTAAAATAAAATATGAAGCTTCCAAGGTATTAAACCTCGAACTGTGCCAATAAAAGACTTAATTGTCATGTATTTGGTTTTAGCACACTGATATTACTGTTAATCAGTTCAGGATGAACTACTCCATACCATATAATTCACAAATAATTTTCTTGCTGAATAATATTATTAGAGCATCAAATCCAGGCTTATGGGAAAATTTAGATCTTGATTCTGAGAAAAAGTTTAAAGAAACCTGCTTCTTTGTTTGGTGTTTATTTTGTTAGGATTCTGATATCAATCTTCAGTCTTAGAACATCCAATGGATCTGGGTAATTCCTCCTCAACACAATTCTGTGACTAAAACTCCTATGACATTTTATAAAAACCTAATTTTGCCAATTCTATTTGTTTGTACAGACCTCATATGCAAACATTTCCCCCCTTGCCTGTCGCTATGTGATAGAACAGCAGGACAATGTGCATAGCAGTAGCAATGGCAGCCAGTAAAAGTGTTAACATACTGATATTGTCAAGATTGTCTGTATGTCTTGCTTTGTGGGGCTTGGAACTTCATCTTTCTATAAATCCGCTGGTCGAAATACCTTAAACACACACGATTTCATACAGAGTTATTTATCTGATATCCTGCCAAAACTTCATCTGCTGTTGCAGAAACTTCTTTTTTCATTTAGTCACAGGAAGTTTTGTTGGATTTCTTCCGCCATGTGAATTAAGAGATCTTATCATCAATGACCAGCTGATGACCCCTTTGTTCACAGGCTTTGGTTTGCTCTTTGCTATTCCTCCTCTTTAGATCGGCAGAACCTCTGGAGTCCAGCTGCACAAAGAAGACAGCAAAATTGGTAATTATTACTTATTCACATTTTTAGATTAATATCTGCATTCTGCCTTCTCCTCAGGCTTGTTTATACACTTGAGGTGGAATTAGGAATGGTGACATCCAGAGAGCAGTGATCAATGGCTCAGTGTCAGGGGGCATCAGTGATGAGTAGTGTCCCTCAAGGGTGTGTATTGGGACCAGTGTTATCTTCAATAATGACATAGAGGTATCAAGATCACCCTCAGCAAATTTGCAGATGACACCAAGCTGAGTGGTGCTGTTGGCACTCCTGAAGGATGGAATACCATTCAGAATGACCTAGACAGCCTCAAGAAGTGGACACATAGGAATATTATGTGGTTTAACAAGACCAAATGTGTGTCACATGTGTAGCATGAATGGATGACCAGCAGCCCTGATGAGAAGGACTTGGGGGTGCTGGTAGAAAAGAGGCTGGACTTGATCCAGAAAAGTGCACTGGCAGCCCAGAAAGCCAAACATCCTGGGCTGCACCAAAAGCAGCATGGCCAGTAGGGAAAGGGAGGGATTCTTCTCTGCTCTGCTCTCCTCTGCTCTGCTCTGCTCTGCTCTGCTCTGCTCTGCTCTGCTGAGACCCACCTGCAGTGCTGCATCCAGCTCTGGGGTCCCCAGCTCAGGAATGACATGGATCTGTTGGAGCAAGTCCAGAGGAGAGACACAAACTGAAAGGGATGGAGCACCTTTTTATAGGGAAAGGCTGAGAGAACTGGAATTGTTCAGCCTGGGAAAGAGAAGGCTTTGGGGTGACCTAATTATGGCCTTCCAGTATCTGAAAGGAAAGTACAGTAAAAGGCTGTTTACAGGCTATTTACCAGGACACAGGAAAAGGGGGAATGGCTTTAAACTGAGAGTAGGTTTAGATTAAAATTAAGAAAAAATTCTTTATTGTGAGGGTGGTGAGGAACTGGAACAGGTTGTCCAGAGACACTGCGGATACCCCATCCCTGGCAGTTTTCTAGGCCAGGTTGGGTGGGGCTCTGGTCAACTTGAAGGTGCCCCTGCCTATGCCAGGGGGCTTGGAAGTAGACGATCTTCAAGGCCCACCTTAAACCTAAACCACTCTTTGATTCTAGGATTCTATTATACAGATCTTTGGAATAAACGTTGTAACCAGCAACTTTTTAAATAGTTCTGAGCAGGAGTTCTGGGTTTTTTGAAGAAACAAAACTAAAATGTGGCAACAGGGCTGTGGAAGAGACAAGGCTTGATGATAACACTTCTGACCTAATGAAAAAGGGTTGTTTGGGTAGAATACAGAGAAGAAAAAATTCTGCTAAGTAAGACTATTTCCTCTGTTATTCTTGGACCAGATGACCAGACAACTGTCGTACACTTCAGTTTTATGAATGGGTTGGCACTATGTAAACACTGCTGCTTAAAAAGTATCTGATATACTGTACAGTTCTTAAGTGTTCTGAGGTCTGATTTACTTTTTTTTGTTTGATTTTTTATTAATGAAATACATAATAAATTTTGAATAATAAAAAACTGAAAGTTTCCCAGGCACAGTTTTGTATTAAGGCTGAATTTAAAAAGAACTGAAATTGCTTATATGGTTTGATGTCTTTGTGTTAAGAGAACCAAATATGGAAAATCAGACCTACCTGGTATAACGGAGTAAACGAAAGCAGGCTTTAATCTTTTACACAAAAATGTACAAGTTTCCAAAATGTCATCTAAAAGCAATTTTTTTTGGTTCCATGATGTATATAACTTATGAATATAATGTCTGATGCACCACTTAATAATACTTATGTGCTGGGAACAATTACTTTCCATAATAACTAATAGCAGTAGTGGATATTAAATTAGAGTATATATGCTGTAAATTATGACTGTTTCTTAACTGAGATTTCATGGATATTTCTTTGTGAAAGATTTCATGACAAAATTGTGAACTCTTTCAGCATGCTAAAAGACATGACTTTGCAAGGTTATCTGCTAAAGCAGTAGGAATCCTCAGTCATAAATGGTTAACAAGATAAAGTTGGGAACAATGATTCCTACAACCACATACATATTGGATCAAAAGGTCAAAAACTGACTAAGCCAGTCATTTTCGAAAAGGATAAAAGGATTTAAATCCTTTGCAAGAATAAAAACTGCTGGACTAAAAGGAGAATCAAAGAATATACTTATATGGTGGAAGACACATTTGACAGACCATTTGAGATCAAAGGAAGTTTGTGTGGGATGGAGAAAAAAGAGAGATGTCAGCAAAGTCATACAGTATGATTTGAAGCCAGGCTTTCAGGAGGACAGCAGCTGCTCAGGAGCACAGGAGTGATAACAACAAGGAGCTTTGCCTACGTTACTGTGCAGTCCCTCCTCAGCACTGGGGCTGCCCCCAGCTCACAGGGACACAGTCTAATCCAGCAGGAAAAGAGTTCCAAAGCTGCAATTTGAAGAAAGGAAAATTTGGCTCACTGGTCTCCCCATCCCCACCACACTGTGCCTCATTTCTCCAGGTTTACAGTGAGGATAATGATGTTTGCATAGTAGCATAAATAAAGGGACAGAAATGGTACTTATTGAGTGTCTCTGCCACAGTACACAGCAAAAGGCCCACAAGGAAGCATTTGGCGTTGTGTTGTATGTGTGGTTTCTGTCTTAGTTTGCAAGAATGTTTGAGGGTTTTCTTATACACCCTTTATTTTCTACTTTTTGACTAATGATAGAACTTAATCTTACATTAATAACTTATCTATACTTCTTTCATTAATGTGTTTTAGGTATGTTCCATAATTTGCTTTGTTCTGCTTTCCAAAAACATTTGTTTCTCCATCTGGAAGTATATGTTCATGAAAGAAGCAATAAAGTAATTTGCTTTTTAGAGTTAACTGCTTTATTACATCATCTCTGTGTGCTGTATGTTCTTTCCATAATTATATTAATTAATTTTAAACTGTTGATCTTATCAAGTTAAAACAAATTAATATAAACAGTCAAACAGCAGATTTCAAAAGTGGACTAATTTAATGTAAATTTCACATTTGAGGTATTTTGTCATCCTTGTTTAGCCTTAGGTTTTATTTCAATTATTAAATCATTCTTTACAAGTGACTTCTTAATATCTGTCTTTTAGAAAAGGATTGATAGTTTCTTTAAATATTCATGCTGTTATAAAAGGAGAGAGGCTTATCTTTTTTTAATCATAGATTTTCTTTTCATTGAATTCTAAGACTTGCTGAAAAAAGAAAGGCGTTCTGACAAAACTATGACGTTTTCTGTAAGATCTGATGAAAATACATTTTATGGGATGAAATGGTCTTACAGGAAATATTCTCAAGGGCAAGCAGTAACCTGATTAATTTAAATAATGAAACAGTTTTTTTCAAAATAGAGACATGGACCTGGTGAAAAGTATGGTTGATAATTTTTAATTTATTTAAGTTGTTGGAGTTATAACTAAGCATAAAATATCTATGAGCTTTTTTTTTTTTATTATTTTCTCGCATTGGTAATTTTTTTCAGTATCTGTCACGTTTTGTTGCAACACGTCCATTACTTCTTGTTTTTATGTATAGGCATTATGGCGAATACTCTCATGAGGTCAATTTCCGGTTAAAATGACAAAAGAAATATCTTTCAACATACCTACCAAGTATTAGTCATTAAGCTGCATAAAACAGTACAAGCCCACACTCTGACAGTGATGAAGAATGAGGAAATTAAATTTTGAGAAAATTCCCAAACCTTAGTGTAAGAAAACATTCCTGTCTTGTTTGATTCCTGGTTACAATTTGATTCCTGTAATCTTCCCACACCTCCTTTATTTGCTGAAAATCACACACTACAGGTTTTCTTAAATCGCACTACAGCTTTTCTTACTGTCCAGCTGCTTTGGCATTACATCTCTCTGCCTCTGAGGTTCTCCTCACTGACTTAGTGGCTTTTACCACATGAACCTCCTTTCCCAGCCTGTTTGGCTTTAGGACGGGTCTAATTGCCGTGATCTCCTACTTTCCCATCTTTTTCCATCTTTCTTCTACTGTCAACAAAAAATATTGTAACCTGCCAAGGGGAAGCCAGAACAAATAAAGTATTAATAAAGAAGTCAGCATTAATAAATTTCCCCAGGCTGTTTGCAGACAGGAGCACAGCAAGCCTGAACTTTGCAGAGGCCAAGAGGGGCAGTGATGCCCTGTTAAAGCCCTGCTCCAATCCTCTGGTGTCATCCCCTGACACTCAGCACAGTGCCCCTGGCCCAAACCCCCCTGACTGAACCCCCCAAGAGAAGCTGCTGGCTCCTACAATCAGGGGCTTCATGGACATCAGTGTGCAGCAGCTACATTTCATTTTTGACACGTGGGAACATACCACAAAAGGAAGCCGTTTGAGAAGAATGGGGTTTAATCAGTTTAAATCAGTATGAATCCGTTACAAATGGAAAGTCTTATTCACACTGATGCAATCTCCCTCATTACATAAAAGTACATCCCTGCCTACCTTGGGATGTTATTTTTTCTGTTCTGTCCCTCAGTGTAACCTGGTATCTGTGGAAATGTGACAATATTCTATGGTCAAAGAACTACATGCATGTATACAAATATGCACGTGTGCTTTTTATGCCTACATACTTGTGGGAAATTTTGTACATTTACTTCAAAACGAGATTGGAGTTATTTTCTCTGCTTTCTGATATTTCTCACCTTTAGGTTATTAAATGCAAAATAACTGTGGTTCTGTGTATTTTAGATCCTTCCCTATCACTTTTGTTTGTGTTCATATGATTTTGCCATCACAATTCTGGCTGATAATTCAGTGTATTTAACCTCTTGTCTCAGTTCTGTAATTTCACATTATGGGGACAACATCAAGGAAATTAAGTAATGTTGTTATTTCATTTGTGTAACTGAATTTGTCTGTACTGTGGCTGAACCAGAATCCAAACTTGAGTAGAGAGGACTAATATATACTCACAGATTTAGCATTACACGAAATGTTTTTTTGGACCATATATTAATTTTATACCAAGACTGCAGGGTAAAATGCTGTTCCTTATCCCTGTGAGCAAGGGGTATCTAGTGCTTCATCTCAGCCAACTGATTCTGTGATTGACTCGCTGCCTCTCTCCTGTGCTATTTCACCCACCATCCCCTGGGCAGCAGCCCCTAGTTTACATGAGTTTTTTTGTTTTATTACTCTTTAAGGTGCTGCAGCATGGGCAGAGAAGGGCAACAAAGCTGATGAAGGTTCTGGAGCAGAAGTCTGACAGGAAACATCCTAGGCTCAGGGGAGACCCTGTTGCCCTTCAGCTGCCTGAAAGGAGGTTGCAGAGAGGTGGAGGTCAGTCTCTTCTTCCAGGTAAGAAGTGACAGGACAAGAGCAAGTGGTCTCAAGTTGCACCAGGGATAGTTTAGATTGGATATCAGGAATAATTTCTTCACAGGAAGGGTTATCAGGCTCTGGAATAGACTGCTCAAGGGAAATGATCGAGTTGCCATCTCAGGAGATATTTAAAGATGTGTAGATGTGGCCCATTGGCAGTGCTGGGTTAATAGTTGGACTCAATGATATCAGAGATCCTTTCCAGCCTAAATGATTTTATGATTTCATGATCTTCAAATATTCATGTGGTTATCGCAAGCAAAAATTATTGTTTCACATTAGACATGCTAGAACTCATTCCTGGACTGATGGCCATAAGATTTGAAGTGGAGTGGCTTGGACCAGTGATGACAAACCTTTTCAGCATCTGTTGCCAAATTTTCTTTAGAAAGCACTGTAGCTCACTGCCAGTAATGCCCACCCAAATCTGTCAGTGCAAAACTTGGCATCGGTTCAAACCCTTCGTGATCGTTGGCTTAGACAATGGAAAAGCCCTTTGTAATTTGAGCTGCCTGTTGAATGTGTGTGCTATACAATACTGCTAGCCAGGCTGCCATCATCCTTCTAAAGGATTATTTTGCTTTCGAAAATGCTACACTAACACAAAGAATTTAGCTCAAAAGAAATATATGATATCTACAGCATTCTTTTTCCTGCCTGTAGAGCATAAAAAAGCTCTTAAGCTGCACAAATCAGATAACTATTCTGTACATCCTATCTTCAGACCAACAGTTACACTTTTCACTTGCCTCAAAAGCATATGGACAAAATCGTACAGGAGCTTGTATGGAATTATTTTCCATCCATTAGTAGATTTCTTACTCACTGCTGTTAGTCTGAGGATATTTTATGCCTTTAAGCATGATAGTTCTCATACACTCAAAAACTACTTTCTTAGTTGACACTCATTCTTAATGAGAACAAGGATTGGCTTAGAAGATTTAATTTGCAGACAATATTGCAAAAGACACTTCAATGGGAAGGATGTTACATTGCCTAGCAATAGATCTTTGTAGCTGAGTTCCAATTATTTGTTTATGCATTCTGAGGTCTTGTTTGTCCTTTTTGTTTTGGTTTGTTTTGAATGTAGACATACACTAAGCTTTATTCTGCCATTCAGTGTTTTTTTAGTGCTTTATGACTTATCTATTTATGCATACTTGCTATTTTGGTTCCTTGTCTTCCAAGTGTATGCAGTATATTTACATTAGTGTACTGGTTGCATTTTTGACTGCTGAACCATTCACCTAAAAGCAGGATGTGAACGTAGAGGATACAGATGAAATGCTGTCCTTTTCCACATCATATGATATGTCCGCATCATATTCAGAAACTAGACTTTAAAAGTGTTTGAACCAATGTTGAAAAACCCAACAGCAGGAACAATATAGTGAATCAAAATCATAGCACAGCCCCTTCATTTCACAAAAAGTGAGAAGTGTTGTCACATGTAAAAATCACTGTAGTCATTCTGCATGATCTGGATTAATTGCCTCCCTTCCATCCTTGTCCTTCTCTTCTTTGTTGTTACTTTTCATATTAACTTTACGATCAGTTTCCCATCAGCCTTCATATATGTATGGCATTTTCCCCAACCATCCCCTCCACTTGTACATGAAATGTGAAAGTCACAAGACACAACAAAATCTAACCACAGAGTGAAATCAAGGAACTCTGCACAGCCATCATTGCTCTGAATTTTGACAAAAGAGGAATGTTACCAATGAGTTTGTGATACCTCATCAGAAGGCAACGAACCTGCTACTAGGTGATTTAACTCCTCCTCAGCAAAAAGTGCCCAAGAAAGCAATCAAAATCAGAGAAATGGGTCTTCAAAGGTAGTACTATGCTGATTAGCTCTTCTGTATTTTTTTCTGAGCTACACTACAAATTTTGATATTACCTCAGCCGAGGGGTGGGGTTGAATGTATAATAATTTCTCTATTGTAAATTGAGACAGCCAAAAGAATAGAGCAGGTTTTTTTGGTTTGTTTTCTTTTTTTCAAAGTACAAATGCCAAACACTTGCCTTCTTAGAGGTGTGTGAACATCTACTGCTTTTCCCACAGATATCTTGCAAGGAACTAGGAAACCAAGTGGAGCAGATTTACTGCTCTTTGTTGTTATACTCAAAGCATAATTTTGCATTTAGTTCTTAAAAGGCAACGGTTGCCTAAAGTGGTAGGAGAGCCAATGTTTTAGAGATAGTTAAGACAATACAAACATTCCACACACAGTTGATTAAATGAAAAGCAACACTAAATAACACTCTATCTATAGTACATATTTCATTCATTGCGCAGACCTGGCCTGAGGCTTGTTTAAAAAAGCACCAGATGTTTCTCTAAGAAATGTATTTGTCTTTGTGTAATGACAGATGCTCTTTGAAATCACAAAGTATGTAATAGCAGAGTTTGCCATTTGAAATCAGGAAATTCAATTTGTTTTCTCAGGGGCACAACTGAAGGGCAAAGCCCAGTAAGAATTGCTGTATAAACTAATGCTTTTCAACATTTTGTACTTGTCTTACTACTTTGAAGCTCATTTCCAACTCTGTTCCAAACAGAAATGGGAAAATCAGCTTCCAAATACGAGACCTCTGCCAGTAGGTATCTTTCCTCTGTACTTTCTCAGTGTGTTGGTTTACTGAAATGCAGGTTTGCCTTTTGTATTAGTCACTTCACATGGTCAGTAGTCTGGGCTTTAAATGAACTGATAGAATGGCTCATAGGGGAAAAACTTATTCAGTAGGAACAAATGAAATAGAAGAAATTTCTATAAACTGTGTAAAATGTCCTCTCAGTAATTCTTACAGTATTGCAAATGGAAATGATGAAATGCAGCAAAAGATGAATTCATGCCTAAATGTGATAGCAGACTGGTTTTCTTTCAAGGTTTTCAAAGCAGACTGGCATTCAAAAAATCACCAATATGATGAGCCCAATATAATGATGTGAGTTCATGTCTATGTATTAATAATCCAGAGAAAGTGACAAGCAAGCAGAAATAGGAGTTGGACTGAAAATAAGTTTTCAACCAGACAGGGATCAAAAACTGTGGAGAGAAAGAAGGCCCAAATTTTCCCTGTTTGGGCTTCTGTTACAAACCCATAACTTCTGCCTCTTTCATGACAAAGTTTTTCGAGGCTCAAAATGTGGAAGATTTTCATGATCTTTAGTTCATTAGAGATATGGGATACAAACTTTATAAAAACACCCAGTGTTTTGGACAAAAGTTAAAGCATACATTTTAGGTCACGCATCCTTAAGAGTACAAAGCAGTGGTGTAAACACTGTCTCCTAATGTATATGTCCTGCAACATGTCTGAATATGCAGAACATAATTCTTGTTACACTGGGAGCAGCAGAGTTGTTTCAGGCTATAGCAATTTAAGTCTAGATTGCTTTGAAGTGTCTAAGTCCAGGGTTTTTAACTTCTTTTTTTTGGTCTTTCAGTGGCCTCAGTGCTAAGAATTTGTTTTGGAATAAGCTCTCAAAAAATGTCAAACTCCTTTTGCTAAGAAATAACTTTTCTTGTAGGATATTTGGCAACCACTGGTTTGAAGTAAAAATAACACAAAACCCCAGTTTCTTGACATATCCCAGCCTGAGTGCAAGTGCGATATATGCTAATGTGTTGGCATGAAAAATAGGATTTTTTTATTGTGGTTTAACTACTTTAGTCTACAGCATTATAAATATTCATAATTCTCTAATAACAAGAGATATTATGGATTTTTCCACTGCTGTGAGTGGACACAGATTAAGTACACCTAATCTTTTTCTCACTTGTGTCACTGGGTTGTTCAATGACAATAGCCAGGAGGAGAGGAAATTCTGGGCCAAGACTTGTTCATACAGGAAAATCAGTGTGATTAAAACTTGGACATGCAATAAATGCCCCTGGAAAAGGCAATCCTGCCCTCCTGCTCCTCTGCACCTCTCCCCGCCTTGTGTCAGCATCAACATGTGCAGGGCCACATGCTGAAGTAGATCCAAGAGCAGACTGAAGCTGAACTGGCACGAAGGAGGGAGGTTCATTTATTTTTTTGGCTGGCACAGTGGGTGTTAGGCTATGATGTATGAGGAGAGAAGGGGAGGCTCTGCCCTAAGGCCCTACCCTTTGATAATACAGAGAGTCTTGTGAAAGCAGCTTCTCGACTTGGGCACCTTGTCTTCCCTTTTGTTTCTCCAGGGCTCCTGTCCATGTGTGCTGAAGGTGTGGCAGAGCACTCAGCTCTCAGAGAGCCGCAGTGAGGCTGAGGTGGCTGAGAGAAGCAGCTGCTGGGCTGAGTGTCAGCCTGCTGCTTTACAGCACACTGACCTGGCTGCCCTGAAAACAGAAAGGATAAAGCCTCCCTGCAGTCCTGCACGGTAAAAATCACGTCTTTCAGTTAAGCTGACTTGGTTTAATCAAGTGAATGAATACAAAAGAAGTCAAAATCTGACTCAGAGGTACAGATTGCAGAGCCAGTGTTGGGGAATTCCTGAATGTAGCCTTTCTTCAGATTTTGTAATGCATACAAATAGTGGTACATTTATGCCTACTTCCAGTAACAGCTTGCCCATTACTGAAAAAACATGCATCTAGCAAAATTATTTTCGGAAGTAATTACTGTGTTCTTAACCCTGCAGTGGCTGATACACACGCAACCCCTCATTTCTGAGCACTGTGCACTTCATGCGTACATGACTTCCATTCATTTATGAGCTTTTCCTTTGTTTTTAATTCTTGGCAACATTTAAAAAGTCTTTCACTATAAAATTTAAATCTTCAAAATAAGATAATGAGCTATTTTTTACCCACTCTTTGATCATTACTTAAGAAATACATCCTACTAACTGACATGTTCTTATGTGCTATATCTGGCTTTTAAGGCAGGATTTTTCTTATCATGCAATACACTTCTGGGAGTTTTAATTACAATACAAAGAGACACACAAGCCTGTGTTTAATTCTTTCTGACACTGAGGTTTTCCAAGTCCTAATTTTTACACTGTGTTGGTTTTTTTGCATTTTCTTCCCCCAATAATATATACAAAATCTTAGAACAAATTTCCACATAACAGACTTGAATTACATGCTGCATTCTTTTTTTTTTTTAAAAATCATAGTCATTAATTCAGGACTTGAATTACATGATCAAGCCTATGATGATTGCTGTGGTGCCACTCTACCTTGATCAAGACATTTGTGCTTCTCCCTACCAGCCTTTGCTCTCTAATTAACTTAACCTCATTAAAACACCAGAAATGTCCACTGCTAAAAGAAAGAAAAAGTGATTTGCTTGCTCCTGTTTTAGCTTGCTGGAATGGTGTGGCATAGGGTCTGGTGCAATTGCTCCTCCAGATGCTGGCACGGTGTGGATGTGTGGTGGCCAGTCAGTGGAGGTGAAGCTGTCAGGGTCACTGGATGAATTAGAAATCTGTAAATTCAGAGATACACATTCTCCCATGGCTGTTAATTCTAACCAACTAAGAAAACTGTCCCTCTCCCTTGGTTTTGTAATGAAAATTATATACCTCATAGAATCTGTGTGAATGCCTCCTCCTTTTATCTAATGTCTATGTCACCGGAGGAGTAGGGAAGCAGGCATGTAACTCCCACCAGTTTGCAAAACTCCTCTGTGAAATTTGTCCTTGAAAAATCTTGCTGGCAAAGTCCGCTGGCTGAGACATGGCAGCAGTTTTTGAAGGTGTCTGAAGTTAATGGACAAGAGCAGAGATTTGAGTCTTGGTGAATCTCTAATAAATATGAAATGTAACTTCAGAGAAGACAAGATTTCTCTCTGAAGGACTTGTTTTGTGTTTAAAAACAGGCATGTGCTTGCACTGCTTGCTGAACTTCATTTTCAGTAATAAATTTTTATCCCCCATTTTGCTCCAGGTTTCCCATAACCACTTCAGATCTTCAGCTTATCATGTCCCATCTAAGAATTTGGTCCCGAAAGAGACATCCTAGTTTATAAACTCACTTCTCCTACCACATCATAGAGTCCCTTCCATTACTTTACCCTCATCTACACATTCAAGGCATTTTCTGTAAATTTAGTTTTGTCCTTGAAGCTTCCAAAATGTGTTACACTTGTATTGTTTTATTCTTTTGATACTATATTTAAGCAAGAAAATTCCACATGCTCATAACAACCATCACATAAGGACCATCAGCATAGAACAAATACACACAAAATTGCTACCAAATGTTCTTAGTATATACTTTTCAATAAAAGAGAAACAAAAAACATGAATAGTCTGACTTCTCAACATGACTACTTAATTACTTACTTGACAAACATTCAATAATAAAATGCAAATGAATTCTTTCATGATTTCAAATTTTTATAGACATACAAGGTGCAGAAGGTTTTGGTGGGTGGGTGGTCTAAGAATTTGCCTTTTGTTCATTAGTTTTCCTTGAGATGTGAATAGGTCTCTGTTTCCTAAGTGGATCAGTGCAACAGTGATATATTATCAGATAACTCCAAAGGCAAATTGGTGGGGAAAGGGAGAAAACATGAATGAGCATCTTTTGCAAAAGATTGACTACTGCAAGTAGGAGCTACTGGTAATGAACTCCAGACATGGCTGCAGGAGTGATAAGAACAAGAAATGCTTTGGGCAACATTGTTCTACAAAAATAGCCCTTTTAAAATGCAACATGGCTGGCCTGTCTCTAGCAGCATAGCTGTTGAAAGCATCGCATGAAATTAATTGTACCATAGCTGACTCTTGACATGCCGGGCTCCTCCTTGTTTCAGATTTTACTTTGTGATCTTGTTAAGCTCTGGAAGTGGAACAGCAGACTCTTTCAACAGATAACACTAAGTTCAGCTACTCTTCTCTGTAGCTCCCTGTTATCTAGCATTAATGAAAAGATTAAGAATATCAGCTTATTTTCAGTTGATGGGAAAGGCTCTGGTTTTGGTTTTTTTTTTTTACAGTTATGAAAGGAGTGTCTGACACAATCTGGGAAAGTGCTGGCATTCAAACAAGTATTCTTCTGAACCCAGACAGTTATATAAGTTTCACTGGGTGCCATTGCCAATTAACCAAAAGCAATTTCTTTTGATATTACATATCACTTCAATGATGTTGTAAAGACATTGAAAACTTGAATATTTGCTACTTCTTTTCCTGAAGACTTTATTTGTTTGGGAATGTCAGATTCTAAACAATGTAGTTATTCATCATTAACTTTTTCCCAGTCTTCCTTCTGGAATAAAGTCCCTTTCAGGCCAGGCTTGTTGGGAAACTTCAAATGACGGAGACAACAACCAGACAGTAAACAAATGCACAAGTTCCGTTGTCATGGAAGTATTTTTAAGTCATGTCTTAAAAGCATTGCTCATACAAAGGTGTGCAGGTGTGCAAGCATGACTGTAGCTCTTGCAGTACAGCAATTATCTGGGTCCAAGGACTTTGCTGTTGGCAGAAGAATCAAGAGTTACAGTTAGCAGTCCACAATTTAGGCACAGAAAATTCAAAACAGATGTTTCTTGTAAAAGCCTGTCTCTTTGGAGAGAGTTAAGAATTTGGGGCAGAATCTTCTACAAAGTACCCACTACCACCTTTTCAAGGCATTTGTTTGCTGCTGGTTTTTGCTATTATTTTTCCTATTATTTGTATAATTATTGCAAAAACTCCTTGCAAAAACTTCTCGTTCTTTTAAAAACAATTTTAGTTGGGGGGCCCAGCTCCCAGCATTTGAGTTGTTCTGAAGGGAATTCTCAAGAAGTGAGAATTAAAATACATTTTCCACACTTCTTTAACCACAGCTGCAGTCAGTTATTTTTTTATGAACAGTTCTATATTAGTAGACTGAAAATATATGGAGTAATTAGCATGGCTATCTTATAGAAAGCAATCTTTTTTTCCATAAAAATGAAGTGAAATAGCTTGATCATCAATTTGTGTAATAAACAACTTTATGGAAACACAGAAATTATCATCTTTGGAAGCACCAGTGTTTGAAAGGCATGAAGATACATTCTGACATGAAATGGCATGGCTGAGATGGACAAGGAGGTGACATGGCCATTTTCCATTTCTCATAACCATATGAGAAGCAGAATATAATTCAAAGAGATTTTACTCCAACTGAAATCAGAAATACTTTGGTTTGAAGGTGTCTGAGTTCTTTCAAGTCATTTTAGATCAAACATAAGAGGAATTGAGGAGAATTTCAGCTGAATAATTGGATTACTCCAATGAAACTTTCACAGATATTTTGACCTTTTTGGGAAGATAGAATATTCAAGCACTTTCAGAAAATGTATAGAAGTGACTATACCAAAAGTCGCAAACTAAACCAGCAACCAATTTTTGTTTTTGGACTTGAGGTTTCAGGGTCCTAAGCAAAGTCTACCTTCTCACTTGGACTAAAATGAGAAGCTATTCTTCTTGTATTTTCAGATGAGATTAGTGGATATCTGATGCCATCTGAAAATATTCGGTGGATCCCATTTTTTCCTGAAGGCTGGAGGGCCTCCCAGGTTGTCCTTTGTCATACAAGCCCTGGGCTGATATGACACTCAGGGATGTCTAAAATCATGTCCTATGCCTATGCTTAAGGACTTGAAGCCTTGATGGTTTTGGGCATCTAGGACTAATAGGAGGATGTGAATGAACTTTGATGTCTGATCCTACCAGGTCTGAGAAACTGAGTCTTTACCTCAATGTTTAATATTTTAAAAGGCCACTTTAATATCCTGTGCAAGGAATTAACCGGGGAGAGCCTAACAATTCCCCTGCTCAAATTAACTTTTGAGTAGAGCAAAACACCAACTACAATTGCAGCTAGAAATCAATTTTTCCCCCCAATCATCTGATTCTTCTTTAATGAAAAAAGAAAAAAGGAAGTAATTTTCTCCCTTAAGATCAATAATCTATTACTCTGATGAAAACTGTGTTTCAGCTACCAGCCAGCTCCACAAATTGTGGGATCTGCTATGCAGTTTGCTACTAATTAGTGAGTAATACTCCATAAAAGCAATTGCGTGTGAACTCTTTCCTTTAAAAACACAACCCTCAATGGGAGTTGACTTCCTCACTCTCCTTTGAAAATTCCATCCCTGGTAATTCTTATTATATTAGTAGGCAGTTATTATTCAGGAATTATTACTGGCTAATTACATTCAGTGGAGAAGGCAGATAAGGAGGAAACCTCATGACTAATTACAGTAAATAGCATTCATGTCTTCTTAATGGTGGGGATACAGTGAGTTCTGCAAGGAACACTGCTTAGGAGCTGGAAAGGATGCAGAAATAAGTAATTTCTTCTTCTGAAGACACGTACCCTGCTGAAAGAGCTCTTCATTTTTCACATGATTGCACTTGTATTTTGTCTGCAGCTATTCACTGCCAAAGTCCTACACTGTTGAAAGATTGTGGCTTATGAACAAATTGCTGATCTGAGGTAGTCAAAATGACCAAAAATGTCAAATTCATACCCAGAATCTTGGTAAGTACAGGAAGAAACGGCACTACCTTTATCACACAGACATCTATTGGAGGAAATGCTATTTTTGTCCAAAAAAAAGTAACTGGTCAGAACTACAAGACATTAAACTACAGCAAATAGTCTCAGCCCAGTCAGGAGGACTTGAAATGTCCTAGAAAAGGTCACTGAGTGTGAATCATAACCCCCTGCATAATTGTTTCTGTCTTTTACTGGCAACGTGCTAGTACTGAGGATGCTTTTGGGTGTTTATTTTCTGTAACTGAGGTATTTACCCTGTGGTAAGCAGTCTCATGGAACAAAGAGTCTAAAAGAATGGTCTCTTAAAGAGACTTTTCTGTAGTGTCTGAGGATAATAGGAAGATTAATTAATTAAGCTCATTAAGTGTTGTTATTCTATCTTTTAAAATAGTTCATGGCAATATTAATGAATGTTATATTAGAATATGAGGCCAGATCCAAGGTTTTTGCAGCTCAACATGCTCTTTCTTCTTGTGACCTATAGCAAATGACATTATTCAGGAGGGTATGTAAGGGAAAAGCCTCAGATTCAAATATCTGGTGGGCATTGTCCTGTATTGTGATCGGCAAGACTGAATGACATATTCTCTATAAAAAAGCTTTCTAATCCAAATCATGTAGGAGCATGTGGTGTCTTCAGCAGAGGTTGAAAGAGAAAGAATCTCAGTATGACATGCCAGATCTGCATGCCAAAAAAGTATGTCTGACCTGGATTTGGGTCATAAGTTTAGGTATACATTCAGTGGGGTTTTTTCCCTCCTTAATTATTTTTGAACCTGCCACAGGAATGCTAATCTGCTGAAAACTGAACTCCGAGCTTTGAATATCCAGCATCCTTTTCTAATATGTGAATAATTTTGTTTCTCGCTGAAGGACTGTTAGCCTGGTCATAATATTTAGAATGGAGAAGATAAGGAACAGTCAGGCATGATATAAATATATTGAATGTGCGTTCTTCCATGTGTTTTCTCTTTGATATGTGTCTTTTAAAACATGTGACTCAGGCCAAAATAATTTAAAACTAAGAAAAGAGAACATTCTCTTCCACAACTACCTTGTACACTTTGAATATATTCCTCTTTTGTTAAGAATAAATGTAGGCATAAAGTGCAAAAATTTTAATTTTTATTTACATGAAGAAATAATAATCTAGGTTGTAAAATATATCAGTGTTTTTAAGCAAACAGCTTAGAATTTTGTTTCCAAGGATAAACTAAACTTCCCCAACATACAAGGAAGGGAAATAATTCCTTGCAAAATTAATTTTGATTTGAACATTCACAAACACTGTAGCTACAGAACCCTGCAGAGCAAAGTAAACACGACACCCTTGATAGTCTAGTGATCAATCCTTTTGCTCTAATACCTGAAGTTTTTAACTAAGTGGATTGCTTCTTATTTAAGGACCAATATACATGAATGAGTCTTTATATCATCCATGGGGGTCTACTTCCTTATACATGGAAAGCATCATTTGTCCTTGAGCTATAACCTGCAAAATGCAGCACCACAAAGTTTACAGTATTCTCATCTTTGACAGCACTGTAAACTTTATCAAAGATAATGGGAAGCACTTGTCCACAACATTTAGTACCAAGCTTGATAAAGATATAGCAGGGTAAAATCCTCACACTGTTTTCTCTGACTAGGAATTGAAATATTCTACTGGTGTCACTGAGATTGAAGGTGTCCCTTAATAAAGGACCAACATGTTGTTTACTTGACCCATTGTTTGTAACAATGTTATACACTGTACATGTCTGGAGAAATAATTTTATTTCCGCTAGATCATAGCAGCAACTGACCCACTGTGATTAAGATATCCTTTAATCCCTCTCCATTTGATCCAGAATTATTCAGAATTAAAGGTAGTATTTAATGAGGCTAAAATTAATTAATAACACTCATGTTTGATCCATAATACATTGAGTGTGCAGGTGGATCTCACTCAGTGAAAGAAACACAAAACCAGATTTTAGAAATCAAACAGTCAGCTGAGGTAGGCTGATAAAATTCTGCCCAAATCTGTTTTTCTCCCTGCATCTGCTCTCAGCTCATGTGCAAGTACATGAATTTGAAAATACATACTTGTAACTAAGAACAGAATTTGGCCTTCAGCTGTCTCTGCACCTCTTTCATAAAATTTCATTTTTCTTGGCAAATGATTTAAACATGTTCAATTGTATAGTTGTCCAACATAGCTATCTGCTCATTAGGCATTTGTGTTGTGGGGTAAGCTGTGGATCTGCAGTTAAACATGAGGTTTTAAACATATTCCTATAAACCCTGGTTTGTTTCAAGTCCAGCACAGATGTAGACTGTTCATCTTCATTTAATAGCTAGTATATCCCTGAGGTTTTGATATTTAAATGACATAATTTTCTCTTCTATACCTCATAATCTTCACCTCTTCATTAAATATTAGCTCCACTCCAGGATGACTGAACTTACTCTTGTTTAAATTTCCTTAATTCTTTTCCCACTGTCTCTTTCTTCAGAGCACAAACTGGAGCATTCTTACAAGCTTAAATCTTCCACTGAAACTGTTGCAGCCAATATTTTGTGGCCTGTTTTTATTCAAACTTCTTTTTGTGGCAGCTGTCACACATTTGGGAAAGCCCAAGGCACCCTTGGCCCCTATATTAGTTCCCCCAATTAAGACAAGGAAAGGAACCCTGGGCTTGGCTCTCTGTGAGTATTTTGCTACTACTCGTTTTGCTAAACAAATTACTCCTGATGGAAATCTTTCTGCAAGTGCTCAGTGAGCACTCCTTTCTCCCCTCCCCACATTGGTTCAAATATGATGACTGGGTTACTTTTCAGAGCACCTTAAGTACTTACATTACATATTTGCTAATCAAGAATAAATTTTAGTGACATTTATGCAACCCTCTGGTTTAGTTTGTGTAAATTGTGCATTCCCAATGCACAAAGAATGGACTTTATTACATTAGTGAAAATAGGACAAGCATTTAAAAGAAAGTATTATGTCCTCCAAAGCAATGCAAATGTATAAAAAAAATCAAAATTAAAGATGATAATGTTTGGATTCTGGGGATTAGGTGGGTGGGAAAAAAACCCCCATGAATGTGAAAAAAAAGAAATTAACCTTAGATCCATTGCTGGCATCCTTAGCTTGCACATATGTTTGGCAACCATGAAATACTTGAAATATGAGACCTGGCAGTACCATGGTGCCAGATATAGCTAGCATTAGAAATATTCTTCCAAATTATTAAAAAGTGCTCTGAAACTGCTGCAAAAACATAGTTCCTAATCTTAAAATATACTCCTTACATTGAGCATATAAATGTACTACTGTACTTTAACATTAAAATAAATTTAGGCATATTTACATACCCAGGACTGATTAACTTCCGTAAAATGCAAGTATGAAATGGCTCCAGGTCTCAAAATAACTTACAATTTTACTTTAGAAAGCTTTTGTTTTCCTTCATGGTGCCATCAAACAGACAGCTACAGCCTGTAGTTGCCAACAAAGGCTGTCTGTCAATAAGCAAGTCCTCTGTGCTTTTTCTTACCAGAATTTCTTTTTATTACATTGATCATAAGAAAGTGAGTGGGGTTAGCATTCATTCACTTTCCATAATTTTATCAGGTTCTAAATGGTGCTGATAAATAAGGTATATTTATTAAGTGATTAAATTACTATAATTATTTTAAGTTTCTTTCAAGTTTAGATATGTCAGTTCCTCTAGACATGTCTACTCAGAGTGTGGTGATTACATGAAAGACTGAAGGGCACTTAAAGGTAAACTTTCCAATCTTTGTGTAAGATTTATATATACAGAGTTTCTCATTTGCCTTCTGCAAGTATAGTATGATTTAAGAGGAACTGCTGCTTAAAACAGGAAAATCAAAAGGCTTGAAAAGTGCACTGATTGGAATGAAAATGAAGTTTGCTTTAAAAAATCATAAGTTGGGTAATCTGAAAGTGAAGAAATAGCTTTTTTTTTTTAGTGATATATAAAAAAGAAGCTTCTTTGACACCTTAATGGAATGATCCTTATTTTCTATTAGTATTATAACTAACACAACTCGAACCTCCATTTTTTAATACTGAAACTGGAAAAACTCAAAAGGTCCAGAGCTGGGGCATGGGGCTTTATTTTTAAAACTGAATAGCCTTATGTTTTGTGGGGTTTTTGTGTTTTGTTGTTTGTTTTTTTGTTTTGTTTTTTTTTTTTTTCCCATGAGCCATTCCAGCATTTTCAGTTTATGTTCTCTTTCAGAAATCAACAAATCAGAAGAAGTTGTTGATGACATGGGCAAGCTGGTTCCCAGCCAGTTTTACTAAAGTGTAACTTGAGGAAGACAAGCTAGGTGACCTCCACATTATCTTTTACTGGTAAAAGTCTACATGCACTTCAAGAATTCTACAGCTAAAACGTGCTGTAAAGAGAGTTCCATCATGCCACAAGGTGCTCCACATATTCTGCAAGAAGTTAGTATGAATAACACCAAGCAAAGAGAAGCCTACACTAAACTAGGCTGACAGTTTCCACAGTTATAAAATCTTCTGGATAAAGAAGTACCACAAATTCCTGATACAAAGACTGTTCAACATGAAATGGAAATATGTCTCTCTGGTGCTTTCTGTAATTTTAACCTGCCCCTCCTTTGGCTCACTCACTGGGCTTTGCCTGTGTTTTGAATCTGATCTCACTGTCCTGCTCAGCTTGGTCATTTTTTGAGAAATTACTGCAGCTGTTAATCTATGTGATCCCTGCAAGGGAGGGTGAGAACTGTGTAAACTAGCAGCACTGCTGTCTGTATGGCTACACTCTTGTCTTTATACAATAACATGGTATTTTCATAAATAAAAATACGAATGTCCCTTGGGAATGTGACACCTCCAGGTTCAGGGAATACATAAATAAATGTTCACCTGTTGAGGCTGAAATGGTAGAATTTTGTCAGACTTCTGCAGTCAGCCTGCTGGGATGTTGTCAACAAAATTCTCAGATGAGCAGACCACTGGCTTGATGATTCTTCTTGATCCCATCTTGATCCTATCTTGATACTTGTTATGTCCTGAAGTTGTGATATTTTCCTGGTCTGTATAAGTTCCTTTAACATTCCTACAGTGACATGGCCACCAGTACCCAACGCCTCATCTGTGACACTATTGTCGGTTTTTTCCAGTTTTGCCAAGCAAGATTCTGAATAGAACTGTGGTCATTTTCACTTGTCAGCAAGGAGAACTGCTCCTTGAACTCTGCCTCTAGCTGCACAGCACAACTCTACAAGAAGTAATTTAATGAGCTCGTAGTGGCAGAACTACTGTATGCTTGTGTTATAGGAGCAGTACAACCTGACTCATGTGCGTTGACTGCTGCTGAACATCTGGGAACTGAAGAAAATATCCATGCTTTACCCCAGATTTGCTATCTAGTGAGACCTAAATGAACCTATTGTGTGCTGCAATCCCTTTACCAAAAGCATACTTCTGAAAGTATCTGCTTGTGCTTGCAAGGAGGGTGAGCCTTCTGTTGCCTCTAAATCTGTAAAGGCAGCCCTAAGAGGCAGTCAATGTCTGCAGATTTAAAATCTTTTTCAATGTCTTTAAAAGAAGATGGGGTAATGAGCTATAGAAATGCACTCTTTCTCCTTTGTCCTAAGAGAATCTAAACATGCTCCAGGGAACAACAAAATTCTCTGTTACAGTAACAGCTCTGTTGTAATCCAGAAAGTTCTTCCCTGTTTAAAATCCTCTTTCTTCTATGCCAGTAAAATATACAGTAGAAAGAACTTAACAGCTGATAGTGGATTCTCCCCCTTGACTTTTCTTCAGAAAACTTCTCAGAGTTCTGGCTGTCACAAATCATTCAGTGTCCTAGCTAACTACACCCTGGCTTTGATGACCCTTTTTCCCTAGCTGCCTTATTTTCAGAAAATTGGTTTGGGTAAGACATAGCCCAAGCTAACCATGCACAAGTTGTGTGGAATGGTGTACATGGAAAATAAAGTTTAAACATTGAATTTAGTGATATAAAGCTTTTGAAGCACAGACAAATAAGAGTGGGAATAGCAGTCAGAAGCTCTAGGCACAGAGAAGCACTGAGACGAAAGCACCATTAATGCTATACTACATCAACACTGAAGAGCTGTCAGCCTAACCCACAGAAATGCCTACACTTCTCAAATAAACTTATCTACACTGCCCCATTCTGTATACTTGTAGAGCTGTGAGAACTGGTGACAGACAGATGTGGTCACTGCGTGCCAGAATCAACACAACTCCAAGTGTAGCCCAATCCTCATATCCTCTCTGTTGAGAGATCAGCCTTCAAATCTCCAGTTCTGACAGGAGGACATGTTTGTGTCAGATTGGACACAGGTTTCAGGAGGAGAGACAATAGTCACAACCACTATATCTAAGGTCAATTATCAGCCATTATTATATGGACAATTGATTGCAAAAAAAAAAGGGCGATCAACTCTATAAAAATATATACAAAATAGTATTTTAAATTCCTTGTTCTTCATATTTTGCATTTGTAAATCTCTCTAAAGCTGTAAAAGCATTTGCAATGTGGATATCTCAAATCTTGCTAGTTTCACTGGCAAGACACCAGAACATAATCTGTGTAAAGGTTGTTGGTGGCCTCTTTAATTTTAAATTTCTTACACTCTACTGCTGGTAGTTCTTTCTGTACACCTTTCTCTTCTAGTTCCTCAGAGTGTGATTTTCAGCAGCCAGAATTTTAACTAAATCAATTTGATTTAAAGTGGCTTGGGATAATGTGCATCCTGAGAATTGGAGGACTTCTAAGGCTCTCTTAGGCTTACCTAGAAACTTGGCCCTGAGTTATAAAGGCAAGTCCTCAGCAAAGAGGACATGAAATGCGTCTACTTCTTCGTCTTAATTCAATGAGAGACTCTCAGTCTCTGTGGAAATTGTTAGCTTTTAAAGACCAGTCTGCTTTTAATTATACCAATAAACTCTTTAGGGCTATCTGTCTATTAGGGAAAACATTGCTGGCATTGTTTTTAATACAATGTTTTTAATTTACTTAAAGGATAGGAAAATAGAGTTAAAACCATTGTCCTTCAAACAGGACTTGGAGGAGAATGAAAAATAAGTGCTGGGTTTGCCAGTGGCTAAGAATGGATTTTCAACAGACTGACACAAATTTTTCCTTCTTTTTCTGCCAAAATAATGCAATAAATAGTAGGGACATAAATGAAACACACGTTAGAAGTAACAGGTCATGGGCCACATCCTAGAAATCTTATTAGTACCCAATAAGTTCATAAAACTGGGAGCCCTGGAAAACTTGGATAGGAGCTCACTGCAACCTTCAGGAAGACGCAGACAGGATCTGGGACTCCAAATTGGAGAAAAAGAAGCAGCCCCCTAGTGTAGGTCTCTAGAGAAGCCAGAAAGAGATTTTAGTCACATATACTGTCACTGAGGAGTAGCTGAGGAGCCCTGAGGCATGGTCACACTGAATTTTGGGAGCCTTGTTGCTGTGCCTGTGTCTGAGGGAGGTTGGGTTCCGTGTCCCCAGCTGCCCATCTCAGTCTCAGGGCCAGCTTGGGGCAGCCCCAGGCTGTGTTTCTACATGTGTGGCATGGCTGGGACATCAAGGGGAGAGGAGTGGAGGGAGGAGCAAGAGCCTCCCAGGAGCCCAGTGTCCTATTCTCCTCTCCTAGAACAGACTAAACTTTCTGCAGCCCAGGAATCTGCCCAGGCTTCATCCTGGAGACATGAGCAGTTGTCACTGAATGTTGTAAGCAACGGGATGACTTACAACTTCTCACAGGGCAAGAGTTTTGGTGCCCTGAGTGGTCAGGACACAGACAGTTGCAGCACAGGTTACACTTACTGCCTTTTCTTGCTCTTCCCCAGCTTGCTATTTTTGTTGTCATTACAAATATTCCTTTATTTCTCATGTTTCTGATGTTTTCATCACATCAAAAATCTTTTGCTTCTTGGAAAATCCAGGATTTCTTTCATTCAAAACTTGATTTACCATTAATTTGGTAATTAAATCTCAAGAGTTTATACTTTTCTCTAAGTAGAGGTAGATGTTTGCAAATGATGTGTTGTACTAACAAGACATCTTTTCTTTCACAAAAGGTACAGTTACTAAAGGGAACATCTTGAAAGTCAAGTCCCCTGGAAGATTATTCTGTTTGACACTACTAAAAGGCAAAAGTCCCAGTTAAAATTAAATGACAGTTGTTTATATAAGCAGATCCTAGTTACTTTAATTATTGCTTTTGGCATGATCCTAGAAGTTTAATCTTTCTTAAATCCTGCAGTAATGTCTGCTGGCTATAGGGATTTAGTTACCATGAAAAAATATTCAGCCACAACCTAACCTAAATACAGCTATACACTAGGGCAGTGTTACCCAAGATAGCTTCACTTGAGTGAAATGGGAAGATTGTTCTCAATTACTAATTCAGTTAGAAGACTGAGGAACATGAGATATGTATAAATCTAATTCCTTTAGCATATCATTTAGCAATTTAAAAACGGCTCTAGGTCTTTGAAGTTAAAAGATCTTATTTGTATTGCCTGATGTAGGTCAGTCATTGCAGAACAATTTGCCCATTTACCTTTTTTTTAGAGAAGCCATTATTTTAAGAACAAAAAAGAATGCATTCATAATATGGATACCAGAGTGAAAGTGGTCTGCCATGTGGGAAGGAACTATCCCAGTGTGCACTGAGGAAGATTTCACTACAATTGCAGTTACACACCTTCAACTTGTTCTTGAAAGCATCATTAATTTAAGAAAAGCAGTGTTGTGACTCTATTGTGTTAGCTGGTGATAAAATTCCCTTTTGTGTTTTGCTGCAACTCAAGGTGGACTGTATCTCTACTTCTAGTTGTCACAACCCAAACAAAATATTTCTTTGTGACCTTTAAGAAATAAAGATTACATGTGCATTTCACTTCTGTGTTTTATTTCTGTCAGAACAATTTTTGGGTTTTGCAAAGATGATTGAAATGTAAAAAGCAACTTTAGGCATAGATTCATGTATTTTTTAAAGTTGAATGTAAGTTTATATTGCACTTAAAGATATTATATCAAAATAAAAAATAAAATAAAGAAATAGAAATATTTCTGGAAAGAGAGTAATCTTACTGGTAGGAAATTTCACTACTGACAAACCCATATATTTTTCTAAGGTTTCTAACTGAAACAAAAGGTTTCAGTTAAAAAGAATCAATCAGATCCAACACTATCAGAATATCCAATCATTCAACAACGACTGCATGTGGCCAAGCCACATTCTGTTAGCAATTCTGTTAGGAATCAAAGCAGCTGGTCTGTATGCAGCTACATTACACTGAGCTCATGTATCACCACCAAATAAGCATTTTATTTGTTTAACATAAAGAAGGGTGACATCAGGAAAAGAATTAGTGCCTGTAAAATGTTTGACAGTGACCTTTTGTGAACAGTACCTTAATTCCAGAGTGATTTCACCACTCCCTTACTATAATAGTGCTGAGAATTTTTATTCTTGGAGGAATCCTTTCTCAGATAAGGTATAACATTCATGCACTCAGCCCTTCTGATAACTGAACAACCCTTGATAACAGATCTTTTATAAAAAAAGTCAGAAAAAAATAGAGAAAAGCGTGATTTGAAAGAAAAACAGTGGCTACTTACAACTGTTTTCTAGAATGAGTAGGTGTAGTACACAGAAAAATGTAGATGTTATGTGTACAACATATCATTCATATTTACAAAAGCAGAGATTTCAGCCACATCCAGAAGAAAATAGCATTTTAATCAAAACATTAAGCACTTTTTTACATTTTTCTGTGATTTAGTATTGAGTAAAGCAGCCTGTAATATCTCTTTGTTAGTACGTGTTGCATTAATGGGTGTTTTTGAATCATTTTAGTGAGCTCTGGCATAAGACAGTAAGGAAGTACAAAAAATATGTTCCACACAAAGTTCTATACCAAGAGCTCATATGCTGTGTCAGAAACGATGTTGTAGATAGTGCTGACATACTTTTTGGCAATGTAAGAGAAAAGAGGAAAGTGTGTGGAGGTTAAATGGAATTAACAAAACACACCAAGCTATTTCTTACACATTAAAAATTGAATCGTACTCATCTCAAAATGCCTTTTGGGCTATTGGATATAGATCTCCTGACAGCTGCAGATGTAGTCACAGCAGTATTAGAAAAACAGAGATTTTTTTTCTTCCAAAGTTCAAGACCTGAGCACTACCTAAAAAGGGAGACATGCCTTCCAGCACTGAACTTTTGATATTCTTTTTACTTAAGTGCATACCAACACTTGGAGTTCAAAGCAAAAATTTAGTAACTAAAGGGATAAAAATTAATTTCAACTGTGATTATGTAACAATGAACAATACAACATAATTTTACCTGGGAAGCCCTGAAAATATCTGGCTGCTCTTTTGTTTTTATTTTCCTTTTGGGGAGAAAATAGACCAGGGAAATCAAGTGGTGTTATTCACCATTGTTTGAAATATTTCTAAGTTAGCAAACATTTCTGATATGTGTAAGTGGAGATCAGCAGCAGGTAGAAACATGAATGCTTTCTACAACAGTATTATTTGGTTTCAGGCTTAGATAGGTGGCTGTCCTTAGAGAAGTCCAGACGAACTGTTTCATTTAGGCCCCTGCTGAAGTCAGAGGTGTTTTCAGGCTGGTGACAGCCTCAGAATATACTATGAAAGTTCCAAAGCTACCCTGTATTTCAGTGAACACTCGCTCTGCTGTGATTGCAGCTGTACAGCTGCTTTCAGCCAGCCATGGTGCAGTTGTTTGATTTGTTTTGTCTCCGCTTTCTCCAGCTCAGTTTTCAGGCAGACTGAATCCCTGACCTAGTTCCAGCCACCTGAAGACTACAACTGGCATGCAGAAGAGCATCCGCCCTCCTCTTTTCAGGGGTGGTGCAGATTGTTTTTAAATTGATAGGCCTACTTAAGAAGAATCTAGAAGTAAATGTTCCTGAAAATAAGCATTTGAGGAGATGTCAAAGGACCAATGATAGATCTCTTCTTTCAAGAAAAAAGTCACATTAAGGGCTGCTATGTGTCCCTGCAGCCACCAAGTATTTCTGTAGAACAGAAGAGTAAGTAAAATTTTAATATTCTTTACCCACACTGATCACCAAAAAAATTAGATATTACAGTATCATGATGACACATAACAATCACATGGTTAAAACCTCTTAAACATTTGATCATCTTACTGCTTTGAAACAAATGTCACATTGTTATATTGTATCTATAAATCCTCCCTAACGCGTAATTTTTTTCCTCAGTCAGCCTTAAAGAAAAACATTCTTTCATGGTTTTAAATTGAGCTTACAAAACCTGATGCTTTGAAAGTGGAAAAAACCCCAAGGCATTCTTTCTAGCAGTAACCAAAGGAAAATTTCACAACAGGGATGCACTGTTCAGCCTCCCTTCTGGGCATGAAAATATTATTGAGAAGACTCAAAAGAGTGTAGTCTATTCTCTCAAAAGTAGTAGACCAAGTATTATCCTTCATTTTTTGTGGGTACAAATACCTTCCTTCAGAAAACATCTATGAGAAAAGTTTGCAAGTAACCTGATATCAAATGGAATCCTTATCTAGTGTGAGAATTGTTCTCAGGTCATGGATTACAGTCAGATTCTGGTCTCACAGAAGTCAATAAGATTTTTATTGTTGATTTCATGTGAACTAGTTAAAACTCAAAATTCTGCTAAGACAGTTTGACTTAACAGGAACTTCAAGGGACCTTTAGCATGAAGCAAGCAGAGCTTGGCTTCCAGCTGGACCACTGACCCTGCTGGCCACATTCACAGCTATAATTAGGTTCCTTTCTCCTCGTTGGGCAATATAATGGGCCTTTGAAGTCTGTATTTCCTTCCTGCATTTCTCTCCAAGTCACTAAAGGCTCCTGACTCGGCTCCAGCCTGGTCTCTCATGCCGAGCCATTGCCAATGTGCCACGCACTCTCTCCGGTTGCCGCATCCGCCCAGCTGAGGCCCCAGGCTCCTGGACTGGCACCAAAAGCTGCCCAAGAGCCTCTGGCTCTGAATTCTTGCCACAGATTCTTTAATCTACTCTCGGGAGGGGCAAATGGCCTCAGCTTCCTGACAAGTTAAAGGATTACCCTAGTGTGTGCAGAAAGCTGTGGAAATATGAGTTATGGGATGAGGAGTTCTGCATCAGCACCTTGGAAGTGGACTCCAGCTCCAGTCACTGGCCACAGACAGATATGAATTGCATGAAAAAGTCAGTAAAGAGTACCTTCTGGGCCCAGAAAGAGAATATACTGTGCCCTGAAGAGTATAACCTGACCATCTAATTCTTCCTCACTT
This sequence comes from Petroica traversi, assembly GCA_025920805.1. Taxonomy (NCBI): domain Eukaryota; kingdom Metazoa; phylum Chordata; class Aves; order Passeriformes; family Petroicidae; genus Petroica; species Petroica traversi. The sequence goes on from JAHLSL010000022.1 coordinate 28,125,923, forward strand.
TGCAGAGTATCTAACCACAAATGATAGGTTTGCAAGGAATTTTTCTTGTTTGTTATCTCTCTGCTCTTGGTTATTGTCTATTTTCTGCTTACCTATGAATTTATCATTCATGATTATTTGACTTTTTGTCTCAAGTGTTCTTAAATATCAAGAAAGGTAGGAGATACTTATTTTCTCTGGTGAGAAACACCGGAAACATTTTGTTGAAATCTATTCTATTTCTGTGTATCAATGTGTATAAAGACATATATATTACTATAAAAAACTTTTATTTGAACACTTTTGGTCTTCACATAGCTCTCATATTTATATTTTCATATATCAAACAGTTACAAATGTGTACAGCTTCTTATTAAAATGCAAATAAGTTTTCTACATACCAGTATGGCTAAATATATTTAATTTTCATATTGCAAAAACATACAATACTGTACAAAATGGTATTAAAAAGAAAGTATATAAAATGAAGTTATATTCCATCTCCATACTTATGTAATATAGAGTTATTATTTCCAAAGGTCCTAGGCTTTGGCAGTAATTTAAGGAAGTTTTAACTTTAATTCTCAAAGAGCTAGACAAACTGAAAGTTCAAAAAATATTTTTTCCAGTTATTTTCAAATTTTCTTTTGACAAATTAAAGCCAAACACTGTAACCTTAATGAGTTCCTAGAATATGGTTATTTTGAATCATAGTAGAGTGTTTGATTTAGAATATATTCTTATTAGGTTCATAATTTATTACATCCCTGATGTTAAAGGAACACTACATAATTTCAAGTAGCTGAAAAAATAAGATTTAAGTCTTTGTTAAGAGTTAAGGATGTAAGTGCTTTCCTGGACCAAGGCCACTATGCTTAACACTGAACCAGGTTTGCCAAGACTTCTTTCTGCCAAAACAGAGCATAGTAAAAACCAAATGCTTTTGGTTTGGCAAAGAGAAATTTTAAAATATTGGGAAGTTGAGTTTCTAGTAAAAGTATGCCACAAGGCATAGGTTAGCCTGGGGAGCAGGATTTACTCTTTTGCTTGAAGATGAAGGTTTTGGTTACTTTTCTCATAGGCATGAAAAAAGGGCTTTCTCTCAGGTCGCTCTGACTTAAAAAAAGGATGAACTTTCAGTGTAGAATTTCTAAACTCTTAGTTTGGAATAAGTATCCTCCCTAGCAGGGTGTGGAGCTTTCTCCCCCTTCCATGCTTTTCTTGGATTCATTCTATGTTGATACCAAAAGAGATTAATTTTCTCTGTGTGACAAGGAAATTATCCCAATGAAGATCTAGCCAGCAATTTGCAAAGCTTAGGCCTCAGTGAGAACAGGAATTCTGATAGGCAAACTTCCAGAGAAACCTTGCAATACTATGATACGGTAAATACTATGATACTTAAAATATAGTTATTTTATATGCAACTTTTTGTTGTTTATTTTATTATTTAATAGCATTATTTTGTCATTTATTAAAAAATGACGCGTTCAAGCATTTTTCTTCTTCTACAGTGACAGAAAAAGAGCTGTCTGGAGAAGGTAAAGAGATAATTGAGTGATTCCACAGATGGGTCTGAAGTACATGTGGGACTTTGTAAAGCATTTGGAAATAGTTTCAGATAAACTGATTTAAAGTTAGAAAATATAGGACAAGTATGAATAATCTTTAGCACACCAGGACCTAAAATCTTCAGCAAGTTGTTTTCTTTGGAGAGCTATTTTTCAAGCCTGAAAAGTTTCAGTTAAAATGTATTGGATGCCACTTATTTTCCCTATACTCAGAGCAGACATATCCGGTGACAAGAATGTCAGTCTCACTGCCAGTGAATAAGATAAGGGAAGTTTGCAGTTCATTGAAAATATTGAAAAATATCAATTTCATCTATTTTGAACATAAAACACATTAAAAATGCAAAGAAAAAGAAAATTCAAACCAAAACCACAAAAAATAAAAGAACAAACCAACTAAACCAAACCAAGAACATTTTTTATAAACCAGAAAAACATCATCAAGTACCTCCAGTTTTAGCTTATTTCTTGTTGAGATGGTTTCAGAAGTCAAGAAAATGTTTCAGTAACACCCTGTAAACTCCCTTAAGCAATTCAAGATTCAGGGTGTACCAGGGTTCAAATGGCTTAGATGAACCAATTTAAAAGTATCACAGAAGACAGATTGGAACCTGCAGATCTTATCTTTCCCTTCCTGTGTGATTTCTAGCTGGCCACTGATAGGTTTAAACCATAGAAACTAATGAAGATATTAAGAAAACCTATTTTATGCAGCAGCTGGCATTTAGCAATCATAAACAGCAACAAAACAATATTGTGGCTTGACGCTCATGGTTGTAACAATGATGTGATAGGAAGTGGGTGTCAAGTTCCCTTGGTGAGAAATAGGGAATAAATGAGACACTCTGAATCACCAATGAATCACTTACAGAGTTTGCTTCTGGTTTCTTGGCTTTTATTTCCAGAGTCTAAAATTATGACAGTTTTAAAATGATGGATGAAGGTGAACACTTCACAACATTCTCAAGTGTGTCATAAGGGTTAGATTACCATTAGACTTCCTAAGACCATGAAAACAGGAAAGTTTAACAACCAGCATTTACTGTTTCTTTTGGCTAATGTCAGAGTTAATGACTGTACAGATTCTTTGTAGAACAAGAAAGGATGAGGGAAGAAGGACAACCTCTTCATGGCCAGCAGCAAAACCACTGAGTTCAGCAGAGTTCAGGGAGTTATGGATTTCTCTCACAAAATTTAGAAGAATTCACACTCTTTAAGCACACACTGTGCTACATATTGAGTTGGAAAATTAATTACAGTTATTAATAAATATATGCACTTTGATAGCCAATAAAAATAAAGTGATAGCCTATGCTAATCTGAGCAACTGGGAGCTCCCTCAAATTCAAAACATGATGCCACTATTGAAGTTAAGAAAAATCAACCTGTTGAAGGGAACAATAAAACTATCTAGTTAGAGCATTTGAATGTATACATGCACATATATGGGTTTATTATCATCAGTATTAGCACTTAAATTGTTTTAAACAGAAGTTTCAAAAGCCATGTCAGAGTTCAGATGGTCAGTTTTAAATGGACTGCATCACATGAATTGAAATATTTACTATAAAGATACATGTTTACTATAAGGGTAAACATAAAGTTAGTTCTGCATTGATTCTGAATTCAGTAGAAGGAATAGGTCCAGGTTCTAGTGCCTGGTCACACCAGATGGAACCAAACAGAGACCAGATCCACTGTGTCAGAAGTTTTATTTTCCCCTTGCTTTGTTTATTCTGCTCTATGTGACAAACTGCACGCACTGAGCAGTCAGGACCAGGGAGAGCCTGGGCAAGGTTTGGTAAAACAAATGAAAATATTTATCCTGCAGCTTTTCCATCTGGGCATTTCTAGATTCAAATATGTGCAGCAATATTTGTCTATTTATTGACAATTGTATTGGCTGTATTTTTTATTTCTGCTATTAAATGATTGCGTTGAATTAGCAATGGCCTGGTATTATAATCTAGCCAGGTCTCTGGGATGATTGTTGCATACATTTCAACACTCCTGAGTTTACAATCCACTGGAATTACACTAAGAAAATGCTGAAGGAAAAAAAAAATCGTTTTTTTGTGACAAAGTGACATGTAATGGCTATGAGGAATATAAAGTGTGCTTTACAGACTCACAGCATTATGTGCTCTATATTAATGTCTGTATTTCTTCTGAGAGAAATTTCCTCAGAAGAGAAGCACTGTGTTGCATGTTGGACTGATTTATATATATATATTTTTTGTCACCTATGATCTAATAAATGCTTTGTGAAATGTTTGTCTCTGGTTAGAGTAAAATTTAAAAATTCAAAACTGGTTCTGGCTGTCATCTTAGGCCAGAATAAAGAGTAGGTTAAGTTAATGTGTAGGCTATTATCTTGGGAACAGTACCCCCTCTAATTTTTTTTCATTTTTGCATTTTCTGGTGCATGTTTTAAATTATAGAAGCACATTCTACTGTGAAAGATCTTGTTGGGTCATTCCATACCCTTTCCTTTCTAAGTTGAACTAAATCATAAAACTTAGCTTCCAGCAAAAGTTTTCAAAGCAAGAACACAATGTTCTTGACTATTACTCTCTTCCAGTCTCATGAAATTGTACATACCTCCTGCCAAATTGGAAATCAATGTTTTTAAATAAATCAAAACTTTTTATGTCTCTAATGGAGCTAGGTATCTTCTTCTTCCATACCTTGCATAATGGTCAATAAATGTCTCTGCAGAGGTAAAAACTGAAACGCACATCCTCCAAAAAATTTCCCCTTGTAAATATGTACTTGTATGTTGAGATTGTAGAGTCAAAAGCACAATACAATCAACATCATGACAGTTTATGGCATTGTCAGTAGCAGCTAGGAAGTTTCAGCATAAGAATATGAGAAATTAGTGGCCCAATTAGTCCAAGACTGACTCTAAGCTTGATTTGATACAAGGTTCTTGTCCAGTTTGATTTTTGCAGTATCAGATATATTACAATGAAACCTACATAACCACTTGGAAAACTGAAGTCCATAATTATTGGTAAAGGCCCAGACATCTCTGTGCTTGAAATAACTGATGCAAACGCAGTTGTGCTGACTCAAAGGATGAGTAAGAAAGGCTATGGTCAATTGACTATATTTTCCCTGGTTCCTAATATACACCACCAGTTATTCAGCATAGCTTTACATTTCCCATAGGTTTCAGCCACTCTAGAGATTACACCAATGCAGCTTCACTGGGTGCTTTTCATGGACTGCTGAGCTTAGTTCTCCCAAATGCAGGTAATTCTTTCATGTGCTACAGTTACCTACTAAATCTTCACAGAGCAGAGCCCTGGTAAAAAAATTAATGCGTGTTTATTCTGTAACCTCTGTCCTTATTGCTATCAGTAGCAGTAACCCAGATGATCCTAAGTATTTGAGGTCTAAGAACTATTTCACACTTACTGAGTCATATTAGAAGATAGACTTAGGCTTTTCAAAAGAAAGCCAGGTCAATTGACCAATGAAAAGACTGATTTTTCTAACATCTTTTTCAGTCCCTTATACCCTCAGTAAAAGAGCTAGATTTCTATCCAAAATTAACTGCAGAAGATTTTATAAATTGCTTGTGCTCTGAAGAGATGGAAAACATCTATGGTAAGTGGATTGAATTTTCCTCTCCTGGTCTCCAAATATTTCTCCCTCTGTCTAATGAGTGCAGAGGAAATGAAGGACCTGGGTTGGTGGATTCCCCTCCTCCACAGAAAAATTTACCACAGGTAAGTAAAGGAGACAGCACTGAACTTAGGCTGGGAGTTCGAAGAGTGATTCTTCATAGAAATAATTCCTGAAACTGCACACAGTGAGAGTCACTGTCACCATGTGTCTCAACATGCTTGTAGTCCACCTGAATCAAGTTGGGGAGCCCATGGTTGCCACACTGAAGTAAAACTGCTCTGACTCCAAATCAATGGTGAGAAAAATTCTGTAAGTTTTGATAAACAAACCCAAACACATCTATCCAGCATCTATATGTTTTTAAATATAGTAAGTGCTTATGCTGACATTGAAATTTCACAAGTACCAAATTTCTGCTTTCACAGACTAATCTGACCCCTCTCTAAACCAGACATAGTCTCTCCTTTGTGAGGTTGAGCAATTATTTTTCTCAGTTTTTTGGCTTCTACTTCCTTAGTTAAGGAGCAAAATAAAAAGTATACCTTGGGAGTTTAGGAAGTTATTAAGAAGAGAAACTTATTCAGGAAAGGAACTTCTTGTTTCTCACAGTTGCCAGACTCAGACAGAAGATGTCTCTTTCTTGTCTTCTGCCCTCCCCATTCCCAACTCCCCCCCCCTCACCCCCAGCTAAAAAATACATGGTGGTTATTTGACTCATTATATTTCTCTACAGGAATCATAATAGAACATTGGCCATTTGTTCATCTTCTTCAAAGAAAGTCCTGTGCCTCAATACACAACCTTTTCCAGACAAATGCTTTTATTTTACAGTTTCAACCTCCACAGTTTCACCTGGCCAGCTCCACCTAAGTATTTCATCAGTGTCACAGGTGGAGATAATTTGCTATGACTTCATGGTTATTATTCTTTCTCTTTGCAAATGAGATAAGCTATTATTGTCCCTGAGGGCAAACTATATTCTCTAGTGCTAGCAATGAGTCAGCAACGTGTTTTGATGCATGTGATCGTCTCACTGCATGAATTTTCACAAAACTGTACAGGGTGTTACCTGTTTGCTGTGCATTATCTACGTCTTATTGAAGTAGTGCATTCAGAGAGTCCGTCTAGATTGAAAAATAGATCGTAGGATCTGATGACGGAGAAACTCACCTGCAGAAAAGTTTCTTCCTTCTTATTCTTTCTACTTTCCCTCAAGGTCAACGAGAAAACTTTTAAACTAAGAGACTTCATCTGAAACCATGGAGTTATATATTTTGTAGAATGCTCCTTAAATACTCATTTTGAAGCTGTTTTAGTTAGTACAGTTAATGACCACATGGGAGACACACAGGGTATTGAGTGACACACTAGCATTGATACAGTACTGCAAGGCAGCAGAGGCAATAAAGCTGTTTTCAAGAGAGCCTTTAGACTGTGACATACAGAAAGGTAGGAAACCTGGTGGAATTCTGTCAGTGTTATAGTGCACTTCTGAGCATTTAATCTCATCTCCTAAATGCTTGATGATAGTAGATTTTGTGAGACAAAGGCTGTTTCATATCTCTCATGTAATAAAGCAAAGAAGAGGTCATCTGCCTTATCTTAATTTTTTTGTTATTAACTGAAGAAAGATTAAGGAAATTATGTTTAGCCCATGCTTTTTGAAGAATTCTTATGTTTTGAAAGGTTGTGGTGTTTGACCCAACTGTATTTCATCTACCTGCTATGGGATTTATAGCTATTAAACATTAGTGTTATATGGTAAATAAAGCCCTTGAACTGCACTTCCATAATACTCCACTGCACCTTTGAAAAAGTGTAGAGCATACTCTCAGCAGTGGGAGGGAAAGAATAGAGACTGAAGAGGGAGATTTGGCTGGGAGAAGAGCTATGGTAAGGCGTGCAGGAGATCCCCAAGAAGGCACCTGTTGATTATACTGTGCAGATGTCATGTTGCCTGGAATGCAAAAATTTTAAAAAATCACTGGGGGAAAAAAAAAAAAAGAGGAGGAATCACATTTCCTACAATCACGTGATGCAAAATAAGCAGAGGTATTTAGGCCATGAATTAATCTGTGAAAAGGGTTTAGTGTGAACAGAATTACCTGCATTGCCTGTTTGTCACTGGAGTAAAAGAGCACAAAAGCAAGAAATGGTGGGCAGCAGGTGGTCCCAGCCAATGCCTACACTCAGCTGCCATGGAAACATCCTGGGCTTTGCCAGGAGCTTCACTAAAAGTCTCAGACTGGTTTGCACTGTGAAATGGTAAACTTTAGTTTCTACTAGTTTTCTCTTTAACTACCTGTTGTGTTATACCTCAGGTTCCCTTCTGAGATATGAAAGAAAAAGAGGAACTGGAAAGAATTTTTCTTGTTTGAGGGTTTTGGAGATTTGTTATGGGGGGGGCATTAACAGCAACTCTTACAGAGAGTTTGTCATTGATGAAAATTTAGAAACATCTGTAAATGACTTTTTTTTTTTTTAAATTTCTCTCCAAGACACTGCGTACTTGCGTCTCTTGGATACATTTGTAAAGCTTGTTGTCTTTTGATATCAGTTCCCATTCTTTATATTTCCCCTTCAAGAAAGAAAACTTCTCTTCAAATGAAGAGTCAGTCCTAAAACAACAGAAAAAAAAAAAAAAGAAGCAAGTGGACTATTTATTTTAGATAAAAGGCATTATACTTGAAAGTAATTTGGGTTGTCTGTTTCTGCTGGTCATGTCAGGACCTATTTACTTTACCTGCAGGAGCAATCTGACTACAGTTATTTCCACACTTTGAGCTGAAACTCTATCAAAAGACAAAAGCACAGATGTGTCTATTGCAATTTGCACCTCAAGCTTTGTAAAAGGCTCAACAAAGCACTGTGTGGATGTGTTTAGCTTTCAGAAAGCAAAATTTTAACTATTTAAGAACAAATGTTTCAAATATTAAGAAGAATATAATTACAAAAAAGCCAATGAAAACAAAGCACACTCATAAACTTCCTCTTAAAAAATGATAATTAAGTACTACTGTTCTGAAGATTATAAAGATGTGATCATAATTTCTTGGTTCTTACTCCCAAGCATTTTTTTTCCTTCAGAGGAAAAATTCTCTTTTTATGTAAAATGCAGACTGTTGCTTTCTCATTGCAATACCTAAAATGTATGCTGTAATCAATGACTTGCTCCAAATAATAATTGTATCACTGAGAAACATGTTTCTGGGATGTTTTCTTTAGTCGTGTTAGCACTTCCTCTGTGCACAGTCTCTTGCTTCTCATCAATCTGGAGACTCTGCGGACAAATTACCTGCCTTTCATCTTTCTGCTAGAGGGTGAAAAAAGATTACTAGAGGGAAAAAAAAAGGGCTTAGTAAGAGTTTTTGTGTAATAGAGCTGGAATGTGAGACAGAGAACAGATAACAATTTTAGGAAGAAAGACTTTTTCAAAAGCAGAATGGAAAATGAATATGAGAAGATAAGTTATACCCTCTTTTATATGTATCTTTAAAGTTTCTAATTTGTAAAACTTTCATTTTTATTAATAAAAGGTACTATCTATTAAATGTATTATTGTTACTATTAACCTTCTGGTAGATGAACAACTCTCAGGGAAGAATTGTAATTTAACTGGAGAAGAAGGAAGGGCACATATTGATCTGCTTTTCCTTTCTTTTGAAGTAAAATAAGGAAGTGTGAAATTATGGCATAGGATCTGGTTCCTCTTCCTCAATACAAGCAGGACTAGACTTCTTATCATTTCATAATAAAGTAGAGAAGAATCTGTCTGAATGATGTTGAAGGATCTGATAACTTTAGTTTTACTTCATCCATCTCAGGGACTGCCAGACTTTGAATTTGATATTTGTAGATTAAAATTTTCTGAACTGCCAGATCTTCGCACTCTCTGACCAGAATTTCCAGCATTTGAGAACATTTGCTCACACTGATTGTCCTGGAAAGAGCTGCTTTATCAAAGTCTTGCAGGAAAATCTGAGAAATACGATATGAAGTTAAGTCTGATGAAGGTTGATACTGCCATAGGAAGGGGATAGTACTGGACTCTTCAAACTGGAGAGAGTTTAACCTGGGGTCTCCAGTATCTGTGTCCTGACCATGGGTCTGAGCAGAAGCCTGAATGAGATCCTCCTCTGGCAGTAGGAGCTGATTCATCTGTGCTGCTGAGAACAGAGCACATGGGGTAGGAAGGAAAGCAAAAAAGAACCTAATCTGGGGATTGGAGCACTCTGCTGTGGTGGGTTGACCTTGGCTGGATTCCAGTTACCCATCAAGCTGCTCTATCCCTCTCCTCCTCATTTGAACGGGGCAGGGAGAAAATAAGTTGGAAAAAACTCATGGGTCAAGATTAGGGCAATTTAATAAAGCAAAAGCAAAGGTCATGCAGAAGCACAGGAAACAAAAATATTTTATTGTCTGCTTCCCATCAGAAGTGGATGTATTGCCACTTCCCAGGAAGCAGGGCTCCAGTACACGTAGCAGTTGCTTCAGAAGAAAAATTAAGTAAATAACACATCACTTTTGACCCCTGACTCCCACGTCCCTCCTCTTTTCTTTTAGCTGCCATTGCTGAGAAGACACATGGTATGGAGTATTACAGTTGGTCCTGTATTCCTGTTGGTCAGTTTGGGTCAGCTGTCCTGGCCATACTGCTTCCCAAGATCATGCCCACCACCAACCTGCTGGTGAGGGAGCAATGCTGGACAGGGCTGATGCTGTGCAAGCTCTTCTCAGCAGTAGTGCAAACTCTGGTGTGTTATCAACAGCTTTCCAGCTGTCAATGCAGAGCACAGCACTGTGAGGGCTGCTGTGGGAAAATTAACCCCATCCCAGCCAGAAACAATACACCTGCTAAGGGACACAACTAAAATGCCATGTATGCATTTATATTAGATCATGTTGATGCATGCATTCATATTAGATCATCATCGAAAAAAACCAAAACTATTCCTGGAAGCAGGGACCACTATCCCAACGTTTTGCTGAAGCTGCATCTGAAATAAGCATATGGATTAAAATGAATTTTGTTCACTGTTGGTTTCTCAACAACCAATTTATTTGACATCTTACACAAAAACATGTAAGTGCATGTAAATGTATGTCAATATGCACTGAAACATGCATGAAAAGAAAAGTACTAATTTTCTTACCAGAATAATTTGCGAAAGTGTTAAGTCTTCAGTGGTAAAAAAAGAGGAAACAATCTAATTACTCTGTGCTTTATACCTTCTCTAACTGCTTCAAGTTTTCTTGGGAAAACACTTGCCAGAAACCTGTGGTTTCCTTATGTCTCAGAATTATATTGCTAGTTACTTGTATAATTTGTTGAGGTTTCATTTCAATTTTTAGATTCCAGCACTTACTTCTGTGATTTATTCTTACTAAAAGAAATCACCAGTTCCCCTCCCCTTAAAATCACTTTCCTGGATGATTAAGAAATGAAGTTCCACACTTCACAGGACTTCCCAAATTCTCTTTCTCCAAATACTATGTCCTGAAATTCCTTTAATACTGTTCCCAGAAAGTGACTCATGATCCTTTATTAATTGTAGAGTATGTAAACTTAACGAATGCACTAGAAATGTGTTTTTCTATTCTCACCATAGCTCGAAGGAAATAATTGCCAAGGCATTATCTCCAACTGATCTCCTACTGGTAGTGTAAATGTAACATTTATATGCTTAATTCTTTAAAACTTAGCCAAATCTTTTAAAAACGTTAATGTAGACCTGATTTCATTTCTATAGACCATATATTTAATTGCATGAATAATTGTAGACATTTAAGGCTAAACACTAATTCAATGAAAAATAAGGAAAAAAGCTCTCCTGCTGTAGGTTGGCCAATATTTTGCTCTGTTATGCATAAGTTTATTGCTGATATGGCACGTTGATTCTTTATTATTATTGGGTATTTGCACTGTAATAATCTGAATGATACTACATAGGAAGTAACCCACTTTTGTGAGTTGGATAGATAGGTTTATCCCAGTGTCAGGAAATAAATGGGAATATTCCAGTGTTAGCTACAGATGCATTCTCTGGTGTCATCAAGGGCATGTTTGGAGAAAAACCTTGTGTTTGTATAGAGATGGTAAGTGGAGCAGTTCATATTCTTAGTTATGTTGTGCCCTCTGGCAAGCCTGCCAGGAGAGTGCTGTGCTTGTTTTGTGAAGAGAAACCTCCTCCACATTCCAGCTTGAGCATATCTATTGTTTTCAGACATAAACAGATGTCTTCCTTACCTAAGGGAAGCTCTCAAAAATCTGGAAGTAAAACAGAAGAAACTGATGTGAAACCACAACAGTATTTGACCTGTCTGCATGCATTAATAATCTCAACTTTAGCTGAAGGCAGAGTTCTGTTGTGTTCCTTTTAATTTATTTGCTTGGTTTCTGCCCTGCAGTTTGGAAGAACAATAAAAGATATTATTATTAATTTTTAAAATTTCAATTTGGATTTTTTTAAATACATACATGCTTACTATGTCATTCAGAGCCTTTAAAAATTAGATAATTCAGGGATGCTTAAGAAGAGCTGGGAAAAGGGGCGGGGGGGTAAACATATTCTTCATTCTGCCAACTCTATTTCACAGGCCAAAATCTCAAAATTTTTGATGAGTTTAAATTACAGATCCAAAGCAGAGCTTTTTCTAATAATTCTAATAGGGATAATGAATTTTATTTGCATTAAACTTGTCTGGCTGCTAACAAAATGCCTATTTTTTGTGAGGTGGGCGGGGGGGCTTACATCTATACATTTCCTTTCTGTGACAGGCTGATCTTTTACACTAATGTCTATAGGACATTCAGACATGTGTTAGGGTTTAGCTCCCTGTGGGAGGCAAGGTGATAACCCCAAGTAAGTCAATTTTACAACTCCTCTATAAAGACAAGGCTCACAAAACTTACGCTACATTTGAGACTCATCTCCCTTGATTACCTTGTCTGTCTCCTCTCCTCACCCATCTACACCATGGTTACAACACAGACTGTAGGATGACATTAAAACAATTTTAATATTGAGTAACTACTGGGACTATTGAGAAAAAGCACTGTGTGTTCAATGGCAGCAGGATAAACATGTTGGTGAAGGGGAAGAAAGGGAAGTATTGAACACAGTGCAAAAACAAAGGAAGTGGAGAACTTTTAGGGAGAGGTGCAGTGCCCCAGGGAAAGCCACATGTCCCAGCTCAGAAAAGGCGGATCCAGCATCTCTCCAGCAAACCCCACTGCAGTGGCACTGCTGCCTTTGCTGTTTGTGTCATAGAGCAGAGACACAGCTGGCTTAGACCTGGGTTGGGCATCTCCCTGCAAGGTTGCACCCATTTGCAGAAGTAGCAGCTGGGATGCAACAAATCTTATGTAAAAGTAATGATGCCCAGAAACTTAGACTTTTTAACTATTATTTTTTAAATTCTCAGGCACCTGATGGTCAGAATAGAAATAGCTCATGAATTCTCAGTCCTGGAGTGATGAAACTGTAGTTCTACAAGAAGGAAAGAATGAGAATCTAGAGCATGGATGGCAAAAACAAAATGTGATGGAAGGATTCAAGAAATGAAAATCAATTCTACTTTTAATTATTGTAAATTTTAAGTGCCTTAAAATTTAAGTAGACACTTATGTCCATAAAAATCTGTGAGACATACTTTAAAATAAGAGACTAAGTATAAACTGAAATAACTCAGATATAGAAGAATTTAATCTGTGTCATTCATGAGTAAACTATAGAATGAAACTTGTTCATAAGGCAAACAAGGTTTTCAGCAGAAATTCTTAAGAATTATAGCTATCAAAATAGACTGCTATCTTTTATTTTATTTTTTATTTCTCAATGTGCATCATCTTGGTTTCCATGCTACGGTAGTGTGATTCATATCTTGTGGTTAGGAAGACTGACTTTTTGTTTCCAAAATTTCTGCTATGAGAAAACATCTGCTGAAATGTAGATAGTTTGTGGTGTGTGGATGAAATATGTATTCTTTATAACTTTCCCCAGTAAGAACAGACTCGTCACAAGACAAGTAAGAACACTATTCTCATAGTTACACTTTTGGCACATTATTCCCTAACAATATGATCAAGTATTTTTTTCTATTTAGAAGGAAAGGTCTCATGTGATATTTACATGTGTGTGATATGCATTCTTTCCAGGTTGTAGATGCATACATTACTCTCATTGCAGGGAAGACTATTCCTATAATGTCACATTTTAAAATAAAAATTAATATTCCATAAAACATAATAATTTCTATTACATAGAACAAAGCCTCTTACAATACCAAGAAACACTTGTTCAAATGAAAGTCAGTTATAAGTCTTAAGAACAGAGAAGTTTTCTTATCGAGTTGCAGTTTATCAGGCTGCAGTTGGAACTGTCTGTCATGTTAAAACATGAGTAATCATTGGCAGGGGTTCCCAACGCTGGTGGCATTGAATAGAGTTATCTATCTAGACCAGAAATCCACACCTTTGCATCCCTGTCCTTCTCTGCTTGCATTCTCAACTGGGGGCAACTCCCAGAAGGAGCATCAGACCCCCAGCCTTGGATATGGGGGGGTTATATCCATATATATATGGATATTATATATATATATATACATATATATATATATATATGTTACATATCTATGCTATCACTTAGCCACATTACCATCCTCAGTGCTTGATGGCTTAGGCAATTATCTTAGAAAAAAAAAGATCTCTTTCTCACCAAATAGGAGATACACCTCATATTTCCTATCTCAAAGCAGCCAGGTCTGTACCTCTTGCAGAAGTGCACCCAAGTCATCTGGAGAGACACAGAAACAGCTCTTCCTTGTTCTGCACAGACAGAAAAGTCAATCATTCCTTTGCCAGCAGTTACAATGGGTACTGTGGTTCAACACCATCTTTGTGGCGGATGGCATTATGTTCACACTACAGAGTGGTGCATACAGATGGGCTTCCTGGAATCTCTCTGTGGCCAAGACAACGCTGTCATTGTGCATTGTCGTATGGAAGGAAACTGGAGTTCTACAGTGTTTTGCTTGAGAATTCTCATACAATCAAAGGATCACTTAGGTTGAAAAAATCTTTAAGATCATTGTGTCCAACTTTTAACCCAACACCACCAAGTCCCTAGTAAGGTTGAGCTGTGTCCCTAATAAAGGCTTATATTTTGTGGTGGTCAGGAAACCTATGAGGTTTTTGAAGTTCTGGTTGCCTTAATTGGATCATTCTATATTTGCATATCTTCAGCAACGTCAAATGTTTGCATTTAGGGGAAACATATGTAATGAAATCATTAATACACTGTTGTCTAGCATTTTTAGCAGTTAGATGAGGAAGAATTCTAAAAAGACAAAATTTATGGCTTTCTTTTTAGTGCCACAATATTTGATTTCATAATTTACTCAAAAATCTTCTATTATTTTTGCAGTTAAGGGCTTTGATAGTCTTTTGGATGAATCAGAAATAACTCCAGGATGTTCTACTTCAGCAGTAATTCTGAGTTGCCAGAAAAAAATTGTCTCAAAATTGCTATAAAATAAAAAACAGGTTATATTTCACTTCTGTTTTCAGAACAACACTGACAGACCCACAGATAAAGCAACCGCTTCTATAGTTTTTTTAGCTGTCATGTCAGCTGGCATATGTGGATGAGCAAGGAAGAATGAGCTCTGCATTCATCCACAAAATGTGCAAATGCTGTGTGGTAGTGTGTGCCACCCTTTACTGCAACACCTGTTTTATAGATAAAGATGAACCTCCAGCTCTTATCATGGTCAAGAGTTCCTGCTGGAGCTAATCCTGCTGGAAATCCTGACTGCACTGGTGCTGCAGAGGGCTTTTTCTGTAGCACAGGGAAAACCAACAAGCCATACTGAATGCCAGTGTGACTACTCCAGTTCTTGCCCACAGGTTGTTTTGCTGAGAAAGACTGGACCAGGTGACCCATGAGGTCACCTTCCAATCTGGTATTCTATGATTCTACATACACATACAGTCCTTGGTGACATTCATTGCTACCTCTAAATTATTGATATGTTATTTTTATGGCAGAGATATAAATGGCATAAACGGGTATCATGTGGGAGGGTAGAAAGCATAATAAATTGCTTTCAGATTATCATTTGTTCCAATGAAACCTGACTGTTGTTGCTTTGATGATACGTTTAACTGCAGTAGGGAAAGCACCAGGTATACAGGCTGGTAATGAGGAGAGGAAGAGACTTTCTTTTCTGAAGTGGTTTTAGTCTAAGACAATCTGTCTGAGTTTTCTGGAATTATATACCTTTATTTGCTGTAGCTACTTAAATTGTTAAAGAGCTGTTAAGCTATTTAGTTTAATCAAATTTTATTTGATAAGAAAATATATAAAAAGCTTCTTGCACAGTGAAAGTGAAAAGAAAGACAGGAAAAACTAAAATTTTTAAAAAATATCTTTATCTTCCTGTGAAAAAAAACCACACTAGAAGGTGCTTAACCATTTCCTATCCATCTCAAGGGAAAAATACCTCTCTACAGCCTTGAATAAAGACAATAGCAAGATGAGCTATCTTGAAGAGATTGTGACAGTTCCAGTCACTAACAGCCAGCCATGTATAAATCCACTCTTCTTCTGTGGTTATACCTGTTCTAAATTTAAGCAACACAAAAGCAGACACACTAGGAAATATATCCTTGTATTTAAGTGGTCCCCTTCAAACCCTTCATGTGATCAAGTCTGTGTGAATTCTCAGAAAAAATAAAGGAGCGTGTTAGCTCCTAGCACATTATAAATCTTTCTGTGCATAACTATTGCTCAACAGACACTAAGGCCAGCATTTCATTTGCTTTGTTGGGTGTCCCAAACAACTCCACTGCAATTATCAAGACCTGAGGGATAATGCTGCAATATTTACCACGTACATCACTGGATAAATAACTACTCATCCAGATAACTTACATAGGTAATTTCATACTCAGCCTTTTCTTTTTCATGTTCCTTCAGCCTCATACACTTAACAGAAATTTCAGAGATCTTCACAATCCCTCCCACCCTGAGTGCCTCAGGTGTACATGCTCCCCATGCTAAAGATATCCCATAAAACACAGTTGAAAATAAATTTTCCCCAGTATCATGATAATGTTTTGCAACATGGGAAAAAGTTGTATTTCTTTAACAAGAAGAGAGAAATTGACTGTCTGAAAATAGTCCTTTACTCATTTAAATAAGTTTTTAAAATCAATGTTACATATAGTATGCTCACTTTTCCACAGAAAAGCTCAACTTAATTTCTTAATTAAATTGCATTCTAGATTTTAGAGAATATGGCATATTAACATGTGCTCATATACCCGGCTGGTTCTTTAAAACATGTGAAAATGTATTCCCACCTCTAAGTAGTTAAGGTAACAGATGTTTTATCTCCTTCTAGACTGATTTTTTTGCTTTGGCTGCTTTCTACTATGAAAAGCAGAAATATGCATTATGTTTGATGAGCAGCATGGTATTCAAAGACTGAAGTATTCAGATGTGATTCTAAGAAATACTATTTCATCCCAGGGCATAACTTTCCTCAGTGGTGTTGTACCATGATTTTCTCTAACTACTATTCTTTGGATTTTTTTCTTTTCTCACAGCTAGAAATAGAGCTCAGTTTTGCACAATTTATAGGCGTATCATATATTTTTCTTGATATTAGCCAGCACTAAAAGAATGTTTTTGATTTGAAATGCTTGAAGAAAGCAGTCATTGAGTGAAAGTGGGTGTTTCCCTGTTCTCTGACATTTTAATAACCTGAGTAAGCTTGACAGCCATATATTCCTCTTACCTCAGAGGGATTGCTCTTGCATGGAAGTGATCAGATGCTCTTAAGAGGGAGGATTCCTTGGAAAGGGAGCTGACAGTCTGATCAGCACAATGAGCACTGTGTCTATGTGAACTGTGACCTGATTCAAAGATCTTTATGCAACTTATGTCCTTGGTGACATTTTGAGAAGTCACGTTTCCTTTCTTGCTTCTCATTTTTGTACAAACTAGTCCAGGTTTCAGCTGGGATGGAGTTAATTTTCTTCTGAGTAACTAGTACTACTGTGTTGTGCTTTTTTCACTCGGTACGAGGATAATGTTGTGAACAAACTCATATTCATTTGCTGCTAAATAGTGCTTGCCCTTAGTCAAGGCCTTTCAGTGTCTCATGCTGTACTTCTAAGCAGGTGCACGAGAAGCTGGGAGGGACCATAGCCAGGACAGCTGGCTCAAACCAGCCAAAGGAATGTTCTGTACCATAGAACATCATTCCCAGTACATAAACTGAGGGAAGCTGGCTCAGAGGGGCTGATAGCTGCCCAGGGCTGGGCTGGGCATTGGTCAGCAAGTGGTGAGCCATTGTATTGTGTATCACTTCTCTTCCTTGGGTTTTACTTCTCTCTAATTTTTGTCTCCCTTTCCATTACTATTATTACTATCATATTATTATTATATTTTATTTTATTTGAGTTATTAAACTGTTCTTATCTCAAATCACAGGTATTACCTTTTTTCTGATTCTCCTTCCCATCCCACCACTGGTGTGTGTGGGGGGTGAGCACACAGCTGCATGGTACTTCCTTACTGGTTGGGGTTAAACCATGGCGACATAACAGCTAACACTCCAGTTATTCAATTTTAAAGTATTTTCCTTTTTTTTTTTTTTTTTTTTGTAGATATGAGGCTGGTTGTGAAGGGAAATTATTCTTTAGCGTCTCTCTGTGGAGACAAAAAGCCTCTTAAAACAGAGGACTACAAAAAAATATAGTGGGAGTAGAAATTACACTGAAGGTTTTGTCACCTGCAGAAACAACGTTGTTTCAGATCTATATTTCACTATTTGGTTGCATCAGTGAATACCTGGTATTAGAACAAAAACACGACTCTTCAGTTGTGGTTGGATTTCCGTCATTTTATCTGATCAACAAATATAGAAAGATCTTGTCTATCAAGTGGTTTAATATCTCTGTGGTATAAATGCCAAGAAATGGCAGAAATTTTCACTACTGGGCTGATGTACCTGAGTATTTAACTCTGCCAAAATGGTAAGGGAAACCTATGTCCAAATTAGAGGGATGAGCAGAAAACAGGAGTAACACTTTAAGCATTACTAGCCTGTTTTGGTGTGAAATACATCCAGTCAAATGCACACTGTGCAGTGGCAGGAGCATAAAAAGGAAAGGGGGGGGGGGAGCCACCCTTTTTGAGGTGTTTTAAAGCCTACCAAGAATGTCAAGTTGAAATGTCAACACTAAAACAAAAGTGCTTTGCTACAATACAGCAGACCTCAGAGTCAACATGGTGTCACTGAATTCAAATCTGCCTTAAAAAATTAGCAATTTCTGCTCACTATACATCCACTCAAGTATAAATTTTAAAGTAACAATAATGACCACCCTGCCCCCCAAAACTGTTGTTTTAAACATTGTTTTAAAGAAGAAAACTTTAGAAACAAATTAGGCTCTTATCATGTCTGGCAAAACTAGGAGTAATTGGAGAGGTGAAGGAAGAATTCCCTCGACACTTAGGTAGCTTCTGGCACATGAAGGGTAGGGTCTGACTTTCCCCTCAGAAAGCCAGTGGAGACCCCAGCACAAGGAGCTTCCATGGGAGCTAGGGCAGGTAAACAAGGTCTCTGGACTATGGAGGATTCTGACTGCAGGAAATGTCTCCTGAACCTCAGTGAAAGGTAATTTCTTTTCTCTGCAAGGTCTAAACAGCTTCTTACCTTTCACCGGGGATCACAGTGCCTTTTAGCACAAACTAAACCTGACAACTTGAAAGTAGCAAAAAGCTCTGCTCTCTGAATCTTTTGACTTGGCCTTTTATACTGCAATGTCCCAAGGCAAAATTCCTTATTTCTTCGCCACTAGAAAATATTTGCCCTTCCAAGAGATCTTTGAGTTCCTTCAACCTGTACAGAAGCTGTGGATTTGGGGAATGCCTGAACAAGACTGTCTCCCACATCATCATTCTGCTTTGATTTTTTTTGTTTCTTGTATATCTGAAGCCACTGATTTGTGAATCTGACAAAATAGAAACAACATGTTCTCTTTCAGGCAGATAGGTGGACTTCTGAGACGAACATTAGCACCTACCCAGTGCAAACATGCAGGGCAATGTTGATGTGCTGATGCTCAGAGCCCACTGATGAGTGAAGAAGAAATTTTCATGGTGAACTCAAGAAAATGGGTGCTCATTTGGTTAAAAGACTTACACTAAAATCAGAGGCTGAGCTGAAGAAAGACCTGGAATGAAAGAGGGTGGAGAACTTGCTCCTGCTAATGGCCAAAGGAGCCTTGCAGACTCATTTGCTAAGTGCATCACCTCTCAGAGTGTGGTGGCAGAAGCCACCCAAACCCAACGTGGCCACAGCACTTTCAAGAGGGACTTGTGGGCCCAGCACATGCCTGAGGTCAAAGGTTCTCTAACAGAGATTTAAGAGAGCACAATTACAAGCAGGTCAGGCTGCGTAAAGTTTTAGTGTCTGCAGCTGGGAAAATATAAAGTCACGTTTCCAATTTATCATTTGCTCCTGGCATTGCTGATGATACTTAAGTAATGGTTCTTAGAATAATTTACTCATCATGCTCAGATTTGGCTCAAGACTTTTCTTGTATTTGTATATATTTAGAGTTGCTCATGTCTGGAGTTTGTTAATTACAGCTTTTAAATCTGTTCGCCTTAGAATTGCAGAGATCATTTTATTTAAAATATCAGTAGGAACATAATAAACAAAGAGAGGAAAATAATCAAACATAACTGCCTTTAAGCTGATCCACATAATGTTGTATTGAATATCCCATCAAAATTAAAAATGCTTAGAAAAGAGTGATTCTATTATGACAGCAAAACCCAAATGCTTTCCGCTTCTTATTGGAAAGAATAATAAAATTGCATCATGTTGCTGCTTTAATCCAATTAGGGCTTGAAGAACATTAGTTTATTCACAGCCTTCTTTCATCTAACACTAGACAAAGCCCAGTATTAAATCATTATTGTGAGCTGCTTTAATATTGTAGATCCCAGTTCCATGTTTCTCACTCACACTGAAAATGGCCTGTTTTAAGAACTAACAGATTAATATTAGTACTTCTAGAAAATTAAAAAGATAGTTTTACGTGTAATTAATTATATATTAATAATCTCAGCTGTTTTAATTTCTAAGTGAAATGTGCTTTTAGCTTATCTGCAAACTAAGGTTTTGGAAAATGATATTTAGGGATATATTCAGTCACATATACTTCAGTCATATTACAAGTCATGCCTATTTTGTGGTTCACCCTTTTCCCAGGAGCCTCATATTTTATCTTTTCCATATTTTTATCAGCACAGAATCTTTCTCAGTTCCCAGAAGGCTTGTTTTAAGCTACTTGTTTCCAGTTTGTTTCAAATCTTTTCCTACAATATCTTTCCATGCTGTACAGAGCAGCTATTCACCAGATGCCAGATGCATGAAGTGCTCTTCAACTGGCTGCTTTCCTCAAAATTACTGATTCCTATGTCAAACTAATTTCTAATTTTTGGACTTAATAGCTGCTGATTGTGCTGTTACCTCAAGGCAGTTGTTATTGGAAACAGTCCAGGCATCAGTGACTACTGTCACAAAACTTTCAAAAAATTCTCAATCCCTTTCTCAATCCCTCTCTCATTTATTTTTCCTGGAATTTCTAAGGCTGAGCAACCAAACGTCAGTAGCAGTAGGAAATTGTGGAAGCCAGAACTTGCTGCAGAGCTAGAGTGTGACTTTCGTAATCTATGAGACCTAAATTTCAACTGTTTCTTTTACATCCTGAACAAGGTTATTTTATTATTTTTTTCTCAGAAATTATTTAAACCCATATGATAATGTAGGTATAGTTCATGGAAATTACTTCCTTGGCTACCCTATCAGGCCCTTTAACATTTTATCTCAGAAGATGAAAAATGTCTAAAACTACAGCACAGTTTCAAATTTTCTCCATACCCAATGTGCCTTACAGCTGACACCTTGAGGGCTGTCTACTCGTTATAAGTCATAGAACTGAAAAATATGAGGATAGAACTGCTTAGTGTAAAATGCTGCACACTACTGAGTCTAGAGCACAAACTCTAAAGTGCAGGAAAAATACCTGCAGTATTTTGCTGCATTTGTACACAGTTATTAGGATACAGCCTTCAATTACATGATCGTGAGTGATCTTATTCCATAACACTCGATGTTTATTCTGGTCTCTCAAGAATTATATAAGAAGGAAGATTTAAGGTTTCTCAAACAACTGATGCTGAATTTTTACTGTCTTCTTTGCAATAAGCTACAATTTGTTATATTTTTATATGTAATAATGGTAGATATGACGGAAGCGTCTTTGGGAGTTTACAAAACTACATTCAGGTAGGATATTAATACTGCTTATCAATTTTCTAGGATTCATCTCTCTCATTCTTATTTAGGTCTTTCAAAAGCCTCTTTTATTCTAACTACTTCATATCCTACAGCAGATGTTTTGCTGATCCTTTTCTCAGAAAAAGAAGAGAACACAAAAGCAACTACTCCCCAGGAGCACAATCTGATCCCTTTAAGGGCTTACTTTAAGCCTCCCATCTGAAGGATTTTGTGGGAAAGCACCTGAGGAGTGAATACTTCTGATTTGCAGGGAGCTGCTTTCCCTTGAAAAGTGATGATTACAGCAAGATGATGGGGAGCTGGCCATCCCTCCCATTGTTCCAGTCACAGGAACAACACAGAAGGATGGAATAAAGGCCAGAATATCATATTTGACAGTATTCATTTGGTGAAATGTCCATACAGAAATCCCATAGGTAATGTGTATACACAACTGTGTTGGGTAAATGATTGAATAATCCCTAAAATAAGGATCAAAATAGAGGTTGCAAGAACTACTATTTATTTTCCTCTCTGCATTTCAATTCATGTTACAGGAGACTTTTCCTGACATAAATTTATCTAGAGTTATCATAGATGCCTCATTTATATCTGATGCAATGCATTAAAATAGAGCTGAATAATCTAATCTATAACCCGTGCTTTCTGTTTCTAAATATAATGATCAAATAAAGTTCCTTAAGTTTATATGCTGATTCTTCTGCTTCAGGGTCCAGTTTCCTCAGTGCTAACAGCATGGTTACAGGTGTCCAGTCTTCTCCATGCCGGCCCTGGAGGTCAGCTACATCCAACTATTTCAGACACAGATGAGAAGAAGAGTATTTACCTGTTTGCTTTGTTTTTTTATGAAAATACATAATGTTCTTGGGTGGTGGCTAAAGAAATAATGTTTTCTGTCTTACATACTCCCAGGCATGACAGACAAGATAAATGACATGTTCATCAAGACATTTCATCTGCTAGAGAAACTCCTGAGAGTATTTTGAAATCCATCCTCATCTAGGAGTGTTAGTCCACATGTGGATGTGGGCTTGTTTTACAACACTTCTCTTTTTTTGCCTCAGAGGTAAGTGTGTATGTGATCAGTATTCCTGAATGGAGGTACTGTTTTCATTCACAACTTTAGAAAGATCTCCTGCAAAGAAAAAAGGTTAATCACTTAGATTCTCAAACCTGTAATAAAGATTATTAAATACAGATAGTCCTTAGCCAAAAAGCTCGCCAGGTTTTTTTGGTGTGAGTTTTTAGGTCAGAGCCTGTAGATGTACAGATATTTTCATGTTTGGATTTGAATGTGTACAAATCCAGAGAGTGTTTGAATCTCAGATTAGGATCTTAATTTTCCTATGTGAAAGAAATAGTACAGAGCTTTTCAAAGTTAAGAAAAAACTACAATTATAATTTAAAAGTACACTGTCAACTTTTTTATTTTTTTACACACTAAATATTGGTTCAATTTCTTGTGAAGCTAGTAGACTGCAACATCTTTGTTATTCTTGTTACCATTTTTATTATGTTAAAGAGAAAGGGGAAGTAAACCTGAACTGACTTTTGTC
Source organism: Petroica traversi (assembly GCA_025920805.1). Taxonomy (NCBI): domain Eukaryota; kingdom Metazoa; phylum Chordata; class Aves; order Passeriformes; family Petroicidae; genus Petroica; species Petroica traversi. The sequence goes on from JAHLSL010000022.1 coordinate 28,149,051, forward strand.
AGCACTATCAGTGTGTTTCTGCGTAGATTCTGTGTGAAAAAGACAAAAAGATTCTGAGAATAAAGAAGTCTGACGAAGTCCAGGAAACATTTTACCTCACTATTCTTCCTCTTTTCATTTTACTTCCCACCAAATCTTTCTTAGGTTTCCCTTGTTTTGGTAAAAATAATAGAATGAACACATGTGTCAAGTTGAATAGAGGAATGACTATTTATTGTCCCATTTTTTTAAAAAAAAATTCCAATCTTCTTTGCTAAAGCAGTTAAGGAAAAATTAAGTCTTATAATAATCAGAAGCATTTGTTTGATATGGAAATCTATGTAGATGAAATACAGAGGTATTATTGTGACTACTGAAGTGGGACAGTACCTCTCTCAAGAACAGGCATTTTTTCATTATGGTGCAAACTTTTGCTTCTTTTACCTTAATCCTCAAGAGACCTGACACCCTTATACATGCCATTATCCTTACACCCTTTCAGTGGTCTTAGGACTGCCTTTGGTTCATGCCTTCATTCACTATCTCCCTAAGTGTAAAATGCAAAGAGGGATTGATTTCTCCGCTTCTCTCCCTGGAAGCATCCTGAAGCCCAGTATTTCCCCTGTTAAATTTAATAAGTATTAAATTTAGTGTCCAGTTGCTGCAAAAGCAGCTGAGGACAGATAACTGTTGTCTTCTTGGAGATGAGAAGTGATTGAAGTTGGTCACACCCCCAAGGAAAATCAAAAGGTCTCCATAGGTTTCTTCATTTGGGAGTTGTGGGAATCCAGAAGTTTTCTCCAAAACTGGAGGCAGTATGAGCCACGTCTTTTTCAAACATCAGTTCATCAAGTTGCATAATCATGAAAAAGGTACAAGTGAGTTTTACAATTCTGTAGAATAATTCACACACAAAATTATATGAATATATTATGACACCAAGTCCTGAAACTCTAAGGTCTATTTAGAACTCTGGTATTTTCTCTTGTATAAGACAAAGAGAGTGGGTTTTTTTCTGTTTGTTTGGGGGTTTTTTTGTTTGGTTTGGTTTGGTTTTGAAGGCATTTTTAATAAAAAATAAAGCCAACAGCAAATACCACGGAAGGTGAACGGGAATACATATTGTACCTTTGTTTCTAATAATCCAAATACTATGTTTACACCTAGAATAAGAAGAAAAGGTTTTTTTACCTTTTAAATAGTTCTGCAAGAACTGATCTTTTATAGTTGTCGAGGAGAGAGGGCTCTCAATTTAAGGAAATTTAGGCAAACCTTTTAGGAAAAGAAATTGGATATAAAAGATATTATGAACTTATCTTCATAGCTGTTCTCCAACAGAAATAGCTAATTTAATAATAAAATATCAATGGAAATATGGATCCTTATGGTTAAACAAGACTTTAAAATTATATTTTATACAAAATATTTTTCAATATTTTAAATAGAAGGTTGGCTGCTTTTCCATCGGAGATTTATCTATATACTCAGAAGTCACCTCAAGTTCAAAAAAAAGGTAGTCAGACCCACTGATACTTTGTAATTTTATATGCTACATACCAACTACAGACATGGCCTTCAGCATTAGGATATAATGAGTCTACGAGGTGTCATCATTCCCTCATCTTCCTCCCAGAAAACATTATTACTCAGAAATTTTCACAGCTGGGAAGAGGGTAAAGAAATATTTGAGAGCCATTATTTTCAAGTAATTAATAACTCATTTTAATTAAAATATTTTTGAAACTGCCCCTGGGAATTTTGTGTGTAGAGTGCAGGGCATACTCTACTATGATGTGGAGCCTTGCAAAAAAAAAAAAAAAAAAAAGCATCCAGGCTTTGTAAATAGATTTTTAGTGGCTGGAAGGTTCTCTTGCACAGGCAGATTTGTGTAGTGCCAGGTGCTGGCACCTCTGAAATCTCAGCTGAAGTAGGTTATGGCTTTGTCTAAACTGGGGTAATTGCGCATGATGGTTTATACAATGACGAATTGCTCGTTGCATTTACAGGACTCCGTGCAGTTGTTAGCTTTAGCACTGCTATATAAAGCATTAAGCTTATTACGCCCAAAAGAATTAAATTATGCTGAGGCAATTTGATTACTTGTGTCCAAAGGAAGACACAATTGCAATGAGGTAAAAGCTTGAAGTGAATGTTATTAACAGTATTTTCTTAAGTATTTTCATTAAATCTATTTTTCCTTTTATTATGTTCATTTGCTGTCCCTGTAAAAATGTCTTTTGATTTCCAGGTGATTCAAAGTATGAAAGTTAATTGAGCTTTTTAATCTTATTTCAGTGTTCATACCCACTACAAACAATATTGTGTTCACAATCTATATCAGAAATTCTGGATTTATTTGAATTCTTTCAAAATGTTAAATGATAGGCATCTTAGTTTAAAATTTTCTTGAAACATCCAGGTCTGTGTATGATTGTGATACAAAAAATATAATAGCACTTACTAATTTAAGTCTGCCAAAATTAGACCAGTCATGAATGGAAGCTGGTTGGTATTTCACCAGCATTATTTTTAGTAAAACATAAGTGCCTCATGGTGGGCTGCTAAATGCTGGAGAAGAGAGAAGACTGCTGAAGTAATGAAGTAACACTCACAAATCAACAAATTCTGGCAGCAGCAGATTATTCACAATCATTGCCTTGCCTTCAGAAGCAGGTAGTGATGCAGTGATGGCAAGTGCTGGCTCATGGGCCGCCTTCACAGCACAGTTATTTTCAGCAATATATAATTTGATAAGCATTTTCATCTCAGCACAATTTAGCATATTTATTCCTCCGTAAGTTTTAATTCCGCTTAAGAGGAATGATCCTATCAACATAAAGAGGTCATAAGGATTGCTGCATGATCAGATTAACCTCTCTTCGACTTCATTGCCTCCAAGCTTTAGATCAGTTCTCCTTGATTTTGGAAACAGTTTGTGTGCTGTTTCCAGGCTATTCTCTCCAATTTACTGAATTATACTATATTTATTTAATACTAATTATTTGTTTCTAATATTATTTATAGGCCCATTTCCAGCACATAGCCTGATTCCATGAGGATAACATTATCTAGGCACTGTATTTTAGGACTTTTCTCTCTTTTAATTTTTTGAACTTTTTAGTTTGTAACTAGTTGGCTGTACCATACATAAAACAAATTCACACAGACATTAAAAATGATCTCTTTCCTTCTTCACAAACTGAAGTGAACAAACATAACAGTTATTTACAGTGCTGCTTGCAGAACCAGAGCCATCAGAAGACTGAAGCCATATGGATTTGTGAATTTTAGCTTACTGTTGGAGAAGTCTTTAAATGCTTGCTATGGTGCCTAAAACAATACATGTGAATTTTCTATGTGGTTGCTTCCAACACCCCATACCCTCATGCTTCCTCATTGCCTCTGAAGGGCTTGAAACACCTGATTGCTGGAGGTTTTATTGGGAGAACTGAGAGAGAAAATGTCAACTTTGTTTCCCTCCAGGATGAAAATATGGAATGAAAGAAAACAGGCGTGACTCAGGGTTTTGCCTAACCAGGGTTTATGTAGTATGCTTATGCTTCAGGACCTGCTTAATAGTTTTTTAAATTAGTGCCATTGTTATCCATATGCTTGCTTGAAACATAACAGTGTAAGAGCAATGATTCCTTGACAGTGTTTCCCTGGGAACTATTCAGTTTTGTATTGTTTTCCACACAGTAACGAAATCCCCTCAGAAGAAATTTGGTAACTGGGTATTAATGTATTGCTACTGGGCTTTGATATTGTTATTACCTGTATTGTTGTTAATTGTGATTGTATTTGTAATACGGTATATTAAGGAATGTAAGGTATTCCATAACTGTTGGATTTCAGGCAGGATTTTCAGTTTAATTCTGACTTTTCAAGGCCCAGATTCTTAGGATAATTCAAATCTGTATATTAATTATTATGCAGAATATAAACTCATGTCTATTTATTTAACCTGGATACTTTCAAGTAGAGTAATTAACACATGGGAAATGCGCCTGAGATTCCATTCAAAAACTGAGCCTGAATTGTGTTGCATTGTGCATGGTACTGCATAAACCCGTGGCAAAAAGCAAATTTATAACCATTTTGAGTAGAGCTGGATCCAAGCAGTTTATTTATGTATGAGATTCACTTATTTCAGAAAATCCACTGAGCACTAATCCTGACTTTGTTTCAGTTGACATTGAAAAAAGAAAATATTGCAGTGCTTTTTAAAGTGTTTACTCCAAAGGCTGGAAGACTTAACCCATGCTCAAATGAAGGAATTTTCTTTTATAAAATAAGCTTAGAGATGTGGAAATGTTCAATTTTTTTCTACCAGGTACGAATTATTGCTGTTTCAGTTCAACCCAAATAATTTTTCTTATTCTCTCCCACCTTTCTTTTTCACCCCTAGAAAAATAGAAGAGTCTATATTTAAGAACAGGTCTCAACTTACATGCTAAACCTGCAATTTTCCATTGTGTTTACAAGTCAGAATGATTTATATCTACTAATTTCAACCTCTGTGTTTGTCTACTAACACGGTAAGAGTCACCGTAGGTAAAACAGCATGCAAGCATTTTCATAAGAACTATTAAAAAAAGTATTTGTTTGCATTGCATCTCATATCACTTCACAAGTCTTCAATTTAGACATCTGGAACATTTTCTTGAAGAATATAATTCAATTTCAGTATGAAAGTAATTAAAGAGAATATTTCTATTTCTGGATTTTTGTTTGTTTTTCTCCTGTTGCTTGTTTTCTCCATGCCTTCAAAATAACCAAAGTTGTGCGTGTTTTCATGAATGTGTCTTTGTGTGAGATACAGCTGCAGAAGAAACAAAACAGATTCTGATCAAGGGTGAGAGAGGTACTTTCAATGACTAATGTGTTTGGTTTTGTATTGTTGCCTATCTGCTTAACAGCAAGGCATTAGATAAAAGAAAGTAATAAAAGGAAGGCTTTAAAAAGTGAGATAGAAGGGTACAATAATGATACTGGTACAAATTCTCTACCTCTACAGAGCTATAGGGAAAAGTGTTTGAACATTGGGTAGGTTGGGATAAGGGTGCTTGGCAAGAATAAAACATAGTTAAGTAGTAATCCCCCAACAGGGGAAACCACAAACATAAGAAATCCTGGAAATAGCTGGAAGCTTGAAAAGAAAGAAGAAGCTATCAAAATTGTGCTGTTGATATCAGCTCAAACAACAGGATGATTTTTTGTTTGCTTTCTTTTCAGTGGTGGGATTTGCTCACAAAGAGGATTTATTTATTTATTACTTCTCCTAAAGGCTTTTTACCTAGCAAAAAGTAATATAAATTACTTTCTTTCTAAACCCCCATGTCAGCACAAACATGCTGTGACAAGTTCCCCTGAGGAAAGTCCTGTAGGGTCCAAATCTCAGCTGAAATTCCTGCGTGAGCCATGCTGAATGTTTGCTACCTGACTGCTGGTCGGACTGACTAGATTGCAGAATACTGACTTGAAAGGTAGAAAAGCCTGAGGATCTGTACATCTGGCAGTACAGGTGGCTGCTCATCAAACCAAGGAGCACCATCGGAGATTTATTTTGAATCCTATCACTCCTTACAAAAATACGATGAAATTGCAAAAGTAACCTTTGCTATCTTCTATTAAATTTATATTCATTAATATTTCTCCCTGGACCACATTTAGACTACCAGTCTCGAGCAGTTTGTAACTGAGCCTGCAGGTCAGCACACTCCCACAGCACATTCCTTCCTACTGATGTTTCAGCTTTCATTGTAAACTGGAGTAAGGGAAATAGAGGAAGAGAGAAAATTATATTGAATTGCAGCTCACCCTATTCCACTCCAGAATGCAGCCACCACCTGCACCCAAGCTCGGGGTCTAACAGCACCTGCATTTTGGATGAACCATTAACTTCAACAGAAGCAGTATGATGCTCAGAGTCAAGTAGGACATCCACTTTTTTTGAACTGGAGTGATTGCTGGGAATGACAAAGGTTAGATAATAGATAACCAACATGAAATCCATAGTTTTCTAAAAAATAATACTATTTTTCTTCCCTTATCACCATTGCAATAGTTTCGGTTACAAAGAAGATAAGGCATAGTGTCACCAGTTCGCTGTCCTGATTATTTTCTTCAGCATCAAGCTTGAAAAAGATTGGGTTGTTTCCATCTGTGTGCCTCTGTACATCTGTTAAGCTAAATAGATTGAAGGGATTGGAAAATACTATCAGACAAAACACTGATTTCTGTGCTTTTTATAGATGGAAATGACCTAGCTACTCAAAAATAATGTTTTATTTCATAAAGAAAACATAGGTGACTTAGAATATGGAGCACTGTCCAAAGCTCATTCTGTAAGTTTTGTTATCCTTATCAAGTATTTCAGAAAACGTGTATTATATCTGCTGTTTGGATACATGCAAATACATTACCTGAGTGAAAGTACCTCAAATGAATATATCAAATATTGCCATTATTGGATGTTCTTACACCATGTGGATACCAAGAAATTCCATGAAAAACCTAGTTTTGATGATAGTAACGCAATAGCAAAAAGGATATCATATTATTTATATAACCCTCCCTCGTGACACACCGTGGCTTAAACCAGAAGCATTTATTCATTTGTTCATTTGTGGAAAATTCTGCTCTGGGTTTGCATATCTTACAAAATTATTATTTTATTGACTGTATGTTAGGCACATATAAATAATCACATGATAGTTCGATGCATATATATTTGTGTGTGTATGTGTTTATATATAAAATGCAGCTGTAATAAGTTTGGAGAAGATCACAGGGGGTGGTTCTTGCTGCCACAAGCCTAAATGACCTAGAGCATCATCCTCACATCTAATGCCATCCTGTGTGAATTATATTAAGGTAGTGACTATTCAACTGCTTTTAGATAGAATGTAGGTAGATGTTAAAGGAACAAACTCAGCGAAGTCAGAGCATCAATAACCACAACAGGAGTAAAATGGCACAAACATATCTGAAATTCTTGTGATTTTCATTTTATAAAAGCAATTCAGGTGACCTGCAGCCATGATTTTAAGGTAACCATATTTCCAATCATCAGGAACTGTACTATTTTAGGCTTAAAATCCTAAACTGGCAGTTTTCTTTATTCTGCTCTGCCTACAATAGAAAAATTTGAGATGAAGGGCAAAAAAACCCACTGACCTGTGTTTCTTCCATCTGTATAGGTACAAAGGGAAGGGGAAAACACACATAGGTATCTACCAGGTTCTGCCCTGATCAAGATAATTGCCTCATTGTGTCTGTTATAAATGTTGTCATGACTTTGGTTCAAATTTTGATCTGAAACAATGGAGACCACAAAATAGATATTTGCTACTTATTGAGCCTGTTATAGGAATAACATAAATATTTTATACAAGGGTAGCAATATGTCTTTAACAAATATTATCTAACCATAACATTCTGGTGCATAGATTGCTGAAACAATTGCTACTGGGGAGAGGTTCTGACAGGAAGACTAATATCCCAAAGTAAATTTGTTTTCGGGTCTCCTTTTAGAAAGGCTTTCCTTTTTCAGTTTATTGCAGAAGGATTGTGTGATGGGGGAGGTGGAGGTTTCCCTGTGTGTGCCTTTCCCTGAGGGCTTCACTGAGGAAGAATTATTGTAAATTCAAACTATGCTCTGTGGAGCCAAAACACAGAAGAAGATTCTATGCAGACAAGCTGAAGATTATACCCATATAATTCCCTTTCTTTGTCCATTTTTTGGACTGGCTAATTCTGGAATATGAGTGTGAAAGGCAACATCTTCCTAGGAAATTAAGTAGAGTTTTGATGTTGGCAGTGACCCAGATACTGCTGCTCAGACATACATACTCTGTTAAATTTATAGAATTCCTTGTCTGGCTCTCTGCCACTGTAACTACTGGTATGAAAAGCTCTAAGAAATTTCTTCTTAATGTAATAACATATTGATCAGTGACTTTTCTAAATGCCCTACTACAAGATAATAGCTTCCATGCCTCTATGAGCTACTAGTGGAACCCAATAATTATCTCTTTTGTCTCTTTTTTCAGATCTTTTAAAATGTCTTCCTTTTGGTCCCAAGTTGCTTCATATCCATTGGTAGCTTTCTCTTCAATACCCACCTCTTCTATTGGTTTATTGGTATTTCTGGATTTCCTTATTTGCTGAGCTTATTCTCTTTGGTTTTCATCCGTTCTATCTTCCTATTCTATTAGGGTTGCATTTCTAGAAAAGTACTGTAGGAACCCCACTTTTAGAAAGTAAGACTTAAACATTTCTGTGACTCTGATAAATTATCACAAGACCTTTTTTTATTAAAAATCTCGAGAATAATAGAGATGCTTAATTACTTCTGTCAGATAAGGAACGAATAAATGCACCAAGAGAAATGGAACGTTGCCTTTATTATTTAGCATGCAAAACACTATGCCAGATATCCTGATCTGATGGAATTAGGGAACTGAATGCAACATAGACTCAATTCACTTCATATTATTAAATCTATTTATATTTTTAGTAGGTATAGTAGGAATGTTTAACAGCAAAAAGCAAACAAAACAGAAAATAGAAAATTTGACAGATTTGTTGCATTTCGTGAAATAACTTCAATAACTGAAGTAACCTTCAGCTTCAACTCCTGATTCTTTTAGGTTTGAGGTAGAAAAAAAATACAGAAATTACTTCTTTCATCTTTGGAAACTCACTTAAAACACATCACACTGGCCTTGAGACATTTTGCAGACCACAGGCCACCTTAAGGCAATCCTGAAGGCCAGATGAAATGTTTAAATAGACCAAAATGCAGCTGCTTGTTTTTTTTTAACACAGATGAGACCATCTCACCCAATTTCTGTGCTTATTGTTTGGTTTCTTTTCAAATCCTACTCTGCTTCAAAACATTGTCATATGTTCCTTGAAAGGACTATCAGCACTTTTGAAGAATCATCTATCATGCTGCACATTTCAAGGGAAACCTCACCCCCTAACTTTGTAAGCTGAAAGAGCCCAGGTTCAAACTTACCAAGTGTGGACTCAGGGAATTCCTGTAAAAGGAATCCTGGATGAAAAATTGAAGTTTGCTGAGTTTTGCTGCCTCTAGGACATCCCTTTTGGTAAGTCTTCCTTATGAAAGAAGCTGTGAACTGGCTCTGATATAAGCCCTCAGAAACAACAAGCAGTATTTTATACTTCTGAAATGAGCAACTTTTAATCTCTGGCAGATAGTGTAGATAACAGATCCATTCACTATTTAGAGAAAATGGTGAGCTTCTAAAGCTTCATGGTATCTTGCTGATGCAATCTATTGTAGTGCCAGGATAATAAGAATATTTGTGCAAAACACTGAAGAAACAGTTCTGACACTATTTGATGAGATTACCAGAATTGCTAAGAGCACTGACATAAAAAACTGGCAAAGTGCAGGTTTCAAAGCTGGTTTAATCTATTATTTTTAGAAGATTAAAGACATACAATAAAAATAAGCACCTCTTTTAAAAAGACCTTTTATTGCAAAGAATACCCATGATAGCTCTTATCCACTCCAGTGTTTTATTTGTCATACATTTACAAAGTTTTATATATATATATATATATATATATATATATATATATATATATATATATATATATAAAAATACAAATTAGAAATGAGACAACATTCCTTAAGCATTTTTTTTCCACTGGACACATAATTTTCTAATTCAATATCTTCATTATTCAGTATCTTTATTATTGTAAACAGAAAAATATTTAAAGGACATTCTGAACCATAAAAGAACACACTAGACATTGGTCTGTGGTTCTTTAGTATGTGTATAACATAAAAAATATTTAAGAGACAGCTTCTGCATAGCTGAGATTGTTAAAATCTTACTTTTCAGACAACACCCGAGGCTCTACGCTGAAGCTGATGCTAGATAGGTAGTTGCAAAAATTAACATGCAGGTCACTATAACTGAGGAGCTAAACATTTATCTTGCATGCAGGGCACACTGATTTCAGAAGGCTTTCAGAAGACTCATTACAAGCAAGTGTTAAATACTAAAAGTTAGTCTGTGAGCCAGACAGAATTTGGAGAACCAGAGATAATGAGACTATAAAGATGACATGTAGCCAGCAACAGTTGTGGCGTGCTTAGGGATACATGTAAACAGTCTGGTTAGGACACTTAACAGGATAAATGTGGAAAAAAATAGAAAGGATAAAGCAAACAATACATCAAATGGTTTGTGGGCAGTTTTCAGTACATGCATGTTCTCTATTAATGCTAAGAAGAAATAACAAGCAGAATAAAAGCATTCAATTTTTTCCCACTGAAAAGATACCTGCTCCTGTTACCCTTTCTCCAACGTTATTGCTTGTTGTATGTAATGTGGTAGCTTCCAGAATCCATGCCGGCTTTAATTCTTCAAAGGCATTTGTTTCCCTACTTTCCTGCCCTAACAAATGCACTGTCTTCTCTCTTCACTTCCTCAGGTGTCTCAGTCAGAGATTAAATTTAAAAAAAAGAAATATTGCTGGAATGACAGAAAATTGTCACTCTGGATGGGAAAATATGTTAGAGGTTTAAATTACAAAGCCTATAAAAATACAATTGCTCAATGAGAAACAGTCTCTAGGAGTAAGCCCTGAGCAGGTTGGTTACCTGGGGAGGCTCCTTGTGACAGAAGGCAGTAAACGATGAGCAGGACAATTAGCTGTCAGGGATGACACAGATTCAGCTCACTAGACTTTAGAGAACTATGCACTCAATGAATGGCTGCATTTTGCAGCATGTCAGTGAAAATAACTTGAAGGAAACTAACCCAGACCACAGTTTTATTCTCAAGCAGGCTATTTCCTGAGCAGGTATTAAAATCACTGGCTTTCTTGTTTGTTTGCTCATCTATTATTAATATATATTAGGTTTGTGGAAATCTCTCTGTGTTATTATACAGACCTCATATTAGTTTTAGCCTTGGTCTTTGGCATTTAGATATCTGTGTATCTATTTGCTATTTTTGTTATATTCTTCTCTTTGCATACCCACTAGATTTGATAGGAAGTCCAACTAAAATGAAAAATAATACAATTGCCATTGATACAAGACCTGCAGCTCATCTCAGTCATGGTAAGGTTTTATAAGGTTAAATTAAAATGCATGATACCTAAATTTATTTATTAAAATTAGCTCAAATTTCTTTCCACAGAAATTAAACTCTGGCATAGAAACAACATTGTCATGTCTAATTTAGATAATTTTTTTTACTTATTAGTCTTACTTTGTGTATGCACTTTCCTCTTAATGAGAGCAGAAAGAGAATTTGTAGCCTACTGAGTCAGCCATCATAACTGTAAGTTTGTTTCAGGATCCCTCAAACCACAAGTTTTATTAAAATTATAAGCCAATTTAGCAACAAAGCCCTGTTAATAAATAGAGTGCAGTAGTGTTTTTAAAGCAGAAGTAAAATGATCAGCTCTTTATGTATTTGTTATGTGTATAAGAGAACAGAAGGTCTTGGTGACTGCATTTGTGGTGCAGATGGATCATATGCTGCCCACATTTGATGATCGTCATGGTGATTTATTGTTGTCACCAAAACTTTCCTGCTTCTGCACCCCAGTGATTGTGGACTATTCGGAACATTTATGGCCAAAAGCAACGCAAATGTTTTCAGAGGTTAAATCTGTATTAGCAAATTTAACAAGTGTTGTGGAACTTCCAGAATGTTAAAACAACCACTGGTAGATTTAAATTGTTAGAATCATCCTTTAGACACTTCAGCATGTTCCGTCATGATTCCATGGGCAGTTCAGGGGCTAGCCCAGGCCAGGGGCCATTTGCACTTTGCATGCAATCACCTTAATTTGGAAGCTAAAAAAATGTAGGAGTCTGAATCTCATTCCTTTTGTGCCAGTGAGGCTCAGTGGCGAGGAAGGATGCTGGGAACATTATGTTTGGTTTGACTGTAGGAAACATCATACAATATATGCAAAACCAGTATTTTTCTCTTAATAGTATTGTAGTTGTGAACATTTTACGTTGTATATTCTTGTAAAAAACATAAACTTACTCTATCAACATGGAAGGAGAGGAGGAGGAAGGAGGAAGGAGTTAGTCAGTCATACTAAAACATGTCAGTCTAACTGCTGCCGGCTTGGTTAAGCTGTTCTGTTGGGTCATTTTGACTTGCCATTGGGAAGACATGACTTGTTATCACTGATTAATTTATGTCTTCTAGTACTTTGTTGGGAGTGGATTATGTTGAATTAAAATAATGAGTGGCTCTTTACTTTTCAGAACAAAAACAAAGGTCCTTTGGAAGACTATTTTAGCTATATAATAAAATTTACTTTTAATGTTTGTGGTAAAAGAGGATTGTTGAATGTTTTAGGCAGGCAACTTTCATTGAAGTTGCTTGCTATATCTGTACAGCTCTTCAGAACTTCTTGGTTTCAGATTAAAAAAGAGTTCTCCTGAACAAAGAGGCAGCTTCTGTATAAATTTATTCTCTTCTACTTGTTTCTGCATACGAGAGAAAAACCTGAGACCAGTAAGCAATGTGCTGACTTTTATACTTCATAATAATGTTGTTCCTTTATTCCTGTACTTAAGAGCTGTAACATGCTTTTTGGTTTATATATCTTAGGATCTGAGCAGAATCATGATCCTGCCTTACAGATGATTCTTATGAATTTCCCAAACTTTCTCCAAGTCTAAAAATCTTGAACACAGTCTTTAAATGTGTTTTTCATCTACTTGAGAAATTTTTTTGGGGTTCTGTTGGAACAATTAAGATGATCTATTACAATAAATTAGTGCAAGTCAATGAATTTAAAATAATTAAACCATCATTATTTACCAAGACCTATCAGCAGGAATCTCTTTGTGAAGATTATATTCTACTTCCCAAATGCTAATTATATTTCATATTTTTCATCATTTATATGGCTCTTCAACTTCTGGAACTGCTCTCCAATTTAAATACCAATAGAAACTGGGTGTAGTTTTGAACACTAACACACCAGAAGCACCTGCAACGTAGTGGGAGTGGGGAGGCTGGTGTCTGGATGAGAAAAAAGGAAAAGAATGTGGTGGTTCTGTCCTATGTTGACAAAAATATAAATAGCAGGGTAGGGGAAGGGGCAGTTTATAGTCAGTCCTTTTCCCATTAAAACTGTAGACAGTTCAATTAGTACCTGCAAACGAGGCTTCCCAAATATTAGTCCCTTTACTGACTTTGTTTGTTCTCTGTATAATTACTTCTGTTTGGTTTTAAAATTGGGGTAGAATCTCCCTTAATAATCCTTGTTTCTTGCAGTGATATATTTGTATGACCTTCCCAGTCACCAAGAAACCATATATAGGCCATTTACTAACTCTCATTCAACTTCCACGGATGATTACTTCCCTGAAATAAGTGGGAAGAGACCCATCTGAGTTACCACAGATGTTCTTTCTTAGCAGAACACAGAAAATAACAGCTAAATCAGCAATAGTTCTGAATATCTATAAAACTTGAGATGCAGAAATCACAGTTTTAAATCCCAGTCTTCTTTCCATGTCTCCAGGGATGGAGAAAAGAAATCACAGATAACCGGACTAGATTTCTTCTGCGTTATTTGCACTGCAAACAGCTAGAACAAGTCAGCACACAGAAATAAGCTGACGGAAGTAAAATTTTGGCCACGGAAAGAAGTAGTATGATAAAAGCTAGAAATGAGTCAGAGATGACCCTAAGATAAAAAGCAGTGTTTATAATTCTTACAAATTCCTCCCAAATGACAAGATTTTTGTTGGTCTCATAGTGACCCTGTGAATCTCCAGCTCACTCAGGAATTTGTCTGTTTAGTAAAAGTCTCCACTTTCAAATAGCCCCTACCTTATGAAATGAGTGAGGGGCCAGGAGACAGAGCTTAGGAGGGAACTGTTCAGGGCAGGAGATGCAGAAAAGGGACAGAATGTGGAATTGTGTGGAACAAAACTATATAGCTCATTTTGGAGTTAGGGCAGCAGATGTGACTACTGACAAGTGAGAGAGAGCTCTGGAAGTTTCAGAGGATGATAACTTCAAGGCATACTGAATCCTGGACCGCAGGCATGCTGACGATGGGGAAAGGCTCACTAGATGCACAAATATATTTCTTTTAAAAATCTCATCATTGATTGCCATCACAGTTCATACCTATAAGGGCAAAAATGCTGGATTTGAGTATGAGGAGAAAAGTGATTGGTAGTGGTTTGAGAGAATTTGTTCCAGGAAGAAGAGTTCTTTGGTTTATACCTAGTAAAACCCAGGTAGTAGCTTAAAGATAAAATGAGAAGAGATGAGAGTACTATATGCATGACAGTGATCTCCATAGGTGTTAAACCTCTTTAATTGTCCACATGACATTAATCACAGTCATCCTTTTCAAGACCAAACATATTGTTAAATATGACATATATTAGTTCAAAAAAGAAAAATAATAAAAAGTCCAACAAAAAACATATGCTGGAATGGAGGTTCTAAGACTGCTGAATCACGGGTGTATAGTTTTTCTTCTTTTACACTCAACATGAGGCAACATCTCTACTGTACCCAAATTATCAGAAAGAAAAGAAAATACTGAGACAGTGCATTAGGCAAAGAGACAGTAAGAACATCAGATGAGAGCAGATTTGCAAAAGTTATAGGTAAATTTTAGAATTTTTTAGTTAACTGCCTAAAAGGCCCCAGTGACGCATAAGGACATTCTCCATGCATTCTGCAATTCTCTGTGTGCTGAACATCTGAAATCTCATATTTGCTATGGGGTGGCTGTCCCATTGGAGTCGATTTGTAACATTAGGAAGTAAATGCACAGAAGATGCAGCTTCTGCCTAGCAGCATGAATTTACCTTACTCTCTACTTTCAAATTTGGGAGTAAGCAGTGACCACAGCACCTCACTGCTGCCATGCGATTCCCATAGCCCCAGAAGGGAACTGGGAGACAAAGTCCATCATGGGAGGCTTCTTCCTTCTTCATGTAAACCCCAGTAGATTTGGAGCTAGCGAATATTTCAGCATAAGTATGGGTGTCACTCTGCTACCTAGGTAGCATAAGAGATCAAGAAAGAGTTGCGATCTTGAGGCCAGTGGAGAATAAGAAGTCTCTGTTCAATCTCAAAGTGAATAAATAAAAGAATGGAAGCAATTAAATTAAAAATTAGAAGAAGAGGAGCAATGAACAATGACTGTAGCCTTTCAACACAAAGTTAATGTAAGTAAAGAACGAAAGCAGAGCAGCAATTTATGTTATATGGCGTGATCACAGCCCATTTCTGTTGACAGAGAAAAAAACCCCAGTGAATAGGAAGAGGCTCAGGCTGAAAAGTGCACTGAAAGAAACTGGGAAGTGCAGGCTTGAAGAAACTGAATGATTCCATAGATGGATATGTTTGGAGTGAAGGAAGTGCATGAATTTCCACTTTCAGCCCTAAAATCAAAAGAAGGGGGCTGGAAAAGAGAAGGAACTAAGACATGCACAGTATTACCTGCTTATTTGTTCCAAGGATGTTGCCATGATCTTGCGAAGAGAAATGAGAGTGAAGAGGAAAGGGACAGAGGAAAGACGCTACCACAAAGTTGGTATCCTGTGCAAAAATGTTCAGTCAGAAAGTTGGCAGGACTCTGACTGCAAGGCATTGACCTCATAAGGCACAAGGTCCTTCTAATAAATTTTCCCCAAAATGTTGTATTTTGAGGACATATTCTTTCAAAACATGGTTTGTCAAATCCCTGGCATCTGATAAGCCCACTAGCATCATTAAGGTTTAGCCAAATTAATTTTATCTGCCTATTGTGGCATCAGCGTACTTTGCCCCTGGCACAGGACCGCAGGGAACTAAACCCGAGCAATTAAGCTGATAACCAAGAGCGCGTTGTGCTGCCTAAAGCCGCGGAGGGACCCGGAGGGAACCGGCCCGAAGGGACCCCGCGGGACCCGCGGCCGCCGCCCCGGCTTCCCCGGGGC